>VWPW01011272.1:0-20971 GCA_013389825.1 Crypturellus undulatus | reverse complement strand
TATATATATATATATGCTCTGCTCACAAACCATGGGAGAATTAAATGCCCCAAACTTTTAGGAAATGCTCTAGGAGCAGGAGAAGGGAAAGCGGGTGGCCCGATCTAACTCCACACCAAGGCTTCCTCCGGCACCTTCGCCTTTTGTGGGAACTTCTTAGCTATGACTAAAAACTAAACTTCTCACCCCAGACAAGTGTCATCTTTGACAGATGCTCCATTTTGTAGCGCATCAGTGTGAAATCAGGACAGACTCCCAGCCCGGGGAGCTTTAGAAAAACCAGCCTGGTTCAAGGCTGGTTGGTTAGTAACCTTCTCTGCATTAAACATAATCCTTCGGGGTTCTCCCTGCATTTAAGCATATATAAGAACATCTGCAATTAAAAGCTGCTGTCACCCTTTGCATTTATAGTGCTGTGATGACTTGTTTACTCTGTTTGCTGAGAGACTCACCCAGTTAAACAGTCTAAATGCAAAAAAAAAGAAGAAAAAACGGAGAAAGCACAAATTGTGGCAGCCCAGCAGACAGGCAGGCATCAAGGAAAAACATGGGATTTGGTGCACATCTCCATTATGATTTCTGCTCTGTTAATACATAAGGTATTCGTGTGTCAAAACAGACAGAATATAGGGTTTTGCCTCGTAAATACCAGTCTGGGAAAACAAAATCCTAAAATCAGCTCATGATTTCCAACAGTAAATGAATACATGCCAATTTTTCCTTTTCTTCCATTTAGAAATAATATAAAAGTTGCATCCAAGTCACCATGAAATTAATGTAGGAATGTCAGGAGTTAGCTCCCTAATGAAGAAAAAGCCCTGCACCCACGACGTGGTTTCATCCCAAAGTTACAAATAGGTATATTATTTAGCTGCATAAATTGCAGGAGCTGTTTGGAGCCACACAAAAAAGTGTGGAATGAAGCGAGTCCCCCCCCCAAAAAAAGTTATGTTTAATTAAGCAATCTGGATGTAGGGGGCAATGGAGACCTAATCACACCAGGGGCGTCCATGTAGCTCTGCACCTGCCAAGACGAGTCACAAGTCCAAAAATAAGGGCTGAAGCAAAGTGAAAAAAGAATAGTGTGGACTGACACCCCAGGAAACATACGTGAGATATCCACCAGAAACCTCTCAATGAAACGGGCTTCACTGCTGCAAACTGTACAGGTTGCCCCACTAGAATACAAAATGGGATTCAAAAATGTAGATGCCAAAATCACAGGGAAACGTTGCTCATCGATGGGTTTTACACAAAATGCGTGAATAACACGTTTAGAAAACAAGCTTTCCACCTCGGGTAAGCCTGGGGATAACCAGGGCTTGCAACGCAGCTGAGAAAATTGAGTGGAACATGAAAGACCCCCGGAAAGCCGCGCGGAGCATCCTGCCGGCAGCAGGATCGCGTTCCCAGCCCTTGCCAAGCTTCTGCAGTTCCGAATCGCGGCCCCGGTCCAGCCCCTGCTCCTATGAGAAAAACGTGGACTTTACAGCCGTGTCAGGCAGAAAGCAATAAGAAATCCCAAGCGTAAACATACTGGAAACCCGAGGGCACAAAATCCCCTAAAAGGATGAGAACGAGCACGGAAACCAGCAGTTCTACCCACGGCGTCTCCGAGGGATGCGCTGCAGCACGAGCTCCGGGGACCTTAGCAGCGTCTCCACAGACGTTTCCTTCCAAACGACCATTAACGTGTTGCTATTCTGCTCTCTATCATTGAATTGAAAACCTCACTTTTTCAATTTTTTGAGGTAGGAAGCAGATTTGTTCCATTCATCTCTCCCCCCCAGCCCGGTGGGCTCCATAATCCACTGGATCCTCCTCCGGCTGGCCGAAAGCGACCCCTCATCCCGACACATCGCTCCAAGATTCAAGATGAGCCGGGGCAGCTTCCAGCTCAGTGCTCAGCTGCTCTCTCGGATGTTCCCCTTCCCGAGTGGGATTCCTGCGGTTCATCACACGCACCGTTCTGGCCCCCCGTGCAAGCAGCAGTCCAACTCGGCTTATGTAAAACCCCGACGAAACGAAAACCAAGGAGAACAGCCCTTACTCGCTCCAAACGCTTTCCAATGGCTTCCCGGTGCGCCGCCCGCCGGAGCATCCTTGCTCCCACGTCGCTTAAAGGCAGCCAGGAAGAGCCGAGCACGACCCACGGCCCCGCACGGCCATGCGGATACTCACAGGTTCGGCTTCCTCTGCCCGGAGCGCGCGATGCCGCCCGGGAAGGCGGTGCAGCCCGTTAATTCCCGGCTAACGATCCCTGAGGAGCGCTGCGGCGGCGCATCCTCTCCGGCGCTCGCCACGCACGTCAGCGCGATGATGTTACAGGTGCCACCGTCTCGCTGCTGATGTCAAGCCCGGTTCCCAAAAGCACCCGAGCGATGCCCCCTGCCTCGAGCCAGCATCACGGGCGCGTCGCCTCCGTCCCCGATCCAGGCTGGTTTTGGAAAAGCTCCCGGCTGCCGCGGTGCCCCTCCGGGAAGGCGCGGAGCAGCCTCTCCTTGCAGGATGCCGCAGCACCCGCCGGCTACGCCTCCCCCAGGCGCGGAAGGGGTTGAGCGGAGTGTTTTTCCGTGCTGTTTCTCCACTTCCCTCCGATGTCGGGGTGAAAGGCCGGGAAGGCAGCGCCGAGGAGCCGCGGGCGGCGGCGGCTGCGCTCGGATGCGGCGCAGCGGCTGCGCTGGCGGGGTGAATGGTGCAGTGCTGCCGTTGGCCTGGCAACCGGAGCGGGAGGGGGGAGGAAAAGCAGCACCATATAAGGAGCCGTGACATGGATTGTGGGAACAATTCCTAGGAAAAGGCTCGGAAGTCCTCGGATGCGTTAAAGCTGCAGCATCTTTTTCTCGCTGCTTGGACACTGAGCCCCATGTGACAGCAGTGCCGAGGCAAAGCGCCACAGGAGAAGGCGATTTTCCATCTTTTATGGAGTGTGCTGACCATATCCTGGAAGATTGCCCATCATTTTCCTACAAGGAGGTGGAAAAGGCAGGGGACAAGGCGGGAAGAGGCTGCGGCGCGGCGGAAGCGAGCGCGGCTGGAGCAACCTGCAGCACCATCAGGTGGCCGGGCCCCGAGCGGCAGCACCCGCGAGCGCCGCTCCGCGCGGCACCGGAAAACATCCCGGCGGCACATCCGCCCCGGCACCGGAAAGCATCCAGCATCCCGGTGGCACCGGAAAGCATCCCGGCGGCACATCCACCCCGGAGCGGCTCCCGCTGAACCGTCGTGGAGGCACCGAGCTGCAGATCCCCCATGCCCAGCGTGCACATTCCATAGGCTAAGGGCAGAGGGGAGGAAGGGGCCGGCAGGATCCTGGCTCCATGAGGGGCTCAGAAGCTCCTTGGTGAGTCCCTGGAGACCTCCTCACTGCAGGAGCCACTTTGGGAAAAATCATGTCCTTAATTGCCCAAATACAAACAGGAAGAGTCCCGCCTGTTCCTGCAAAGTTCCCCTTTGGAACAGCCAGGGCCTGAGTTTTCCTTAATCCCAGCCTATGCAGCTGAGGGAAAACGCAGCCGCACTGAATATTTACCCATCTTCACAAGTTCAGCCCAGACTTAGTGGCGGGAAAGGAGCAAGGCAGGACACGGGTCCCGCGGCTTCGGAGCAAGGGGACTGGAAACCCTCCGCCTATGGGCTTTAAAAGATGAAATTCTAAAAATATAAAATATAAATATAAAATATAAGAAAAAAAAAAAACCAACAACACTAATCCCTAGCAGGCAAGCTCCCTGGTCCGCTTTTCCTTCCTAAAGGATGGGTTGGAGCCCAGACCAAAGCGACTCCCGTGACATCCGTGAGAAGCTGGTGCCACCTAGAAACCATCTCGAGCCGCTTTCTTTCCTATCCCCAGCTACACGGGCATGGTTGGAGCATTTCCAGACCAGGCCAAGGGGGTTTTGCCCTCAAGCACAGGCAATTTGTTTTTTGTATCAACTAAAAGCCTTTCACATTTCAATTTCTATCTCTGAAAAATTCCAGAAAGTAGAAATCTGCAATTGGATACAGTCACGTTTTGTTGCAAAGTCTCTGGAAACTAAATCCTTAGGAAAACAAGTTTTAAAGAAAACAAAGTGGTTTATGTACTAAATGGAACCGAGCGCTCTGCAGCCACTGTGCAGATATGGAAATTATGACATGAGCGGGTTAGTCACACACAGACGCATGGAAGGAGCAAACAGCATGAAACGGCCCCTACAATTGGATAATTTCTCCACAATTTTCTATGCTCTGAAGGTCGCTTTGAAAAACCCATGTGGTAACTGTCAGCGGGACAAAAGCCTCTCTCTGTAACACTGCGCTCTCCCAGAATAACCCTCATCCTCTTCCAAAGGAATCACTGCTGTCATTGTGCCGCAGCAGCAACCGGGAATGGGGAGCACACAAAGCAGGAGCGTTCGGCACCGCGCGGCAGCGGCACGAGGGAGGAGCTGAAGAACCACCGCGATAAACGCCCTGCGCGGCGGACAGCCTCGTTCTCCCCCTGCCCTTCCCCATTACCCTAATGAAAGCTGGAAGTATTTCAAATAAATAAATAAATAAATAAGGGACCAACCCCCTTATGAGCCCCCCAGGTACCAGCCCCGCTGACAACAGCCTCTCGCACTGAAAAGCCCTCTGCAGACCCTCCCGTTGCAAGAGGGAACCTAAGACAAGGATTTATAATGTTCTTTCAAACACTTATAGTGAAATCATGCCACCTAATCTCAAATACTTACTCCATGGACGCACCTAGCCAGTGGCTTTCAGGGAAATAAAATTCTGTTTTTGTCTATATGGCAAACATTGGCACCTTGCAAAATGCACTGATCACCTGCTCTTTGCTCTCACATCGTTATACAAAAGCATATTTTTTCACCTGCTCTTTTGAGCTTGCGTATCAAACTTTAGCCTCTTTCCTGAAACAGCAGCCAAAGCTGTAGAAACCAGAAATCCAAATTTTTAACTGAGATCCCAGCACATTCATGAGCTTAATATTACTGCTCAATATTCTCATCCAGCAAAATCAGATTTAGACAAATATGCAACTGTAAAAAAAATCTGTAACAAATACAGGTTACATTTAGTATCTTTTACCTGATTTGATTAGACACACACACACACACACACACTCAGAAATGAAGACACAGAATTACAAGTAGCTTTGGTTTTTCGAGTACTCTCAAAAAAGCAGTATCAGAGCACAAAAACACAGAGCAGTTATCACAGGTACTTGCCAGCTGATGCACAAAGGCATTTGCAAAATAATGATTTAAACAGAAAGCCCATGATTTGGGACTTACATACATTATAGAACACAAAGATTAGTTTGTGAAATAACATAGAAACATCCACTATCAGGGTCCTGTAAAAATGCTTCTTTAATCACATATTGTTTGTTGTTAATGATCTCACTAGGCATCTTTCTATAAAACCTCACCCCTTTAGCAAGCTGTCTACAAAAACTAATAATTCCACTGTTACTCCTTTAATTGTTAGAAATGCTCATCTGGGAGTATTTTGTATCCATTCCCTATGTTAAATTAGCTTGCATGTGAAAAATGGCACAATTTCCTCTTCGTAATTACATCTCTGGTTTGAGATTCTTCACTATCTAAAGCTACCGATAAAACTCGACTCTTCCCTATTCCAGGCTCCTTATTTCCATGTAGTCTCAGAAAACTGGGAATGTGGCACACTAAGAATCACTATTACTTTTGAAAATTAACCATGCCACTGCTTGCAATTTTGGGGGAGTTGCCCACAATTTTCGTGGAGGTTTCTGTCAATACAAATGTAGTGCTCTGATCATTTTTAAAACTGGACAGGGAGGAATGGCAGACTTTAGGCAAGAATCAAGTTTTTTCTGAACCATTCCCAGTAGAAATGCACTGGCAGGCTTTTAAATGCACATTAGTTGCCAGATTCTTTAACTACTTTAAGTTAAAATACCCAATCTCAGGAGAGAGAAGCAAAACAGTTAAAAATATTCATGAACTATGAAAAAAAACATAACTTTGCAACGCTGGCTCAAGTATAGCATTTTTTCTGATGTATCCTTCCTTTAGTATTAAGAAGTTTAGCATGAAATTCCTTAAAATTGCTATAGCATTTTCATCATGCATGAGCCAGAACACAAAGTGGAACTAAAATACATTCTGGGACTACTGGAAATTTCCTAGAAAACCAGAGAATATCTGTAAAAGAGCAGTCGTTTTCAGAAGAGGAGAATTTCTTCATCAGAGCAACTCCTCAAACCCTGGGGTCCTGCAAACACTGTGGTTTTACCCTGCAGGAGCTGACACAGTAAACATATGCTGACACTAGCATGCAGACGCTTGCCCAAAAGAGTTTTCTTACAGATTTTTGCACCAAAGGACCTTAAAAGCCCCACGGAACGTATGTAAATCCTTACCAGTTAACTTCTTCACAGGTTGGAGCCGAACACTGATAGACTGATGTGTGAGTAAGGGGGAGGATGGAAGAGAGCGGGACATGCCCTCCATAATCCGAATGTGCTGCATACCTTCGGTCACTGGGAGCGGAGGAATTGCGTAGTCGGGTTCAAAAGCACAGTCATTCTCTGTGGAGGTGCCTGCGAGGACGAGAGAGGTGCAAGAGAAGGATCAGAAAGGGAAGCCGCCTGCTTCCAGCACCGCGAGCCGAGGAGCGGCAGCACCAGGACAGCACGGGCCGGACCAGGCAACGCGACGAGCGGAGACTTGGTGTCTTGAACAGTTACAAGGCACGTTAACTTGTAAGTTATTTTGAATAGAACAAGGCAGGTTATAGCTAAGGACACGGTATTGCTAGGTATGGCCACACCTGGAATGGAAACGGAAGGGAAGCAAGATCTCGGAGCCTTAAATTTTTCCTTTTGCAGCAAAATATGGGAAGCTGCAATCCAGGATCTTCCGTGCTCCTCCTCTAGGCATGAACATTAACCTTAGAGATTCAACTAATAACATGCAGGACCACCTCCAAGCCGGTCACTTTTGTATCCCACTACAAATAATGCAACTGAATCGCATTTGTGCTACGTTTCTAAGAGCTGCATTTCAGCTTTTAGGGCCAAATACGGCTTTCTTCTCCATCAAGGCTCTTATTGATCTGCGTTGCATTGCTCTGCGTGGTTCTCAGCAGCTCATGGAAATATATTTAGAAGAAAGTGCAACCCCTAGACAGTGGGGAGACATAAATTGCCTGTGGAGAAGACAAAGGGATAAATGCTTTCAAGTGTGCAGCACTCCCGAGGAGCCCGTGGACTCGTTTTATTTTAGATACCCAAAGGGCAACGTGAACAATGCAAAATATTTATGGCAAGGGAAAGAAAGAAAAAAGCACATTCAAATAACTTAAATATTGGACAAGTTCCTGAAAGCTGCTAAAAGGTAGTGCCACATGGCTAAAATTCTCCATTAGTGATGCCAGCTCTCAGGCTGTTGTCTCAGCATTTCCGAAACGGTCTCTACAACAAATCAAACGCTAATGCACATTGCACACACGCTATTTTTGACGGTTCAACATACGACTTCTCCTCTTGCATGCTGAACATTTGCCACAGCTCACAGGTGTTAACTGAGCACGGTACTGAGTATCTGAAGTTTAATCCTTACCATTTTGTCCTTAAATTTTTATGACCCCAGGAAGCTCAAGGAGCCTGTCACAGTTGGAAATATTTCAGTTAAATTCTTTAGAGATTGTCATTACTGCCACTGGGAGCTGGACACGGGTGTTCTTCCCGTTCGCTTTACGCTGCTTTAATGAAGCCGCGCCAAAGCCTCCAGTCGAGGACATCCCTCTCGGGGGAAGCAGCTCGCTTAACTTTTACCCCTTGTTCTGCACTAACAGCTGCTGCGAATTCGCTTCCTACAGGTAGATATGAACTACTTGGTTAGGATCAGAGCTGCTCGAAGGGGCGGGCGCGCTCCCGAGCCGCTCGGCACACGTCGGAAGGTGCCGCGTGAGGCTTTGGTTCCACTTTCCACCTTTGGAAGCCGAGGTTTGATGCCATCTTGGTTCGTGGTTTCAGCAACCAAAAAATTCAGGGGCTACTGATGCAGCTGGGGTGCGTTTTTTTATCCAGGAGGGGGTAATTTGATAGCATGATGCTACAATAAATAAAATAAACAAATAAATCGGGCTTCATTCTGTTGTGCGTGGCCGATTGCTTGGCTGCATATAGAGCTTATTTGACATAAGCCGGTCCCAGACCTTGTTTCTTCCAAGGGGTTTCTGCAAGCTAAACCCCTCTGCTGACTCTGCAAGCCTGCTCACAGTGCAAAGGGCCAGAGCTAGGAGGCAAACGAATGCAAACCACGGGCACCGGCACCGAACCGGGCAGTTGGCATGGACCAACAAAGTGTTTTCAAAACCCACCTGGCGTCAGATAAAAAAGATNCATAAGCTGGTCCCAGACCTTGTTTTTTCCAAGGGGTTTCTGCAAGCTAAACCCCTCTGCTGACTCCGCAAGCCTGCTCACAGTGCAAGGGCCAGAGCCAAAAGGAGGCAAACGAATGCAAACCACAGGCACCGGTGCCAAACTGGGCAGTTGGCATGGACCAAAAAGTTCCACAAAGTGTCTTCCAAACCCACCTGGCGTCAGATAAAAAAAAGATTTACCATCATTGGTAATGATTCCTCAAATCAAAAGTTGCAGCTTCTTCGATTATATTTTTAGCTTCTGTTGAAGCTGTAAACACTCTGTATCTTACTGCAACTTAAGGGGCTCCGGGGAAGGTCTAAAAGCAGCACTCGGCGTTTTAGTGATTCCTGCAGCTCAAGTCTGCGCAGCCCTTGACCAACTTCTGCCACTTAGAGAAAAACTGGGAGCAACTGGGGCACCACCTACCCAGGGCAGGAAAATAATCCAAGTAACTTCAGTTTTCCTCTAAATCTGATCCCTGAGCCCCTCTTTGGGAAAAACGCGTGTTAGCATGTGCACACAGGTAGGGCCTTTGGCACAGGAACCCGGGCAAGGTTAATGACGACACTTCTATAGAGCAGAATGTGCATGGCACGGGAGAAGGGCTAACTCCAGGCTTCTCGGAGCAGAAATAGAAGAACACAGGAAAAGCTCCCCTTTTCCCTGCTCTCCCGACACAAGGAGGGACCAGGCAGAAACAGGAGTTTCTCCCCGTCCAGACGCACTGTGCTCCATCCGGACACACCAGCGGGCTCAACACTCTGGTTTTCCTGCACGCAAAAGGCAGCCTGGACCTGCAGCCACATCCACTGATGCAGATGGAAACACCCAGCGCAGAAGCTTCTGCTTCTCAGAAAAGCAGCACTTTTCCTGCATGTTTCTCTTGCTTTTCTTTTCCCCTTGCTCTTCCCATCCGCACTAAAATGTCCCAATAGCTCTGGCTATTGCTGGACTCACACAACACAAATTAAGGGGGAAGAATTGCCCTGTTTACAACATCGTATTTTAATGCAAACTGGAATAGCAGTGTCATTTTTGGCAAGTAAAGATTTGCCCAAAACTATCTAGATTTCTTCAAATATGTATTTTTCCACAGCAAGGTCCAGAATAAATCTGCAGCAATAAATCTGACAGAAGAGAGGATGTGAAGGTGCTGCAGCTCCTAAGCACCCGTTTGCAAGCACAATCCCAACAACAACAAAAGCATCATAAGGACTAACGGCAAAGAAAGCAGGGAAGAAAACAGGAACCAGCGGTGTTTGGAAATGGACTATTCATTTGCCTTCTCTTAACAAAATCATAGGACACCAATGCGATTTTAAGGCAAGCTCTCGCGGGAGACATGCCATTACAAACTCCCTTGTTTCTTCCTTATTTCAATTCTCCTCCTTTAACATATGGAATTTTAAAATAGCATCAGAGAGGGCCCGTGTTAACAAAGCAGTTTCAGTTGTTGACCTTTCACAGGGTTTCGCTCGAAACTCCTGTTCCCCCCTAATTCTGATTAGAGGCTTCAATCACTTGGAATAATTTTGCCTGGGCAACACTGGAATGCTGCCAAATCCGAACAATGCTCCGAGGATCTGTCTCTATAATAAGTCACGGGGACACCATGACAACAACGGAGCCGAGTCGAAATTAAAGGAAAATTATTGCTGCAATCTGAAGCAGAAAATGAGTCAACACAGACAGCACCTCCTCGCAAGCTGGGTTTCTATAGGGGGCTTTTTAATCCACCTCGTGAGTGGTGTAAAGACACCTGCGTGTTCACAACTGTCCAAAATGAGCAAATACCTGGAAACTCCTCAAGTAAGTGATTCTGAAGGATGCAGAAGGTCCAGAGCTAAGAGCTGCTCAAGTCGGTGACAGCTCTCCTTGCTACACAGTCACAGCGGTGGCTTTAACACCAAGACTGGTGCAAAAGGGGGGTCCTCAGCACCAAAAGGAGTTTTGGGATTAGTATTTAAATAATGTCAAGGTTTCTCTATGTGATTTTCCTCCCAGGACCTTCCTGCTCCTGAGGACGAAACCCCACAAAGCTGGTGGTGACCAGAGCAGCGCGGGGACCCCAAGTAAGAAGTCACCACGAGGGGAGCTGGGGAGCTGTGGGAACTACCTGGGGGTTCTCCGTGCCCTCGGGCAGGACGACGAGGTCCCCACATCCCCCTGCTCCGCTCGGACAGACAACGGGCACCTCCCACAGCCCCTCACGTGTAAAGCTCAGGAATCATTCCAAGCACTTGTAAGCGATAAAGCCAAGCAGTTTTGTGCTCGAATGGCAGCAAATTAACACCTCTTGCAATGACCACGATGGCAGGCGAGAATTCCCGAAGCACTGGCAGCGCATGGAAAGTAGAAAGCGGATGGACAAGAAGGCCGGACGATGGGAGATGAGGCGCTGCGGGAGAACAACACGCACGTTTACCTTGCCCAGAGCGGCTCTGGCGGGAGTCTACACTTGCCTGTCTTCGGTCTGGCGGCTCCTCGCTCCCTCCATCTGCACGAGAACCAAAACAGCAGAGGTAGAACATGAGAGTGGACAGCCCAGGCGGGCGCCGCTGCCCCGCGAGCACCATCGCCGCTCGCCCCCCGGAGCCTCGGCTGCAGCAGAATCCTGCCATGGGGAGCGCTTCTACCCAAACACCAGAACATCAGCGTGGGATGAAACAGGTCCAGAAAAACAAGTAAAAAATGAAGATCCCTTTAGAAAGTGTTTCCCTTTCAAACTCCTTGCGAGCTACGAGCAGGCAGGGAAGGAGAGGACCGCGCGCTCTGTCTCTTGATGCAGTTTAGGGAGCAGCCAGAGCTCAGAGGAACAAATCCATGGGGACGGCGCAGTGAGGGGCAGTGCGCGCGGTCTCACCCAGTCAATGACGCGCTGCTCCTCATTGAGCGGTGACTGATCAGGAACAAGAGGGGGGCACGGGCAGACGGAGCCTGTGGCGGCCGAGGCTGCCGTGCGGGAACCNTTAGAAAGCATTTCCCTTTCAAACTCCTTGCGAGCTACGAGCAGGCAGGGAAGCAGAGGACCGTGCGCTTCGTCCTCTTGATGCAGTTTAGGGAGCAGCCAGAGCTCAGAGGAACAAATCCATGGGGACGGCGCAGTGAGGGGCAGTGCGCGCGGTCTCACCCAGTCAATGACGCGCTGCTCCTCATTGAGCGGTGACTGATCAGGAACAAGAGAGGGGCACGGAGCCCGCGGCAGCCTCGCTCGGCGCGCGGGAACCAGCCGCAGCGCTGCAGCCCTCACCGCCCTCGGAGGGGGTTTTCCCAGCGAGACGGCAGGAATGCCACCCAGCCAACGCAGCGGCAGCTCCATGTGGCCGAAGAGCCCTGGCAGCTGCCAAACCCGCACGGGGTGCAGCCTTCCCGCCCGGTGCGGGCACACACAGGCGCACGTGGTTGAGGGGTGCAAATAAACCACACGGGTGTTCCACCAGCACAAGGCAGCCAGGGAGGCCAGATCCTACTTTTCCAAGGCTAGATATCCCAGTCTTCCGAGCCCTTCGCCTTGCAGACCACTGACCTCTCATGTCCCTTCCCTGCCTAATGCCAGGAAAAACATTNCACTGACCTCTCATGTCCCTTCCCTGCCAGGAAAAACATCGGCAAACACCAGAGCATCCTACCAGGCAGCTCCTCCCAGGCAGGAGCTGGGAAACAAAGGCTGCCTCCAGGTTAACTGCACTTAAACGTGAGCAATGCCGGGCAGCGGAGCACCGCGGACACCGAGGCTCGAGACGCGCAGGGCACAGGGCACGGGATCCCTGCAGGAGCGCAGGGATCAGCCCTTGCTTGAGGCTTGCACGACTCCGCGGCGACTTTCTCTGTCACAAATCCAGATTTTAGGCACCTGCCATTCCCTGTGGTGGAGCTGCAAGGGCCCAGGGAGCAAGGCGGTACAGCTACGTGATTACGAGTTATCTTAACATACATCAAGGGGGAAAGGGAGGGAGGACGAGGTCCTGTTGCTGGGGGAACGCCGAGCCTCCCGCGCTGCGAGCGCTCCGGGTCACAGGACCCGTGCTGCTCCTACGGGACGCGGCCAGCAGCTCCGCTCTTTCCTTTACGGGAGGTTCGGGGCACCCGCGTTCCTGCTGGTTTACACATCAGTTTGCTCAAAGTGGCACTTGTCAGAGCTGCAGGAAAATACTGACCTGGCATTCAATATCGTTGCCTTCCTGGTACTAAAAGGAAGGAAAATCAGGAAAACTTCTGATTTTTTTTCTTTAGGGTAACTTAATCTAAGCAAATTCACCCAGATGTACGTGTGATTTTCATTCACAAAAGATGCTGTCTCATTTGCCAGCTACCCCAGGCGCACACCAGGGTGCAGGTGCCAGCAGAGCCACCCGAGCATCCTGCAGCAAGTGTCTAATTACTATTAACCCCTCCTCTTAATTACGCAGCACTTCACCATCACTGCAATCGCGTGTGGCGTCAGCCTCGTGCTTGGAGCAGCTCCGGAACCGCCCTCGTCCCGCTGCCCCGGGACACTGGCCATCCACGTCCTGCTCGAGGGGAAGGGAATTCATTCCGTGGGGGCAGCAGTGCCCGGCAGGAAACCGCACAGGACCCGCTCCCAGCGCTCCCAATAGACAAAAACCGCGTGTCTTAAATCAAGTCAAGTGCTAGCAGCCCGGTACTCCCCTTCCTCTGTAATTAACGCACCCCCTAAGGTGTCTGGATGCGTTTTCAGTTCCCTCTTGCTTTCTTTTTCCCTCTGACAAAGCAGTTTTTAACGCGGAGGAATAAAAGGGTGGGTCGCCTGCTGCACGCATGCCGGGAAATCTGCTGCAGGAGCCGCCTGCATTAGCTTGCAGTCTCGCTCCGTGACAGCAGCCTCCACAGCAATCCTCGGGTACACGATACCACCTGCAGCGCATCCAAACCGCGCTGGGGAAACGCTCGGCACGCACGTGGAGCCGGGCGGGCGTCAGCGCTGACGGGAGCGCGGCGCAGCCCGGCACCCTGCGGCGCGGGAGATGCATCTCGCGCAGCGCGGCGAGGGGGACGCACGCAGAACATGCATACACGGGGCAACAAACAGACAAGAGCGGCGGCGGGGAGGAGAGGCGCTGCGGGAGGGTGCCGGGAGGGCTCCGTGCGCCATAGGGGAGCCAGCTGCAAATCTTTCTTTCCAGCGATCCCTGCGGATTTATGACTAAGGAATGACAGGGGCTACAGGCAACTGCGTTATCCCCCCTGAGGTGCCTGCAAAGAGGTCAAGGTGTATGTGAGCCGAGCGGGAGGGTCAGCGGTGCCCCCTGCATTGCTCCAAAGAGGGAGATTTTAGCCCAAATCTCTCTCTTGTTAGTTAGCTTGCAAGGGTGGAAGCTATTTCAGAAAATGGATATAAAATTATAGGGGATTTATATTAACTGATGAACAGAATGAACAAGGACCTGGCACTACCAACTGCCTCCATGGGGGCACGGGTGTTGGGCAGATTTTACTATGAAGGATGGATTTGGGAAAAGCAGGTCTTCCTCAAGCACCTGCTCACCTCTTCTACCCTAGCCATACCACTTCACTAATTATTCCTAAGCAATTTAAAATGAGCATCTTACACTTACGTGCTTGCCATCAATAGCACAGTGATCTCTTAGGCATTTGTTCCAGAAGACCAAAATACCTGCTGTGCTATCGAAGGCAGAGGACACCATCACAGTAACTCATCTACGCAGACTCCAACACAGCACCGCGATGCATCGGCTGCATCGTATTTCTAACGTTCATTTTGGTTCTGACAGGGAGGTGAGGAACTTTTGTTAACCCGCTGTGGCACCTAGGAGATGGATGAGGTGAACAGGCAAGTGAGATTTGTTGCCTCCCGAGACCTTCAACCCAGACCTCCTTTGCCTTGAATTTTGCTTTCTTCAAACCAAACAAAATAAAAGCACCTGAGCAATTTCTAAAAGCCCAAAGGGTCTTTCCCAAGCATTTCTCTTTCACCAGTGACAGGTTTTTCATTAGCAAATCAGCATTATATCATAGAACAAAAATGTAGCTCAGATCCAAGCGGAGCGCTTGGGAATTCCAGTCTCCGACACGTGCGGCACAGCCAGCGCGCCGGGAGCCGCTGCGGACGGGAAGGGAGCGGCGACCCAGACGCACGCTCACACGCAGCCCGCGCTCCCCGCTGGGGTCAGCGTGGCTTTGGGACAGCCTGACCCCCTCTTTGCTTGCAGATGTCCGAATCGAGCTTCATCCAGGGCAGCTCCCTCCCGCTGCAGGGCAGGACCCGGCATCTCCGGCGCTGCCACCCCTGCGGTATGGACAAGGCTGGTCCCTTCGCAGGGAGGTCCCTGTCCCGGAGCTTCCCCTGGGCAAACAGGGCTCCTTGGCCTTAGCCGTATCCCAGGAGCCAGGGAGGCCTAACGCAGAGCAGAAGGTAAATAGATATGAAAACAAATACATCTGCAATGACAGTAAAGGCAAACTTCCTGCTTTCTCCAGACTAAAATATTGCTCTAGCCATTGGAAAGACGCAGCCTGCTACCTCTTAAGGCGCTCCTTATCTCCTGATTTCAAGCTTCATTAGCACAGGGTTAATTGTGCTGTTAGTGCATGCAAAAGAACCGCAGACCAACCCAGGTCCGGACAGTCACTCGGTGCTCAAACTGCCCACACACTGGGCAAACCCTCTGGTCTTGTGATGCCCTTCAGCTTTGGGGATGGACGGACGGATGCAGTGAAGGAAACGGGGCAAAAAAGATGAAAAGGAGGAGTAGTGCCAACCAGCCTCTCGCTTCGCTCCTGCCATTGCCGATGCAATGTGTTTCCTATAAACTCCTTGTACGCTTTAATAAGGCTGTCTGGGGCCTTCAGCAACCACAAGCATCTTGAGCTTCAGATCCAAAGCACGACAGAGACGGACTATTCCAGCTGGCCAGATATGTCACAGTGTAATTAACTAAAACCAATTAACAGAGCACGTGAGCCATGCTCGCCTCCGTCAGCTGGGACGGCAGTTCCCTAGCTTTAGCACGAGGGCAAGCGGTGTCTCCGGGTTTGCACAAGCTCCTCTAAGGGCTCCGAAGGCCTTGGCTGGGGTCTTCTGTCCTAAAACAAGTTGAGAAATTCACCCCAACGACAGCTGCAAAATTCAGATGCAAAAAATAAAAAACAAGCGACTGCGCTGAGAGCACAAGGAGCTCCTGCTGCTGGAGCGCGAGCCGTGCACTGCATCCCGCTGTCCCGGCACCTCCACGGACTTGGTCCAAGTACCTGCCCCGCTGCCCCGAGCCAGCGAGGCCCTGCGACAGCAGAGTGGTTTTTGGCAGAGCGCACCGGCTCCTTCCTGCTGTTATGGCTGTTCATACGGAGAGCTTGGACCTGCGGCTTCCAGCTGGAAGTGGGTGCGATGGTGACACCCGTGTGTCCCCACAACGCACGTGGCCGCGCTGGTTTGACACCAGCATCAGGCTCCAGCAGCGGCGGGTCTGGGTCTTCAGGAAAGTCTCTTGATTGGGGTCTCAAGCTGATTGTGCTACCAGAACTCCAGTGAGGTAACGAAGGAAGAATAACGCAGACAAGCAGAATCCCATCCCAAAGCCCCACATTCCTCAGCATTTCATTATTTTCTAAACCAGATGCAACCCTGGGTATTTTTCCCATCGTCAGCTGCTGCTTCATTCTGCCCTCTTACACTGCAGGGGAATTACTGCATTCCCCCCGACTGCACCTCCAGTGTGTTTTCTGCAAACATGTTACAACTCTTGATTAAAGTTATTTCCACCAGAGGCAACCAAAATCCTTCTTCCATTATATCCTAAAATCTGAATATCTTACTTTTAAGAGTTCTCCCTTTGGACTATTCCCTTTGGACTGGTGAGAGATTCTCACCAGTTTTCCCTTTGGACTATTTCTGTGCCTTTCTACTCTATTTTTAGATGGTGCATTTGCCTTGAATTCACACTCTAATATTGAAATCCAAACTAGGCAGACGAACACAGCGCTAACGAGAGGAAAACGATGCAGCTCCTCTTGCAAAGCAGCACGTGAGCAGAGCCAACAGCGCGGGGCTCCAGCACCGCGCCAGGGGGTCTGGCTTCTCCTTGGCTTTGCACGAGGCTGAACTTAGCGCTGAAGGAGAGAAAGCAAAAGGGTTTGCAAAGGAAGAGGAGCAGCAGCAAAGGGTCCGTACAGCACCCCGGTGTGTCTAATTCAGAGAATTACAGAGGCCTTTTGCAGTGAGAATTTTTCATTTATGAGCCCTCCATTTTTCTGCTTTGAAAATGGTTTAAAAAGAAGTAAAACCACCTCTGTGTTCACACCCCTGCCTGTGCCTGCCTCAGCGCTGCAGCACCCGATGGCAGCAGACGGCTCGAGTCCGAGCCCGGCAGCCCGCAGCAGCGTCCGAGCCGGCAGGGAAGAGGCGTTGGAGAGGGACGGCGGGAGCCGCCGCGCCGCCCCGCCAGCAGCCCCTTCCACGGGCGCGAAGGAGAAGGGACTTGGCAGGAACATGCAAGATCAATCGGGAATACTGCATCGGGAACGCCCTCGTGGAGCCGGGCTGCTTCCCCTTGCTCAGACTGGTCCCAAATGCTCCCGTGACCAAAGCCGGCCATCCCCTGACATTCATTTCTTCTCTCCTTGATAATATTTCTTAATTGAGTGTTCTGCACCCCCTATCCTGCCCCATTACCTGCATAAGGTGTAAATCACCTGCTCAAGAAAATTTGTTTATCCTTATCTTTGTTTCGCTTGGCAATTTAATGCCGAGACTGTGGAGCGTTTAGTTTAATGAGGCCAAGTTTTGCATAGCATTACGCCGTGTTAAATAATTACACTTTAAAAATCACTGCTACCGAGAAGACGACGGAGGAACCTGGTGGTGCTAAAACCGTGCTACTTATTTAAACCAACTCGGAGGTTTATTAATAGGAGTTTGCAGTGAAACATCTGCTCTGCTGATTAAATAAATGGTGACTAAGTTCTCACTTTAGCTTCCTCGAGCAGCAGCTATGGTGCGGTTATATAGGATAGTATAAAAGTCCCGAAATGCAGAAGATGCAGCACGTAGCACACAAACAGGTGAAACTGTAATCACCATTCAAACGCTCTACAATCAACGTTCAATAACTTTCGGGTTTCAATAAACATATGTTTTTAAGAGACATAAGCGCAAAATTTAGAATAACTCCCAATACCATGATGTGTTTTCTGATAGGAAATACTATAACGTCATCAAAATAACCTGCAGATTTCAGCTAACAATTAATAGGATACAGGAGAGTGGCTCTATTCCACATATAGAAAGAAAAGGGCAGATTCCTGAAGCGACCGCAACCTGCCCCTCCGGTCTGGGCATTGCTGCCCATTAGCACCGAGCCCTGGAAACCACCGGGCAGCACAGCAAGGTCAAGAGACAAATTTAAAATGCCTCCAGACAGACTGATGCACATTTATGCTTCGCTTAGTCATAAGGATGAAACGAGATTCAATACAGCAATAATAAACTTGAAAGCTTTGCTGCAAATAAGGAGCAGGAGTCAAAGGCGGGGAAGCGCAGCCTGAATACATAATGGCAAAATCATGTCAAAGTATTTCATTTTTATGGGCAGGTACAAATTCATCTGATTATCTAGGGTTTTTGCAGGCTTTCATAGCCCCAGCTTCTTTAAAAGAAAGAGCACATAATAAGTCAAGCGCATTGCACATCACAACAGAAATATCAGAAAACACTCCACCTTATTTCCCCGTATCTATGTAAGTCTACAAAGGTAACAGAAACAAACATTTGTTTTCTGAAAGGCAATTTTGAGACCTCTCAGAAAGAGAGGCTATTACACTCTTGAGCGGGAAGCTTATCCTGAGCGTTTTTTGCAAGAGGTTTTGTTCCCAGCAAACTGGGTGCCGATGTCTAAACACATGTAAACAGGCACACACAGCTGCTTTCCTATCTCAGAAATTTGCTTTTTGAAATATGATGAATTTTAAATTATTCTCTGCACTTTTGCAATCATGTCCAAGATGCTGCTTTCTTGTTTACTGGTACCTGTGTGCACACTTGCATGGAGGAGTTTGGATCTGATTATATATCACAGGAGCAATTAATAGCAGTTACTGAAGTAGTCTGCACTCCTAAGTGTCTGTCCTAATTTCCCCCATATTCAGCACTGAGAATCTCTGAAAAGTGTGAATTTTATCAAAACTGAGCCCACATACAACCCCAGCAAAAACACTCCATGTGATAATCAGGTAGGGTTCGCATTCATTTGGCCTGGAAGATTTGTTTGAAAAACAACCTGTTGCTTGTTTTAAAACACACAAAATCTCATTGCAAACAAAACCTTAAAACATCCAGGACATCCCCTTACTCCCTGAGCTCCTGCCTTTACAGGGATCGGTAGTGACATAAAAGCAGCCCCTTCCTTACACCTACCTCTTTGGCACGTCACGGCTGCTGCAGGGACTAACGGTAACGATCCCGTCTCGAGCGGCCACGTGCTGCGTCCAGCTGGCTGGGCCGGGTGAGCACGAGGGGTCCCTCCAGCCTCCCCTCCTGACTGTCCTGACTGCTCCAGCCGTCCTGCCCCGCAGCAGGCCAGGAACGACATTAATCCAACCCCACTGCGGGGCACGGGGACACCGACGGGCAGCAGAGCTGCAGCTGCAGCTTCCTTATTACTGCCAAGAGCATCAGGAGAGCGAATGAATCCCCCAAATCCGTCCCGGAGCTGAATTCCAGCCTTTAAATGGTAACAGAATGCAAAAAGAATCCCCTTCCATTCTGCAGGCTGGCTACTTGCCTCTTTTAGGGCACATAAAGGAGAGGATGGAAACAGGTTTTGTTGCCTGTTTTTGCCTAAAGGACTTGTTTGTTGTTGTGCCTATGGTNCACATAAAGGAGAGGATGGAAACAGGTTCTGTTGCCTGTTTTTGCCTAAAGGACTTTGTAGTTGTGCCTACAGCGTCCAGCCCTTATCAGGGAAAGAGAATCGCGGAGCAATCTGGGTCGGGACCCCGGGCTTGGGCACAGCCTGTTGAGTTGGGCTTGCTCCGGGCCTCGCTCGCGGCTGATCCTGTGCAAGGGGGCACGAGAGGGGCCAGGCCGGACACCTGCACCCAAACCCCACGGGAACCCGCGGGACCGATCCCACATCCCCGTGTCTGCACACTAGGGAGGTTGTGCTGCTAAAAGGGCCACAAAATCAAGTTTAAAAGCTAGTAAAAACAGAGCCACAGAGCTTCTTGGACATCTGCCACGTTCCCTTATCTCTTTGAGGATCGGGTCAATAAGGAAACACATGACTACGGTGAATGTATAGAGCAGGAGGAAACAAAAAGGCTCCCACAAACCTGTCCCTGCATCTAGGCAACAGCAAGAAAATAACCTGCAAGGTACCTGCCCGACCACGTGCATTAGCCCCGGGCAACGGAGCTCCGTTCCGCTGATAAGGACTGATCTATAGCCTAGGAAAACTTCTATTTCAAAAGAAATGTTTCGGTTCCCATGATGTAACCTTGTGTCACTAGCAATGACTAATAGCAGGAATACAGACGAGAGTACTCAGAAATTGCAAAGGGAGCAGGCATCAATAGCCAGCCTTAAATTTAAAAGGAGATAATACATCTTTCGAGCTGTCAGCAGGGAAACATCCGAGTGTCAAGCCCACCGCCACATACTGAACATCTGCAAAGAGACAAAACCAGTTCTGCTTTAAAACCATCAAAGCCTTCGGTTGTATTTTGCTTACTGTCAGAAAAGACAAAAGTCGTTTCAAAATTTTACAGGGCTAAGCACGGGAGCACGAGCTTAAAACTGGTTTCTTAAAACTTCACACAGTCTGAACAAAATATAATAATTTTCTCTACAGTTCCAGCATTGCCCAGAAATACTCTGCCAGTAATGTGCGAAATTCCTAAGGTAGAGAGAGATCTTTGTATTTAATAGCCCTCCATGGACCGCTTTGCAACCCATCGCCTTGTACAGTGAATTAAAAGGGTTTTGTTCTCCTTTTTTCCCCTCTCTAAGCAGCAGTACAAAATGCCCTAGCTTCATGCTGCAGCAGCGTTTTCCCCGTTGCCCGTTTCCACTATGGAAAGGCCATTCGGAGCACAGAAGCACCAGCTGCGCCGCCAGGTCGGGCTCCGTGCGGCCTTGGCCGGGCCCGGGATGGAGATTTCCCAGTCTCGCCGGGCAGCTCCTCGGTCTGTACTTACTCTCCCTAAAACATTTGTTTCCTTTTATCTAGCTGGAATTTGCCCTGCTGCTGCTTTCAACAGACGCTGGTTGTCCTTTCCCTGCGCTCTGCTGAGAAGAGCCTGGCTCCGTCGTCTCCCAAGCAGCGGGAAGAGCTGAACAGGGAAAGCCACGCTCAGAACTTGGTGCCTGTCGTTTCTGCAGCACCATTCGACTTTCCAACCAAAGGGAATATCACGAGGTTCAGCCCGACGCCCCCAAGGTCAGACGCAGGCAGGAGGCAGCACGGAGCTTTTCTGGGGTTGCTTTGGGTGCCCGGGGGCTCTCTGCAACCCTCCTGCCCCGCTCCCGCCTCCCGAGCGAGCCCCATGGCTGCTATGGGGTGCAATGGGCAGAAAGGGGCCCCCGCGCTGCCA
>VWPW01011267.1:372511-389582 GCA_013389825.1 Crypturellus undulatus | reverse complement strand
TGAATTCATGCTGACTATTCCTGGTCAACTTCTTTTCCTCCACGTACTTAGAGATGACATCCAGGATGAGCCATTCCATCGCCTTTCCAGGGATGGAGGTGAAGCTGGTCTGCAGCTGCCTGCATCCTCCTCCCTGTCCTTTTTGAAGACTGGGGTGACACTGGCATTCTTCTGGTCCTCAGGCATCTCCCCTTTCTCCATGGCCTTTCAAAGATGATGGAGACCGGCTTAGCAATAACATCTGCCCACTCACCGAGCACTCATGGGTGCACCCCATCAGGGCCCGTGGATTTGTGGGTGTCAAGTTTGTCTGTATAATCTCTGATATCGTCTTCCTCAACCAAGGGCAGGTTCTTTCTCCAGTTCCTCTCTTGTCTCCAGGGTCTGGGATTCCAGAGGGTTGGCCTTAGTAAGCACCGGAGCAAAGAAGGGTTTCAGCAACTGCCTTCTCTGCATCTTTTGTAAGCACTTTTGTAGCTCACCCCATTCATCAGTGACCCCACATTTTCTCATCTTCCTTTTTCTTCTGATGTATTTGAAGAAGTCTTTCTTGTTGTCCTTGACGTTCCTTGCCAGTTTTAACTCGAAGCACACCTTATCCTTCCTTGTTGCATGCCTGCTTTCCCTGCCAACATTCCCAAGCGGCCTATCCCTTTTCCCACACGCTGTGTACTTCCTTCCTCTGTCTGAGCTTTGCCAGGAGCTCCATGCTCATCCCTGAAGATCTCCTGCCCCTTTGCCAGACTTCTGACACATGGGGATGCAACGATCCTGAGCGGGGAGGAAGTGCAGCTGGAATACTGAGCAGCTCCTCTGGACCTCCTTTCCTACTCAGGCACTATCCTGTGGGATTACAGGAGGCCTTTGGAGAGGCCAACATTCGCCCTCCTGAGTGATATTTGGATGATGTTTGGGTTATATCCTAAAGGACTGTGTTGCAACTTCAAATCCATCGTTATCAACAATACTATTTTTTAACGTTGCTTTTATTATTCCTTCTTAAAAACCATGTTTGGATTTTCTGGCATTTACTGTCCCCCTGTTCCCCATGTTGGAGGTTTCCAAGAACAGCACACAGGGCACTGATGCTCAGGTTGGACAAAATTGTTTCCTATTCTGGACAAGCTGCTCGGGCTCCCTTTGCCTTGTTTCTTGCTCAACTGAGGAATAAATCATCATACCGTGTGTGTTGCAGGACTCATGCTAGAATAAAAGCATTGCCTGAATTCACCAGACGTGCTGGAAAGTGCCAAAGACCGTTAGAAAAACGCTGACCTTGCAGCTCCAGGGTTGTGTTCACAACAATATGATTGGAATCTTTGACTTAAAAAGGTGATTTTTCCCCCCCATCTAACCTGAGCATAAGGCACATGTTGATTCCTGTGGTTAACTTCTTCAGGAACTTATCCCACTGTAGGATTGAGAGATGGGGGCTTTTGCCTTGCAGCTGACCCAGTGGTGAGGAATACATGGAAGTTATTGCTCCTTCAATTACACACAGAGTTTAAAATAAGACACGTTACCAATGGCAGACAACGGATGCCTTGTGCCATGCACAGAAAGAAAAAATAATGATCACTGCCCAGTCTTGTAACCTTCAGTGTCCCACAAAGCAAAAAAACCTACCTTTGCCGTGTGACAGCAAAAATACTTAATCCCGCTGAACTACGGACAACGAATACACTCAGGTTTCACTTAAACATAGTGTGTGCAACCTGTGTCAGTATTTAGTTGCTGGAGCTTCATCTGTTATGTCAGCAGTTCCCACCGATCCAACGGGACCACTTCAAAGAGTTCTGCCAAAGGCACCAGCACGGTGCAAAAATGCTGCTGCAAGGCCATTTCCATCCAGCCTGCTGACTGCTCTGAGCAGAAGAGGGAAAACCTGTGCAGTGAGTGACGTCTGGATCAGTCTGGTTTTATTGTAAGGGTTTCTGCTGAAAACAGTCCCCTTGGCCTGAGAGGAGCCTGAGCAGAGAGAAGGAAAATGCGGGAGAGCGGGTTTCTCGAGCGGGCAGCGGGCACGGCTAACCCGTTATTTCGTTATTTATGTTGTGAATACTCTTCATTATTTATGGGGAAAAAAAACAACAAAAAAAAGAATGAGCACAGACTAAAAACTACAGACAAAATGGTAAACGAACAGAGATCTAGTAATGAAGTGTATGAGAAGCGGGTAGTAAATAATAACAAGGAACTTATCTGCAGATGGTCTGGTGATTCCACATCAGGAAAGTATTACTTAAACCTGACAGTCGGTATTAGACGCCGTGTATGTTTTCCTCTCCAGATTGCTCCTAGTTATGGATTGCAGACCCTGCTGCGGGACTTCCAGGCACGCACATGCTGTTACGCCAGACAGCGAGAGAAGACATGCAGGTAGTAGTAATATTTTTTTTATTTGCCAACTGTGCTTGCAATTACAACATTGCCTTTTGGGAGCAATAGCAAAAAGAGTAAACAGAAGGTGGCTTTTGCTTTCAGCTGAGCTCATGGGAGACTCTGTTTTGGTTTTGGGGGATTTTTTTTTTCCCTCTACATGCAACATTTAAGTTTTAACTTTAAGAATGCAAACTCCTTTTTGGCATTCACATAAATTTTTGCATGCTTTATTGAAGCATGTGTCATTTGTTGTGAATAGCAAATACTCTCTTTCCCTTGTAGCTTCCTGCCTCTTCTTTTTCATTTCTCAGATCCTTTTTTACGGTTTCAGAATTATAGAGCTTTTGTATTGTGAAAACTGCTACTTCAGGCACTTCATTATGGGCAGTACTAAATGAAAGCATTACTTTGATTCTGCAATCTAGTGTGAGTTTATTTAAATTGTAGATCTCTGGCCAGATACAGTATGATGACAATAAGGTGTTCCTGCCTTTGCAGAAAGGATATGCTAATATGAACTATGTGACAGGAAATTAATTTTTAACTTGCCTCATTTTGGTGTGGTCACAACAGGCACACACATGTATGCAATTTACATGAAATGGTAATTTCACAGAATTAATTTAAATAAGAATTCATGTGTATGCAATTTATCTGAAAAAAAATTTAAGAAGCACCATATCTTGTAACAGGAAGTAACTAGGAGGCTGGCAAATAACTGATTCTTTTTGATTTTTTCTTTTTGATTTCTTTTTGATTTTTGTCTATAAGTGCCTCAAGGGAGTCAATGAGGAGGATGGGACTGGCCTCTTTTCACTGGTGGTCACTGACAGAACCAGAGGAAATGGCCATAAATTGAAGCATCAAAAGTTCCACAGGAACTTAAGGAAGAACTTCTTGACGGTGAGGGTGACAGAGCACTGGAACAGGCTGCCCAGAGAGGTTGTGGAGTCTCCTTCTCTGGAGATCTTCAAGACCCGCTTGGATGCAGCCCTGTGCCACGTGCTCTAGGTGGCCCTGCGTGTGCAGGGGGGTTGGACTAGATGACCTCTAGAGGTCCCTTCCAACCTTAGGCATTCTATGATTCTATGATTCTATGATTACTATTTTGAAGCAATGCTTGTTTAAAAGCATGTGTTATTTTATTTGAAACAATCAATCAAAAACTTCTGTCAAGTCTAAAAATATGTAATTGCTTGAGATATAGTCCCATTGTAAGGTATCTTCCTATCTCAATAAAAAAGTGTTTCTGTCTAAATATTTTCATCACTATGATGACATTGATGTGTTGGCAAGAGCAGAAGGGGGATAAGCAGCATCCAACAGAATTAAGCATAGTCATCATATAGTCCTGAACAAAATAAGAAAGCTGGTAATTTAAAGTACTTTAAATGAGGTATTGTCTTCATAGAAATGTCACATTAAGAAGAAAAAAGTAGTGATCAAGAAGGAGATTCTTTACTGCTCGGTAGATAAAATGCTAAATCTGTATAATTCACTGTATAATTGTGCAATTGCTGCAGGAATTAAAAAAAAAAAATTAAAACCTCCTCCCAGCAAGAAGAGGCTGCAGATAACATAAAAGGTCCAAATTTCACACCCAGATTATAGTGTTAAGCTAAGACGTTTCACTGACACTACTTCAGTTTGACAGGCTCCAATTATAATTGTACTTTAAAGTGAGATCGATAATGAAAATGTCTTCAGCTATTGAGAAAATCATGAATGAATGATCAGCTTTCTATATAGTGCCCAGGCAAAACAATTTAACACGACACAATCAACATGAACAACACCAAGACGTGTTTTACAGTTGATAGCTGTTTAATAGATAGTTGTTTAACTTACTCAATTTATGTTTCAATAAAAAAATCAACTGTTTGTCCGATGCTTTGAGCAATTGTGTGATTCTGTTGGAGAACGTCACAGGACGGGGTAGGACAGAGTTCAGCCTCACACTAAGAGCAGCTATTCCTCTGGACACCAACATTGTCGTACTAATAAACACATAAACAGGCTCAACGACTTGGGTTAGATTTCCTATTACTGGGATTTTTCTAAGATGTGTGTTTCAACGTGTACTGGAAGCAGTTGCTATTTTTCTTCAAAGCAGTTCTAAAAATATTTGTAAGTGGGAAGAAAAAATCTGCTCAGCTGACATTAAAAGCTCCGCAGTTAGTCACAAAAAGTAAGAAATTAGGCTTCTAATTGCAATACGCTGCAATACCGTGTGTTTTGTGAAACATTTTTACATCACACCATATATTACAGGCTATTGCAATAATAATAAATTTTGCTCTCCAGAATTTAAACTATACTATGGATCCATTAACATTTTCAGATTTGATTATATGTATCTTTTTAAATATAAAATACATGAAAATATTATCTTCATAGAGTTTTGCTCTAGAAAGAGATTAAGCAACTTCCAGAAAAGGGCAGTTTGCTTTGTGTAGTTCCACATTTGTTTCTCATAAGCTCATGTGAAACGTGTGTTCAGGTGTACCAGATGAAAAACAAATATCCGAGAACATCAAACCTGAAGAGCTGCAGCCTCAGCTCTGCAAGCGAAATTGTTCTTTATGTTTCTGTCCTGTAATATGAAGTGCAGAAGTTTATTGTAGTGCATTGCAGAGTACTGTCACAGTTTGCTTGGTTATTAATGTAAAGCAGGACCGTATTTGTGTCGGGGAGACGAGAGAGCAGCTGCTTGGCCAGACGTTGCATCTATCAGGTATTAAAGTATGGTCATAAAAAGCAGGGAGGCAGAGGGGCAGCATCCTCAAATTAATGGTTAATAGAGGTCATGCCTGGCTTACCCTCTGATAACTGCCTGAGAATCTTCCTCTGGAAATGGCTGTATTTTTGTTGATTATAGCCTAAATCATTTCCATATGCACTGAAATTCAATAGTACCAGTATTCCTGTCTATTTTTTTTGAGACTGCAGCCTTAACTTCTGTAGTGTAGTACATGAAAACTTAATTATATTATTAGCTTGAAATTGTTCCTGCTGCCATTGCACATTTTAAGCCAGATAAAGGATGGAATCAAACCCGCTGTTAACTTTCAGTATGAATTTAATGAATCGATAACCAAATTTCTTTTAGTTGAATTTGTTTTTTTTTTCTGGTAAAATTACCTTCTAGTAAGTATATTTATCTATATAGGCATGTTTATTTTGGTCATATAAAACTTGCAGAGCCATTAAGTGCAGCTCCCTCTCTGCTGGCATCCCCTCCTCCCCAAATGTTTAAATACGTTTACAATTTGCTCAGGAAGTTTTACTGATAAACCAGCTTTTGCTGCAATAGAGGATGCCCAGAACCCTCCCACTGGGTTCTCTTCTGTCAAGATCACACGATGAATGATGTTAGTCACATTCACTAAACAAGAAGACACACGCACACAAAGGAATAAAGTGACAGCGAAAAGGACCTGTTACCTTTCAGTGTGCGGCGAGCTAAGGGTTAGTACAACCTTTAGACACATAAACAGAGGAATATTAGTGAGAGCAGGATTTTAGTGTATGATTTTAAGGATATCACTAGTTTAAAACTTATTAGAAAAGCTTCAGAGAACATCTATGGAAACAATTCCAGACGTAGAGGGAAAAAGCCCCAGTGTGGTTTTAATGGCCGTGTTTAGATGGTTAAGAGAAATTCAAATGTGTTTTGATAATCCACTTGAATAGGGATGTGATAAATGACTCTTTCACAGAGTATGAAATGTAAAATCCAATGTTTGGAAGCGAATACTAAGCAAAAACCAGTCTAGATAGAAAGCAGATTTTTAAGCAACAATGATTAAGCTTGGGATCAACTTCAACAGACGGATGGTGCAATGTCTGCTATCTGGAATGTTTGAGCTTTGGATAACTTGTATGATTTTCTTGTACGTTCTGGTTTATGGAGAAGTTGTTAGTTTAATGTGGAAGTTTGCAGGTGAGGTTTAGACCTAACGTTCATTGTGCAGGACACCAGGACTCGCACTTCTCTTGGGCGCTGACTGAAAGACAGTGTGATACAGGAATGGACAAAATCTATGTACAACTTCTTACTAGGAAAAAATAAATATTTCACATACCTACTGTTTTTATTTATGGAACACACATTTTACTGGCAAGGTCTATATCCCATGCCTATTAATAAACTAGCATAATTGAAGTTATTCATTTCACCCACTCTTTTGAACTCAGTATGGGAAGATTTTACTTGGAACTTACTTTTATGAAATCTTTCTCCTTACCTCTTTGATCAATGCTTAGAATTTGGGATTTAAAGAGAGAAGGATTCTGTGGGATGAGACCTCACAACAAAGCTAATAAAGCAGAGGTATGAAAAAAAAATTGCATGAAAAACAAAAGAAGATGATGCAGGTCCCTTGTAGATGCAGACACATTTTGCAGATCACTTTGCAGTTAGATCACATAAAGAAACAGAATTAAAAAAAAAAAGTGAATGTAGTAATTTTCTTGATATTATTTCTTTTGTGTCATTTAAGGCAAGAAGTGCAACGCATCCGAGGCTCCCATGCACATTCTGTGCGCAGCTCCTGCAGTCACAAGCAAGTGAAAATACGCTCAGGTTGAAGCTCAAGAGAAATGGTGCGATTTGAAGTTGTGGAACCTGTAGCTGGAGAACCTTCCTGCGTAAAAGAGGTGTCAAAGAAAGAGAGGTCTGCTGTGCTGGTGCTCTTCCCAGGTATGTAAGTAACACCAGGAACTGGTTTTAGGTAGCACCATTCTAAGCACTAGTAAAGGGAAGACTTTGATTAGAGGTTTCTGCTGTTTTTCTCCATGCTACATCAATACGGCTGGACAGAAACCTGAAACTTTTTTTTCCTTTCTTTTTGGAAAGTTTACAAGACAGAGAGAAGTTGTTCTGTAGGAGACAATAGATCTTCTGGCAGTTTGAAAACCTCCAAAGTGGACCTTAGCATTAGAGTGATTGGAGTTGGATTCAAGCTGAACTTCAGCTGATGGTAAGGGATTAAATATACTGAATAGAAAAAGGCCTCTATGCACCCAGACTTTTTATTTTTGCTGCTCATAAAAGTCACTTCTCTCTGAAATGCACATCTGCTTCCTTGTAATTGGTGACTTAAAAACTCAGGTTTCACGGCTGCTGAAGGGATGGCACCTGATTTTACACTTCCACAAGGTAGCTCCCCTCTCTGCCCTCCCCTCCCATGCTTAGTCTAGTGTCTGCAAGGATATGCTAACTCAGAACAAGAGTGTTTGAGACAGCTATGTCAGAAAGCTAACAGGAAGAAATGGAATCAAGACAACACTGTTTTACCATGCCCTTTCTTTTTTATATATGCTTTTTCTGCTGTCTTCTCACAGCATGACTTTGCCTTTATTTTTCCAATTCTTAGTACAGCTTTGACACCACTCATCTGCATGTTCAAAAGAACACGTACTTGTTCTCAATCTGGGAAGAAGAGGAGGGCAGCTAGAGCAGGGGCCTGCCTACCCTGCCCAGAGGAGGAACTCGCCAAGCAGCCGAATGATCATTTAGGGGAGCCGGGGGATTCGTGTGTGTGTTACTGCTGACACCGTCTCACCAACGCCAGCACCACAAACCAAGGGGGCCTGCAGAGGACAGGGTGTGTTGAGGGGATTCAGCAGTATCGACTCCACCAAATGCTTCAGTAGACAGTTACCACTTGCAGTGTTGAAGGGTGGATCAAGCCTATTCCACAAGGAGTAGGACTTTTCTCCATAGGTTTTTCATGGAAATATCCTTATGATACAGTTGCTGCTGGACGGTTCTGAGAGAAACATGGAGCAGAAAAGAGAAGACTCAATGGGAGGGTAGGGGAAGTATTTTCTGTGAGAAATGTTAAGGGTGGAGGCGGAGTTAAAAACAAACAAACAAAAAGACCCACGGAACAACCCATCTTTATTAGGTCCTTTCAAAATGAGAACATAAAGATACCCAAAGGTCTGCTTAGTCATGCACTGGCATCTAGTGCTTTCAAACTGTCAGAAGATAAGTGATAAGAGATGTAATTAATGAAAACCGAGTTCCACCACGTGCTTACTGGCGCAACCTGGTAGCACAGTGAAATGAAAGCCTGGACGTCACCAGTTCCACATTGGCAAAGGCTGGTTGCTAGTTCTTGCCCACCTCACAGTAGCAAGGATGACATACTATGGAAAAAGCAGTGTGCAAAAGATCCAATGATCTTTTACTCCAAGAGGAAATTGAATGTTGTCAGAAATTATAACCAGACATACTAGAAATCCTAATATTGGGGAAGTAAAGGTTCTTTTCACAAGCTTTCTGAGTACTTGGACTTAAGAAGGTATTTGAAAGTACAGGAATATTGTTTCTGATACAAGCCATCTTCAGATTTAAGAGCTGCAATTTGGCAGTTTGTTCATTTGAAAACTGAGTTTTCTGCTTTTTGGGCAGAGCTTCCCAACCCTGTTGTGCAGTGCACACCTCTCTTTCTTAGCATCTGGAAATGAACAAGCAGGTGGTTTTCCAAAGTATCATCATTTAATTGCTATGGCAACCAGAAGGCTATTAAAAATTTACAGACAGGGGAAGGTACCTGTTAGCATGTGGAATTGTAAGGAATCAGTAGATGGATATTTGATGCTTTGCTGCAGTTATCAACCCATGCTGTACACCCGGCTCCTCTGCGGTGCTAATTCTTCCTTGCTCTCCACAGAGATCTTCAAACACAAGATACATCTTAGCTTTAAAACTCATGAAATGAGAAGATTAGCTAGAGTTTGCAGAGGAGTGGTGAAAAGTAGATATTGTCTTCTGCATACTCAACTGTAGGAATTGTAACATCTCAAATCCCAGCATCTGCTTATTAAGGTTCCATAATAAAAGTCTTCTTTTACATTGATTTAAAAATATCTTCATTAAGCCACAGGAGGTAGTTGTTTGATTTTCAAAAAGTGCTGTGCAACTACTGTTTATAATCCAATTACTGCTGATACTACTCCCCAGTTGGCAATCAGTGTTTCTAAATCTCATGTTTGCTCTGTATTATTTGTGGTTTCTGCAGTGTAATCAGCCACAGAAGCTGTCTATTGGCTTAATTCCTCTTCTCTTGCTTCAGCATTACAAGTGTGATGCTTAAAAAAAAAATGAAAGGATTTCCAACACTGCGAAAGAGTTTTTGTTCTTCTACTTTTTTAGTATTTATACTAAGAAGAGTTGTATCAACATCATGCTCAGCAGTTCCACTTCAGGAATTTCCCCATGAAAAAAAGATTTAAACCCAAAGCAATCAGCTTTTTAACTATTTATCTTGACTACAAAGCAATTAATTAGACTGGGGCAAAAAACAGATGGCTACCAGAAAGGTTATTTTAATATAGCATCAAGTAGCATGATCTTGGCTGCCCATAAAAGTAGGGTAATGGAGGCAGAGAGGTTTTTATAAATGCAATCCACTCTAAAATAATCATGCTAAAAATTTCAGCTTGAAATGATGGTGAAGCCTTTGCCTGCTAGGATGCTGTCAGTAATGAACAGACAAAATAAAAATGTTAATCCTTTTATCCTTGATCCCTAAAGAAGTGCTGTGGCTCACTGAAGGCTTAGAAAAATGGAGGAGGAAGCGCTCTAATATGGTTAATAAGGTTAACCTGAACTGTAGTGATATCTCTCTTCACATATTCCGTCATGTCCTGTGTACAAGGTAATGCTCAGGTAATTGTTTTAAACTTGAACACTTTGACTCTGGCACACACCTTGGGGACTTGATGACTTTAATTCAAGGAGCTAGATTGCAATGATGGAGCCACCCCCAAGCTGTTGGTAGCAAGACAGCATTTTTCCACAAGAAAAATACAAACAAACCAGTTCTCTTAGTTGTGAAGCTGCACAGGACTACTTGACTGTGAAATTACTCTTGCAAAATACTTTTTTTCCATTTTATTAGGGAATGGGATGGTGCTTTTTCAACATGAGCAGCCTTGGCTCAATTCATTTCTTGCTAAGGGCTGATGGAGAAGCTTCTCTTTAACAGCAGTGGTGCTAACACTACTAAGGAATCCACCCCGGGATTGTACTGGCCCAGCCCTTCTCTCCCTTCCCACTCCTCTTTCCTCTTGCCTCCCCTCTCCTTTTTTTTTTTTTTAATTGCAAGTGAATAAAAGGTGCCTGCACTTTACGGGTTAAACTACACATACAGTAAATTTGGCAAGCTATGTGGTGTATTAGCTGGTAAAACTTAAAATCCAGCAAAGGTGATGGAAAAGAATGGATAATTATTGTTTGGGTTAAAATACTTTCTGGACCTAAATGGCAACTTGTTGTAATGTTTTGGAGAAGGGTACTTTTCTGATACTGTTCTGGCACTAAGCAACTCCCCAACTGTCTCCAGCCTGATACTGAAAGGTTTCCTAGTGCCATGTAAGAAGTAACGAGAATGAGATAAAGCCCTTCTAAGCAACTCTAAAGTGCTTTCACGAGAAAGCCTAATAGAGGGAATACCAGACCTCCAGGCTTAGAAAAAGTTCTTAAGCTATAAATCATCAAAACAGCACCCATTTTAGCTAAAAGATCAGGTAATGAAACTGATTCAGTTCTCTGTGCATACTAAAGGCATTCAGGGGAAAGCAAGTTACATAGGCAAGAAAATGTTTGTGAACTAACAGCTGAATGCTGGAACTATAGTCATGTTGCAGTTAATACAACTTCATGACTTCCTTCCTCTATTTGTGGTAAGAAGCATGTCTTAGCACATGTCTTAGCATTGACAAATAATAGGAGAATTAGTACCCCACCTTGTGAATGCTTAAAGCTACCAAAAGCATTATGAGATTCTTCAGTAAGCAGTGTACCCAATCCTCTCTTTTCTTCCTTGATAAAGGAGGTTTGCAAAAAGGCAAGTGCCAAAATTTGGAAACAGGAAAACAAACTCTTTACTGTTAAGTATTTAAGGAAATATTTCAGAAAGTTTAATTCAGTTCCAAGACAGTCTTGCCTCATGCATAAAAGTATATGAACTTGAAGTCAGAAAAAAATGCTCAATAGTAGTTTAATGCAGAGTTGGTGAAGAACATTTAAAGACAAGTGGATGATACAATGTTCAAACTTAAATCCTGGATACTTACGTACCTTGACTACATGAGTGTTTAGCCTTTGGTGTCTTTTGGCAAAGCATTCCCAGTGTTGACATAAGAAAAATGTAAATCTCAGTGCCTTATTGCTTATTAAAAAAAAATCCTATTACTGAAGTTCTAGTAGTATTAAATTCTTCATTTTATATTTTCACTGTGAAATAAAGTGTCCAAAGTTAAGAAGCTAAAATATGATTATCTCGCATGATAAAGTAACAGGCAAGTGAAAGGGAAAACACAAACCTGAACTAATTTGAAACACTACAGCACACAAGTTCAGCTGGCTCCCCACCTGCAGCGTGCCCTATTTCACAGAATTGTATTCAGCTGGTGTAAAATATCCTACTGTGACAGGAGCACATTGTAGCAACAGTGCACTTCTCTGCTGATCACTTCAAGTAGTTGAAGATTTATTTTTTGCTATAAGAGAGTCACAAGTTATGCAAATCCTTTACGGTAAGTGAACAAGAAGTAAGTTGTGATGAAAAATGTTAGGATGCATATGGAACAGAGGAGACAAAACCTTTTTGGATGTACCCATCCAAAAGCAGAGTTAACTGACTTACCTTAAGATGCAAAAATTCTTCTGGGAAAGGATATAGGATCCATACTGTTACTGTGTTCATTACAGAAGAATCCACTCATTAACAAGACAGGCACCATTTTGTTTCATGGGCTCATGAAGAAAGGATGCATTTGTACTGTACTTTATAGTATCATATACTATTCCTGGGAATACTGTGATTATGAAAAGGCTCCACAAACAAAGGAGGAAGTGATATATCCTATCTCCATTAGAAACATGTGTGAAAAGAATGTTTGCCACATAAGAAAAAGGACAAAAACCAAACAGCAAGGAAGTGAGTGTTTTAAGCTTCCTGGATATTATAGCCAAAAAAACAAACAAACAAACAAAAAGGCAAAGCTTACATTGTCTTTAAGTACATTATATTTATAGTTATGAACATGTGTTCACACATTGTACAGCTATTCAACACTGACATTTTTGAAAATTTTGACCAGCTTACTGCAATTGTAGAATTTCTCTTAGAAATAAAAAAGATGAATTATCTCTAAGTTTTTGGTGCAGGATGGTGAGTTTAGTAAGCTTATTACATCTGTATTTTAATTTCTTGATTATTCTTGACCACATTATTAGAGTCTTTAGGAGTATGATGTAATTGTAAGTGTCAGGTGATATCCTGAAGTGCACAGGAGCAGCAATTTAACAGATGGCATTGTGGAAGGCCTGTATTGACTAAAAAGCGCCCCAAGATTATTTCCTCAATGCTTTCTGGCACAATTAGCTTTGCTGATGTTTGACACCGGGTTCCAGCAGTTATCAGTTATTAGCAGAGCTAGGTGACTTTGATTCTTGGATCAACTGGAAAACCAAAGTGGGAAAATGCATCTTTTACTGAGCAAAGGCAGCTGATAGTGGCTATTATATAAGCAGTCCCACCTCTAACAGTCTGTCTTCTGTCATGAATCCTTTTGTTTTTTTTCCTTTTTCATTTCCAAATCCAGTTTCTTCTCATGTCTAACTGGGAACATATTATAGCTTTAGTCCCTTAAAGAATGGCAGATACCAACAGATCCGTTTCCCTCAGATCACCAAAGTAAACTGCACACAAAAAGTAAACTGCATTAAATGACAAATAGTAACAGAGAGATGACTCAGTCAAGCACCCTGTAACTTTTAGTGAGCTCTACAGAGCCTGCCAAGTTGAAAAAAAACTTTATGCTTGGTACTTCACCACAGTTCTTGATGACATGCTTAATTGGTTTATCAGTTCTAGACTACACACAATTTGTTGTCAAGTCATGTCAGTTTTGCTGGTATGTGCTACAGCTAAATAGCAACAGTGATAGCTGCCCATTTTGATGAAGATTTAAGCATTCTTGATATCAAGTGGGTAACACCAAAAAGCTTGAAAGTATTAAATCACTTATGGCTCACTTCTCTGAGTAGCTATCTGCCCAGAGAGGTAGTATTAACATGAAGTCAACTGAGGGATGATACGAGTGACAAACTTAAGAGTAGGGCCATAGAAGCACAAGAGACGTAACTAGCAAACTTCAAATTATTCCTCCTTTCACTTTAAAGTTGTTCCTGGAGGTGGTATTGCATAATATAGTCTGCAACAGACACAATAAGCACAGGGATAGTGTATCTCATGTTACAATTATGATTCCCTGTGCTTTTCAACCTAACTAAATAATTTGGGATCATTAAAAAAAGAAAAAAAAATCTGTGAAATGTAGAAGTTGAAGACAAAATATGTATGTTTGAAAACTGAACTTTTTCTTTTTTTAAATAAGCTTTCATCCTCCACGTGCTGTGTAAAAGCCTGGCACATTTAGAATACTCGTATCTACTACAGGCTTAACGGCTTAACGTGCCATGTTAAGAGCATGTGTAGAGCTGGAACTATTTCTAGTTTATTATAGAAATACCATGACCACTACTGGGTTTAAGAATTCATCTTACACACATACAGACAAGTCCTAAAATGAAATATTTTTGTTTTCCTCAACATGCTCATGCATGTGTGCATGCACACACACAAAGACTCCTCTGGGCAAAGGTGCCAGTCATAGGTAAAAGTTAAAAGCAAAATTGAAAACTCTTGATATAAATCAATAAAAATAAAATGCTACATATGCACCACCATCACCTGCTTAACAAAGTTTGATTCATTCTCTGCTATTCTAAAAAGTTAGGTCCAGAAAGCACAGTTGCATTTATTTAAATCTTATGTTTTATGTGTTGGTTAAAGAGACTAACACTGAACCGACTTGTTTACTCTGATCAAGATATATCTGCTTCTGTTCCAAATATACGTTTTTTAAAATACAAAACTCAACATTTACAGAATTATATTTATGTTTCAAAAGCTGGTTTAACAAATTAAAACTTTCCAAGACAATACATTTGTTTCCTGAGATGGCTTAAAGTCATATTTCACTTGATTTACTAGAATTAACAAAAAATACTGTACACAAAAATCAAACTACAGCATACAAACACATTTACAGAATTCACCTAATTTTACTAGTACTATTTCTGTTAATGAGTACATCTTAACAAAAGTCCTAAAATAATCTTTATACATTACAAAACAAGGATTTACAAAACTTTATTGTATTTCCAAGTTATTTCATTCTAAAAATGTTGAAACATAAAAAAATACCATTTCCTAAAGGAGTTAACAATAAAAGGCTAACAATCTGGCATGGAAGAGGTAAGTATATGAAACCTGTTTTAACAGTCACAAATCAGTCGCTGGTGATTAAAGAACACTTTGTTCTTCAAAGCTGGTAGGCACTTCCATGTAGCCAGAAACGTAAGTTTTCCTACCACTCCTTTTCCCTTCCCATACATAAAAATATCCAATGAAATTAAAAAAAGAGTTGGATAAAAGGGTGGATATGTGGTCAAATAAAAGCTTTAACTGAGGTCTTGACACTGTTCATCTTATGTTATGTGTAAAGACTTTGTCCCAAAGTTTTCCTGACAAGATGGAGTTATTTGGCCTTAAAAACTATTAACTGAAATACCTCCCTTTTTTACCAGTATGTGTTGCTCGCTCACTGCTGTATTGTTGATTTATGCCTGTAACAGAAACTGGCTCTAGGCCAGCCCATGGGTCCTCAAGCATTGAAGGTCTGTAATAGTTTTCCACATCATTAGACACTCTTTTCTCTCTGCCATGCGCTGTACCAAATGGAGTAGATGTCCTGGGTGATCCCTTTGGAAGAAAACCATCAGGTAAAGAAACATTTAATAGTCTAATTCAAACTAAAAAAAAAGTTTCCTTCTAATGTAGTAGTGCTTTGAAGTTGTTCTTGTTAATAATTACTATTCTTTGACTGCATCTTCCTCAGAAAATACTAGCTTTATTATTTTATTACACTTTAAATTATGAATGGCGATGTACCAAGATGAAAGAAAGTCTTCTCCAAAATATCCCTTTCAAAAAACAAAAAGCATGATGCCAGTTTTCATACGCTCCCTAAGTCAGCAACATGCCTAATACAAAGATCAACAAAACAGAACACAGAGGCTGAGGGAGAGTTAACACTTTTTACAAGATAAAAGCCAGAGATGTAAGTAATTATAGATAAGACTCTGCACTGTATGAATCCAATAGCTGCAAATGCCCCAAGTTTACTGGTTTATTGCTGAACTTACTGTGAAAAAGACCCTGTTTTAACCAAGTTAGTATTTTACAAAATTTGACAGCAGATAACTTTCTTCTGATATGCAAATCTGGATGTCACTACTATAGTAATCAGTGATTAAGCAGCAACAACATAGAAGGAAAAAGCTTTTACCTGCAGCTTGAATTATTTTGAAGATCAAGGAAAACCACAACTGTGTCTACAAACCTGTTGCGGATCTTAGAAGGCCATGATGTAAATTTCTATAATCCTTTTCTCCATAAGTATCATCCATTGATATTTTCCTCTCATTTGTTATCTCAGCCTTTCAGAGTAGCAGATTTGTATCTTTCCCTACCCCTCTACAAGTTTGCAAATACCTAAAATCAAACACAAGATCCTTCTTGTGGGTCAGCTGGAGCAGCTTTAAAATTTATCCCTTCAAAGCACTTTTCTGGGTCAATGTCCCTGACAGCTTCTAAAGAACCTCCAAATAATCATCTAAGCACGAGGTGCAATCTATACCAATGTTCCCAAACTGCTCCATTTAAGTGTTTCTTGGTAACATCTCTTTTAACGTTCTTATAGTCTCCTGCACAGGCCAATATAGCCTTGATGGTTATTCCAAAGCCTTCCTATTCCTCCTTGATCATTAAAGTGATAGTTCCTGGAGGTCATGAAATCTTTCAGTATATATAGATGGTGCCCATTCAGAAAAGTTATTCCTCCAAATAAGGAGGCCAAGAATCCTACACGGCTACACCAATTACACTTTGAAACAAAAAGATGAAAAAAATTATATAACATAGCACGAGATGCAGCTTTCCCTAAGGAGAGAGAGAAAAAAAAAAAGGGAGGTTTTATCTAGAAGAGGAAGTTGCATTAATTTGAGTTGGTTTGTTTCAACCAGTTAGATAACCTAATACTACAGATACATGAAAGTTAGTCAACAAGTATTCTGAATGATTAGAAGAATAGGATTCCCTGAAGCAGGTAATCAGCATCTGCCTTTATAAAGAAAGGTAAAAACACTCATTAAAGCCTTAATTTTCTGGCTTTTTGGACCAAACGGGAGGGTGTTTGAATGTGACTAATACCGCCAAATCTCTGTATTTAAGCTGGTCACATGATGAAAAAAAAAGGAAATCTGGAAAAAACTGAGAAATGGCCCCATGCAGTTAAAGGCCTTTATGCTTAGCCAAGCTAGAATTCTTTACATTAGTCTTGAACCAGTTTCTGAAAATGTGCTGCAGCAGGAGCAGCTTACTCATATGGTGCCAGTAAGTACATTCATAGAACTTCTAAATGCTGATGATAATAGATATACAGTCAAACAAAGAAATATCCAAGTCTAATTTACAAGACCTTTGATTTAATCTTTCTTAGCACAATTAGATAATGCCACTAAGATAGTGCTTTCAATTGCAAA
>VWPW01011267.1:0-372483 GCA_013389825.1 Crypturellus undulatus | reverse complement strand
ACATTTTTTTTTAAATTTTTTTAACAAAAAAAAAAAAAACCCAAAAAAAAGTGTTTTAAAATAAAAAAAAAAAAAAAAAAAAAAAAAAAAATCACTAACAGGTACTCTGAAGGCATCTAAACCAAAGGGAAAAGATCAGAGCATCACCTCAGACTACATGTAAGAACTTTCCAAAGGACAAGCCAGTAAGTATGCACTAACTAAAGTCACATTAATGTCCTGCAAGCACTCACAGTAGTAGCAAAGTACTAAACAGTGCATTATATCTTTAAAATTAAAAGTAATTTATCAAAACACCATGTTTAAAAAAGATCCTGCAACTTCTACATAGTAAGATAGCTTGTGTGTGGAGTCTTTTTCCCATGTTACATCCAGTTTGCAGCATTCAGAAGAAAGCCAACCTAATATAACTGGATTTACAGTATCCAGGGGAAAGGGAAAAAAAAAAAAAAATCAATAATCTTATTTTGGATGGATTTATGTTATAATATGAAATTTCATTACGTAAAATGCAGGTTGTCAGAAATACAGGTCTATTTGTATGTCTGAAATCTAAGAAATGTATTATTATGCAACTCAAGAATGACTCTAAATTTAAGTATGTGATATTAATTTCCTTTTCAATTTTTTGACCCATCTTGATAATGCTAGTCATTATATGCCTTTTTTTTTTTTTTCCCCTATACGGAAAAAATAACCAGAAGGTGTGTAATTACATCATAGGCCTGCGGAGAAAGGAAACCCATAGCCCTAATTATGCAAGTAACACACTTTTCAGGAAAAAGAAATCTGTTTGGTGACAAATACATGTCACAAAAACTTTGTGCTTTACTGTCACTAGAGTTGCTCCAAATCTCTGCTGGTGCCAGGGATCCGTCATTGAGCTTTCCTTAAATAAAAGATCAACCTATTCTAAATACCATAAAAATGTGTATGAATATGTATGTGTATAACAACTGTATATATACACACACACACAATACAAATATATATATATGTTTTCCAGACAGATCTTTCTAAATAGGAAAGGAATTGCCTTCTGTGTCTGTTAATAAATGTGGTAATTTTCCCTTGGCAATGGAAAAAAAATCACTTTCTTTACAACTTATTTCAATAGGTGTAATTTTAGCTGTTCATAGATGCACAAAGATACAGAATCCACGGCTCTAGCACTTTGCGAGATTTGTACATTCTAAGCAATGTTCAACTCATTACCATTACTAGCTACTGTTTCACTAGCTCCTCTTCAGTGCAGGATGGGAAATGCCAGTTCTATATACTCCTCAAAAATAGCACTACTCAGCCAATACTTGTAAACTGCTCGCGGGGGCAGGGGGAGGAAAGAGGAAAATGGAAAGTGTTGTGACAGCCTGTGTTACCCTGTGACTGGATTCAAACCTTCATGTTGCTGCTATGTTTCTTAAAGTCAAGGATGGAGACAGGTACACTGTCTGCCTTCAGTTTAGAAAATAAAATACCTATGACTAAAACTACAGGCAAAAAGATTCCTGCATATTCACTCAGTAAGTTTAAGGAAGGCTTTCTAAAAAGCACACTTAAGCAAGACGGCAATGAGCCGTCTTCTGTGAGTACATTAGACAACTAAAATCCCTCCAAAATATGTCAAAGCCATTTTAATGAAAAAAGGAGGTACTACCATGGCAGCAACCCCACATCCTTTGTCTTTTTGAACAGATATGCGAGTTTAAGATATGCGAGATCTGTACTGGGAGAACTTAGATACTGCATTGAAGAAAAGGTATAACGTTCATTATGATCGTCTTTAACCAGTGATGAGATCGCTATCAGATCATATATCTTCTGAATTTAAAGGTCATTTTGCATTTTATTAAACCATAGAAAAATTAAGCTTCATTACTACTCTTTCCTTAAAGTATCAGGAAGAGAATTTGAAAGTTCTACCCGTCTGTACTGCAAGCATCATTTGTTACCCTTTTGGTTTAAGTTTTTTCTAATATTGCACACAGCCAGTTATGTACATAAAGTTGGCATCACCTCTAGAACTGTCATGCTTATCGTCACTGCAAATCATATTCCCCGATGACACCACCTGAAGAGTGAAACAAGTCCCAGAGCTTGTCATTTATAACTCTTAGGGAAAAACTGTATGAATGAAAACTCTTAGAGCAATACTTAAGACTTCAGGTAAATGCTCTATTATCCACCAGATGGTCTTATTTCAGTTTAAAGGAACTTCTGCTTAAGCCTCTTTAGTAGAGCATGCCTTACTTTTCTCATATCTCAGAAAGCCTTCTGTGCACACACAGCAGCTTCCATTCATGTACAACACCAGAGGCAAAATTAAAGCACTTTCCTTCTCCCTACTCTTTGAAAGAGAACTGATCCACAGGCTGCAAGTGGCAGGAAAAGAGATGTTTGTTGCAATTTTGAGCCATGCCTGATTTTTTTTTTCCTCTCTGCCTTGCACATCAGAGCATGAAAAGGAGAGCTGCACTCAGCCTGAGGCCTCAGACAAGCTTGAGGCCCTCTTCCCTTCCTGAGCAGGATTTCCCAATTCCAGCTGCCTGACTCAGGCTCTCTTCCTCTCCCTCTGTACGGCCAGGTGAGGCTGCAAACTGTTCTGTATCCACTTTTCTCGTGAAAGCCAAGGTGGAGGCCAAGGCTGCTGCTCGCCCTCCCCTCCCCGCCATGCGGAGGCGCAGGCCTGTCCCCCTCACCGCTCTTCCCATACCTGGTGGTGCCTCTGGTAGCCCCCGGACGAGCGCCTGTGCTGCTGCGGGTGCTGGGCAGCTCCGGCCGGGGATTTGCCGCCGTAAGGAGCCGGGTAGCGGGGGCTGGCGCTCTGCGGCCTGCGCGGGGTCTGGCCCCCCGCCGACGGGCTCCCGAAGCGCCCGCCGCCACGGAAGCCTCGCGGCGAGTGGCCGCCCGCATAGGGCCCGGGCCGGGGGCCGTAGGGCGGCGTGTGGTGGGGGCTCCCGTAGCCGCGAGGCGAGGGCGGCACGGGGCCGGCGGGCGGGCTGCGGAAGCCGCCGCCGCTGCCCGCGTAGGGCGGCGTGGGCGGGCGGAGACCCTGCCGGTACATGGGGCCCGCGATGGCGGAGCGCGATAAAACTGCGCAACGGCCTCGCCTCGCGGCCGCGCCGGCGCCCCGCCGCTTTTTGCCCTCCCAAGCCTTCCCCCGGCGCGCGGCTGGGAGGTTCCGCGTTCGCAAGGTTCCGGGCGCGGCGGGGAAGCGGGAGCGCGGAGCCCCGCGGCCCCTAAATCACCCCAAATCACCCCAGTTTAGCCCCAAACGCAGAACAAACGTTTGGTGGAACCAGGGTTCGCCCAGCCTTTCACGGCTCCGCGGACGTGCGCGTCCTACGGCACCTTCGTGCACAGCCTCTGGAGATACACACCTGCAAACACCGTGTACATCACAGAAGTCCCAATTACAAACACACGCGACGACACCTTTAAAAGAAAAAAAAAATCAATGTGATTTTTTTAACGTGATTTGAACTGTCAGTATCTCTAAAGCACAATGGCAGCTCCAGCAGTGAGACACACGTGAAATTGGAGGAAAATATTCACTTGGAAGAGAGCACTGTATTTACCAACAGAAGCTTAAACTAAGTACCTATGTATAGCATTCTAGTTCTATTCTTTGCTATGTTAGTGTAAGTCCTGAAATGCTCGGTGAAAATTAAAGAGATTTTAGGCTTATATCTATGCAACACAGCACAACTTATTTTTAGCACAAATTAATGTTAAATAGTGTTTTCAAATCAGCACTTTCAGTAGCATAAGGCACTACATGGAGGAAGCACTCTGTACTGCATTTGAGCTCAATGCAGGACTTGGCTTAATTAGAAATCCAACAAATCTACTAGTTAGAAATAGATACTGTTATTACACACGTGCGGAGTTGTACTGGGAAAGGTTTGCCAGTGAGTTTCTACTTGTGGCCAAACCCCAGCTGCTTCTACAGCTATAAGCATCCTCTTTAATACACATAGCAAGTCCAGGTACCCAGAATATATTCCCTATGTTCTTCCCAGCATGCAAGGACTTTGGTCGCACAACTTTGTTTTAAAGGCTGTGCTATTCATAATGCTTGTTTTCAAGCAGGGAGAAGTCTTATCTATTCTTGAGATGCAGCCATCATCCTTACAGTGTACTCCTCAGAAACAAATGCTGAGTTTTCACAGAAGCTTCTTTATCTCATTACAGGGCAGAAGAAACCATGTTTTCCATAGAATGAGCCTTCCATTCTATTCTAACACAATCTAAAAATAGTGTGAAAGCACTTGGAAAGGAATCACCTAAGACATCCATTGAAATTAATCCTTCCATTGATATTTCTCTGAAAGGAAGGGCATACAGTGCAAATAATGTTGCAATTCAAAGCAAAACTAACACAGATGGTCTATATAGTGCTGGTAACAAATGTATTAGATACATTAGTCAACGTATCAACTGGCAGGTGGTGCAGCTCTCCAACCTGTAAACACGGAAAGCCGTTGTGAGATATTTTGCTTACATCCCATCTTGACAGTGCTGAGTATTCATCAGTAGAGCAAACTGGAAATACTAGTTTTATCTATGAAACATTGATTTGCCCAGGAACTGGTTATCTCAATAATAATAATAAAACCTTTGATGTGAATTGTATAAATATTGAGGGTTTAGCTCCCACTTAAATACTAATTGGAGTCACTGGTGGAACACCTGCAGCACATTCCCTGCTTATTACAGCCAACTACCTGCATCTTAGGCAGTAGAGGAGCAAGAGAAGATCGCTGATGCTTTCCTCAACTTTTACAAGAGCCTCTAGGCTCAAGATGGGTTTTCCAGGGTCTAGCCCGCTATATTTTTTATCCTGACAACCATTTATTCGGGATACCATAGGAGCAACAGCGCAGCTCGCTGCAGAAAATCCCTCCCGTTCTGCGTGAGACCCGCGACGGGACGGGACGGGACGGGACGGGAGGAGCTAGGGCGGCGCGGCACGCACCGCGCCTGCGCACTACCGCCGCCCGGGAACAATTTCACGCTCCCGCAGAGCGCGGCAGTGGCTGCGGAGGCGCATGCGCACTGTTGGCCAGCGTGCACCTTTTCGCGACGCTCGCCCCTGCCGCGCGACTCCCCGCGCTTGTGCCCTGTGCCCCTCTGCCCCAGAGCGGCGGGCGGGCAGCGGCGATGCTGGGAGGCGGGAGCCGCCGCTGCTCCGGCGCGCTGTGGAGGCGCCTCTGTGCCGCGGCTGCCTCGCCGCGCTGCCGCCGAGCGCTGAGCGTCGCCTCGGCTCGAAGCGGCAGCGGCGCCCCCCTGGCAGGTAGCCGCGCCGCGCTCCCCTCCCTCCTTCGTTCCCCGGCTCCTCTCACCTCCGCGGGCGCCTCTCGGCGCGGGCCGGGGCTTACGGTGGCGCGCGGAGCGACCGTTAACGGCCGCGGGGGCGAGGGGCGGCTGCCGGGGAGCGCCGCTGCTGAGCAGGGGCGGCAGGAGGAGGAGGACGGGGGCGCCCCGTGCGGCGAGCGGCAACGCCTCGTCCCGCGGCCCCGGCCGCCGTCTCGCTGCCCTTCGGCCGGCGCAGCCGAAACGGGGCGGCGGGCTGCGACGTGCCGTGCCGGCCACCCGGCGAGCTCCCGGGAGCCGGGCAAAGAAAGTGCCTGCTGTCTGGTTTTAGACCCTTTAAAATCTGTGTGTTTATCTTAAGATTACAAAACTTGTGGCCTCAAACAGTTTTTCAAGGAAAAACAAAAGCAGCTTTTCAAGAGAAAACAAAAGCTGCAGTAAAACCAGTTTCCATCAGTTGGCTGAATGGCTGCTCTGGCTTTCAGATTTTCCCCATAGCCAAATAACGAAGAAGAACAGTAGCAGGTACCTCAGGGTCGGAGGAAGCTCTGCCTTTTCGTCGCCCGAGGTGAACGTTGACGAGCACAATCCCGGCACGAGTGGACGGTGTGAACTTGTCTGCACTAGTGCTGGGCTCCATCGTTCCCCGAGCGTCTGACCTAAAGAGTGCTGGTCGTGTGGTCAAAGGAGAGACTTAAAGAATGATTTTGTCCTCTGGAGTTGGTAGTAGTTGGAGTGGACGGGTTTATTTGCAATTAATTTGCATTTGTGTAGAGTACTGAATGTGGAGAACTATTCAGCTGTTTTCCCAGTGTGTTTTTTTTTTTTTTTTTGTATGTGTTATTTACAAGCAAAACCAAAAACTTCTGTTTGAAGGTTATTTGTTCATCTTATTAAAATATGGGTCAGCCTTGGGGCACCCCAGTGAGCTGGACTAAAAGTTTAAGTCCTCATGAGGGAATAATCTGGATCTGTTTATTTTCTTCAGCAGTTTATTTTTTTGCTTAGAAAAGATACACTTGAGTTTCCAGTTTACAGCCCCCCCCCCCCCCAAAAAAAAAAAAGTGGAATAAGTAGTTTGTAAATATGGTACAGTTACAGATGACAGAGTGAGTTTTGTTTCAATCATTAAGTTACTAAAATAATTAAAAGGAAAAAGAGACGAGAGAAAACACAAGTTTATATTTGTGAGCACTTTGACTCTGCTGAGCAAGAACCGCAACAAAAATACTTTAGGGAAGAATGATTAACTCTGGATGGGTGCCCACTCGGAGGCCAACCTGAAAAAGAAGAGAAGTTAGGGCATCCTCCTGGTGTGTGTGTTTTCCTCCCCGCTCTCTGTGTCGTGCGTTGAGAGCACTCCAGTGCTCATGATCAGCAGACCAGAACTGCTGTAGTTTGATGGCCAGAAGACTTTGGATTCTGTGACTTATAAAAATAGATTTTTTACACTCTAGTTACTCCTGGAAAGCAAATTTAAGTCTTAGAACTTTTCTATCTGAATATCTGTTATTCTAGCTTGAAAAGACTGAAAAGTCTATTCTCAGACTTCTAAAAGCAAGCTTTTGAACTCTTTCTTGCTTTTATCTATCTTGTGAATAGCTGCATTAATATCAATATTGAAAAAAGTCCATTTTTCTCTGAAATATGTTTTCACTCTCTGCTGTTTTGCTCCATGTATAAGAGTCCCAATGGGAAGCTGTTGGATGTTACCATAATGGGAACGGTACAATAAGGACACATCAATCTTGGTTTATGTGTAAATGCTTATTTACAGGAAAATCTTCACTTTACAGGCTTCTTTGAGAGCAAAAGTCTTTATTGATTCCCCAAGTACAGCTAGCCACAGGTAGAGAATCTGGGGTGCACAGATAGTGTATCTGGGAAATGTAAGCAAGGTTAAATACTGGCTCTGAAGAGAATATGGTCTCTATTGATCCATTGAATAAGAGGCTGATAACTAGAGGGCATGGCAACAACAGAGGAGGGTGCAGAAGTCTTTCTGTTAACTACCACATGGTGAGAGTGAGCTGTACTTTTCTATAAAGTTGATGTTTAAATATTTTTCCTAAACACAAGAGTAAGCCCATTGTGAGGCACTAGTATTTTCCAATAGCTGAAACCTTCCCCGAGGTGACAGTGTTAAGAGATGTGGCAGTCTGAGTTCTCCGGGAGGATGTGAAATGTGCAATTAAAGACTCTAATTATTTGGGGTCACCAACCTTTGACAAACCCTATGCTCTAGCTTGCAAGATTGCTTGCTCTGTCTGAGATTTATTGCTGCCACTGCTGCTGCCTTTGAGAGTTAGGAGAAGGAAAGCAGTAAGGGTTTATGATCTCCTCATAGTTATCCTGGAGGTGCATTTGCTGTTGAAAGCAAGAACAAATATTTTTCCTTGGTTCTACCTTCAGCCTTGTAAACGTCATTTTGGAAATGTAGAAATGGACTGCATAGGTCAGCACGCGTCAAACTGCTTTGCTACTGAGGATAACATGCCTCCTGTTGGACTGCTAGCTGTTATTTTTAGTTCATAGGTCATTCTGATGTTTGCTGTGCTCAGGTAAATTTTTGGAAACAATGTAAGTTTATGTAATAGACATATTTAAACATCTTTTAAAAAGTAGCTTTATTGTAAAATTTCTAGATGTTTAGAGCAAGGTCTACAATGCTGACTTAAGTTTTTCCAACTTTGAAAGGTGTTATGCATGTTCTCTAATTCTCAAACCATACCTCTGGAGAAAACTTTAATATGCCAGGGAGGGGAGGGAGATGAGAGAGATGGTGAGAGCAAGCCACGAGAGCAGTGCTTCAGTGCCAGTGCCCGNAGTTTATGTAATAGACATATTTAAACATCTTTTAAAAAGTAGCTTTATTGTAAAATTTCTAGATGTTTAGAGCAAGGTCTACAATGCTGACTTAAGTCTTTCCAACTTTGAAAGGTGTTATGCATGTTCTCCAATTCTCAAACCATACCTCTGGAGAAAGCTTTAATATGCCAGGGAGGGGAAGGGAGATGAGAGAGATGGTGAGAGCAAGCCATGAGAGCAGTGCTTCACAGTGCCCGTGAGAAATGTCTTAGCACAGGATTCAAGGCAATGGTTAAGTTACTGTTTTCTGTTTCTTGCCAGGTGCTAGTAATGTAAAGCCATTGGATGGTGTGAAAATTCTTGATCTAACAAGGTTTGTGTTTGTTCAGAACAGTTTGTCTAGTTGCAGTTACTTGGATAAAGCAAAGAAGAAATACTTTTTTTTTTTTTTTTTTTTTAATATTACAGGGTGCTTGCAGGGCCTTTTGCCACAATGAATTTAGGAGATCTAGGGGCTGAAGTTATCAAAGTGGAAAGACCAGGTAAGATTGACCCTTTTTTCCTTTAATCACCCTTCCCCTTCTCTTCCGCACCCTCTTTTAGGTATGGTAAGAATGAAGGCCAATTTAACAAATGCTTGGTCAGAATTTTTGAAATATTTTAATAGTTGACTTTTTTGAGGGGTTCTTGGATTTACAATAGTGTCTTGGGCCATATGCGTTGGGCTGAGGATGTAAGATCAAACATCTTTGAAAATATTTAGAAAGACTATTGCCTATTATGTTTATTTGGTGATGGTGTGTGTGTATATATAGAATTGTGTTTAAAAATATTTACTTTTGTACCAATTTGGAAATTATTGTGGGGTGTGGCTTATATCTGAATCATGATGACATCATCAACATTTTTGCTTCATGTGGTAGAGAACTAGTTATTCTTAAGTTTGCTGAAACATGTATGATCTGGTTGATTTAATAAGCTTAACATGATACTCTGGGTAGTTGTGTCTTCTTCAGAATTAGCCTATACTTATATTTGGCAAAAATAAGGATATGATGAGTTTGAAGTTGTAATGTTAAGGCATTTTTTAAGTTATAAGTGGACATAAGAGTACTGGGTCATGACCTATTCCTGAAGTACCTTGTTCTATCTCTCAAAATGAAATAAATAAATTGTTTTCTTTAAATTGTTTGGACTTTGCTTAGGCTTTGATTTGGACATGTGAATGTTAATGTGCGTGGGGCTTTCTTTATAATGTGGCTAGGGTTAAAGCAGGGTTTTCAGATGTTGTATGTGGAACATAAGAAGCTTGATTATATACAGCGAAGTGAAAAATTAAAAGCTGTTGCTTTTAAAAGACTTGACAAAGAGTTTTTCATCTCCAGTCAAGATGAGCAGGTCTGTAGCTCAAGGAGCTCACAATTTACTTTCAGGATTTGTGTAGTTTCACGTGTATGTGACTTTTTTTAGATATTTTTTCACCTTGTTGGTGACCACACTGAATTATTGGAGACTTAAAGATTGTGATTTCTTCTTTGTGCTTCATGACTACATAATATAATATTGCAGTTTGTTTTTTTAAAAAAGTATAGAATCATAAACTGAGTTTATATTCTCTTACATCATGCTGACTGAGATTATTTAAAATCCACAATTACTCTGTTGCTATTCAAATATTACCAGAAATGATGTCACCACTGATATTTCGTGACACTTTAGACTTTTTAAGGTAACTTTTTCATATACTTGAAGGTGATAACCCTCACACTAGTGCTCAGTATTATCAAATTAAAGACCTCTGCTGGATTTTGTGACCTTGTCTTTTGCTTCTCCGGAGACCATAGGTGCTGTATGAAAATTGCCATTCTTTTAAGCCTTAGAAAGAAATTATCCATCTGCATTTTCAACCTGCTTAAATCCATTTCATGCTTTTGCCATACAAACTGGACATCTGTTGCTTATGGAAACACAAGGCTTCCGACTGGTCACTCGGGGCTCTTTCCTCCCAGAAATAGTGATTTTCCACAAGCAGCTAATATTAATGTACAGGATGTGCTTTTTGAACCAGTCTTCTGTGAAGATGAAAATTTTAGATTTTTGCCTTGTTTATTCTTGTTATGAGCATGAATAACTACAACATCAGTTTTGCACAATTATTTGTGTGCAAAAATGTTTTTTATAGTGGCTTAGAAGTATGTATTGATGAAGTTAGAAGTATGTATTAGATGCGTTAAGAGTGTGAAATTAAATGCATTAGGAGTGTGAAATTAAATTTTGCTGTTGGCATTTGGCACAGTAGTAAATGACAGGATTATAAAACGCTGTGTTGGTCCTTTCTCTAATACATAACTGTAAGGAGAGCTAATTCTACAGTTTTTTGAGTGAGGCCTTCATCTGGCTTGCCTGAAACATGTAACATGTCACACAGCTGTACCTTGTCCTGTGTTATTCCCCACTTTGTGCAAGTTTCCACTTAAAAAAATTCTTTTCTAGCATTAATAGTTTTGAAAAGAGCAAGTGAAGATATATTACACATTTGACATACAATGTAGGAAACATGTTTTAGTAAGTAGTAAAGATATCATCACTGAAAACTTCTTAAATGTTTAATTGTATCAGCAGCTCATTCAGCAATGTGTCAAAAGTTCGCGTGTTGTGATAGGGCAGAAAGTTTTGTACCAGGAGATTAGATTGACAAAATTATTAATCTAGGTATCTGGGTTATGCAAAGGGGCAATGTCTGTGATCAAGTATGGATTCATAACTTCAGGAATGTACTTTCTAGCTTTTCTAGCATTTTGTTTTGTCATTGAAGGAGAATAACAGTCTGAGAATTCTTAATTTCAAACATTTACAGATTGTTGATAATCTACTTGTTCTGTGAGATGATACCTGTTTTCACAGTAGTAGTGTCTATAAAGCTAGGCTTACTCACAGGCTTCATCTATAAAGGGTACTAGCCGCATTAGTGTCCTGTCTGTTTTGTTGAATGTCTTGAAAGGAGACGATAGGGAAAAAGATACTTTCTCTCTTTTTTACCACCTTCCCCATAAACCAGTATAATGCTTTGAGAGAATAAAAAGTACAAATACTGGGGAGCATCAGTAATTTGTATGTTTGTATGGCTTCTACAGAAACTGAGCTTAAACAAAATACAGTTTAATCATAACAGTGGCTATGTTGCATTGGACTAAAGGTTCGTGAGCTTGGTTACTTTCATCTGAGTGCTCATATCAAATAGTCCACAGTGTTGCCTCACTAAGGAAAGTTTTCACTCTCTTGCACTTGATAAGTAGTTAAAATCTAGACAGATATGTTGCATGTCCACTAGTGCTTGGAATCAACATTATAGAAACGAAATAAAATATATGGGCAGGCTTTGTAACATTCAAAAAAGATTTAAAATTGGGAACAAAACTTAAATGATACAGTGATACGAGCAAGTGCCTGCAGCAGCTTTAATGCTATCTTATATTTAAATAGGGCAAGGGCAGTACTGAAAGGGGTGGGCAGTGGGAGACTGCTAAGTGCTTATGTGCTAACTGCTGCAAGTGCTGCTGCCTTTGCCTCTGCTCTGGAGTGCACAAGTTATTGCTGATCATTAATTACCTTGACTTCTTGCCCACAGTGTTTCAGGAGCAGCTGATTGACTCTGTACAGCACAAGAGCTTCTGTTAAAATTTTCCAGATCGCCTGAAAAAATATCAGTGTAGTACTGTTTTAAGTTAAAAATAAATTAAGCCAATAAAAAGATTGGTGGCATTTGGCTGTATTTTTTACATTTTTAAATTAATAATCACAGCAGAAGCAAAACAAAGTATTTTAAAATAATCGCAGCACTAGCAAAAACCACATCTGCTTTGTGTAATCAGCTTCTAGGATTTTTTTTGACATAACCACCCCCCAAATATATTTCAAAAAGTAATTTTTGCTTGCCATTGTTGAACCTTAGGAGATTTAAATATGACCTAGGGGTAGAAAGAAACAAACAACCTTTGTATTCATATTTTTTTCTTGTCTGATTAATATTGGATGACTGCAAATGTTGTGTTATTTCTTTCAGGAGCTGGTGATGATACTAGAGCCTGGGGCCCACCTTTTGCTGGAACAGAAAGTGTTTATTATCTCAGTGTTAATCGAAATAAAAAGGTAAATGAAAGTGCTGCATTGAACACTGGTCAGTGTTTTCTGTCTTTACAACTGCAGACATGGTGTTTTCAAATTATTTTCTTTCTTTTAAACTTTGCCAGTATGAGATGCTCTACTAAGTATAGTATGTAATCACTGACAAATTTACATGACTTGAGACTAATTGGAAATGAGTAGCAAAAAATCAAATAAAAATGCTGAACAGGGCAAGCTTCCAATTCATTTTCTATTAAGATGTTTTGTGGCGTTGGCATGAAGTTACATTACAAATTTCAAGAAACCACTCCCTCCTTTAAAACCAAACAAAAGAAACAACAAACAAACAAAAACAAGGTGAGTATTTGGAACAAAAAAAGAAGTTTGAAACCCTGTGATACAGTTCCGTTGACGGCTGAGGCCAATGCAAAATCAAGAGTCGTCCTGCCTGTCTTCAGTAGCCTGTGTCTCTGGTATTTTCTCTTTCCTTTGCTCAGCTGATGTGATATAAATCAACTGAAATTAAACCCTGCTGAAAGAATTGTGTGTGTGTTACTTTATTTTTTTTCCCTCTTTCCTTTCTTCTCTCTCCTAAATCCATATTTTAGATGGGTCAGATCAGCTGGCCTGCATCATCTGGCAACTGGAGTAGGAGAGAGTGGTAACTATCAACTGTAATGTAAAATTTTAGTTTTGGTTATATTTAGAGGTTGATGACAAGGACTAGAAGGGAGTTCATAGAAATGATGGTGCGTGTTTCTTTGTTTCTTGTTCCTAGAGTATAGCGGTCAATATGAAGGATCCAAAAGGAGCTAAGTTAATCAGAGAGGTAGGTTCTAACAGACCTCAAAATGTGCCTGGTTTGTGCTGTTTTAAATCTGAGTAATAACAAAACTCTGAATTTCGTAGATTAATATGATATCTGATAATGAAAAAATAAGTATGTATTGTGGTTAATTCTTAAATCATAAATCATTACTTCCATGCTTTGTGCCTTTGGACTCAAGGTTAGAGGTGAATTAGAATTATTTTAGATAGTATGAAATTTGCATTAAAATGTTATCATAGAAGAGACAGTTTCAGTCATCTAATTAGGCTTTTATTTATAATGCTTCAAATGAAACATTGAGAGAAAAGTAGGTAACTCAAGGCTTATATTTTACTGTATTAGACCATCTCCTTGTGATGTTTATTGCTGTATTTGGTTGTGCTATATAGTTTGATCAGCACAGTCTGAATCTTTTTTTTTTTTTCCTAAGAAAGTCAGTACAAAAAGGCGGCCTGGGCTCTAATATTTTCAAGGTCAAGTGTTACAGTGTATTCATGACTTCTGTTGCTGGACAACTTCTTAAGAAGTGCTATCCTGTAATTTTGTATTTATATTTCAGAATTTGAGTGCTATCTTTTCCATTGGGAAAAAAACATCATCTTTTACAATCTGTAAAAATTTGTGATTTGTTAGCCTTTTTTTATTCACTGAGAAAGACAATACTTTGTACTTGCTGCTCCCGAGGTTTTAGCCCTGCAGTACCAACACATCCAAAAGTGCGAGCTGACTTCTGCTAATGTTTCAATGCCAGATTAAATCACTTTTCACAGTGAAACCACGTATGTCTTGCAATTACTGGAATTTGTCTGGTAGTATTTTTTGCTAAAAATATTATCTAAAACAGTAATAGGTTACTTTTTGATTAATTAGTCTGTTTTTTACAGGTTTTTTTTCTGTCACTTCTGTAAAAATGAGATATTTCATCTGGAAATTGTTAGAGGAGATAAGCTGAGGATTCTGCAGTGCTCCCTCCTCAGCCCCTTTGTAGAAGAGAACCACTTAGTTAACTGCTGTGAAGCTATATGCTTTTCTTCTGCAAGCATGGTGAACAGACATAGTAAGAAAAGTTTTGCTTGGTGTACCCCAGGTGTATTTAAGATGATTTTATCTAAAATACACTTGGGGTACACCAAGCAAAGCAAAGCTTGAGAGTCGTCTCTTACATAAAGGACTTTAAGATGATTTTATCAAATAGTCCTTTATGTAAGAGACGATTCTCAAGCTTTGTTACTTATTGTTTGACTTCCAAAAGCAGTGAAAGAAAGAGACTATCTAACAATGTCTGCTGGTCCCATGTGTGTGGGCTGGATCTGCTTCATGAAGAAATGAAGGCAGCTGAGGCTGAGAGTCAGGATGAGCTGGAGGGAGAGAGAGCTTGAGCTTTAGTTCCTTCTATGTGGCTGCCAGTGTTTGTGATAAGGAAATGCCCTTCTCTCCTTTTGCAATCAGGAAGATTGCTTCTTGATATATATCTATATTTACAAAGATTTTTAAAAAAATCTTTCTTAAACTTGCAATTTCTTTCTGCCTGCAAGGTGAAAAACGTTTTGATGGTTTGCAGAGTTGAATGCTAATTTGAGAAATCTTGGTATTGTGAACTTCATGCTTGATGTTCAAGTAGCAGATTGAGTTCAAATACTGCATGGTCTGTAAACTGAGGTAGCAGCTTTCCTGTTCCTCATTTGTCATGCAAGAGCTTCATCCTCTGACTCCGTCAGTGCAAGACTTCCCAGCCTTCTCCCCCCTCTGCTGTCACTCTCACGTAGATCTAATATAATGCTGCAGGTGATTCCTGCAAGTAGCAGTACTCATTCATCTTAGTGGGGTGTCACTGAAGTAGTCAAGTGTATATGGAAATGACTTGCCAAGATGTGGTGTTAGAGAATTTCCAATAGAAAAACTAGCTGTGTTAAATATCTTCTGTGCTAGCTGTGGAAATGAAGATACTCTGCTGAGACAAAGCTCTTCCCCAGTAAAGATAAAGCTGTGACAAGAAACCTAATTCCTGAGGAGTTAGAAAGCAACTGCAGGATTCACAAAATTGAGCTGCATATGAAGAGCAAAATGTTCTTGTTGGTTTTCTTATCCTTTTATGAAAACTGTTTTCAAAACCACTACTACTCTTGGTTCCTTAAGCTGACGGTGCCCATCTCTGTGGTACAGCCACATTATAAATGGGCTAATGTGATCAGCCATTACTGCAGTGTTAAATGATTCTGCTTGTGGTGCCTTGACTTAGTGGTAGTTTTCTGAAGTATTGCTGCAGAGATCATGACATTATTTGCATCTGGTGTGGAACCAGAGCCAGGTTTTGATGAAAAGGATGCAGAAACACTACCTGCCAGAAGAGACTTTTCACTGGCAATTGTCTTCTAGTAACATCAGGACAGACATGTTCAGATGTCTGCTCTGTTGAAAAAGAGCGTTAGTGTCTGTAAGGTAATTCATAACAGAAAGAAATTCAAGTTTTGACACTGGTTATTTGTAAGTATGCATTACTGCCTTGAGCCTAAGCCCTAGAAAGAAAAGTAATAAGGTTATAAGAAATACCTTTAAGAAAGATGGCATAGTTAGAATAAATTATTGTTCTTCAGGCTGTGCCCCCCACCCCTCCATCTGTAAACTCCTAGAATAATCCTTATAAATTTTTAGAAATATACCAGAAAAACAGAGGAGGTAGATGAAAAAAGCACAGTACTCGACAAATACAATCAGTGGTATTGAGTAAACTAAAGAAATCTGTTCATCAGTGAACTGGGATGCTTTTCTTCTTTTGGAACAACACTAAAATTCTTCTCCCAAAGTCTACTCTTCAACAATACATTATTTTGTTTTACATTTTAGTTCCCACAAATTTATTCTTTGTTCTGGGTCATTCTGGCCTTGTTTCCCTTCCTAATGCTTTCTTATTCACTGTTAGCTGCCTTCCAAATACTGGAATTTCTCACTGAAATAAAGCCTTTTTTCTTTTATATTTTTTGGCATTTTTTCCCTTTTCCAATGGTGGCATGTGTATCAATCCCATGTTCTGACATCCTTTTGTGCTAATACAGCTTTTTAGAGACGTATCTTTTCGTCTTTTTTAAACTATTCAGCAGTTACTTTCAGAAGCCCCCTTTTTCAGAATGTTCAGGATCTTTTGAGCATTTAGCCTTAACTAATTCATTTTTGTAGTTAAGGGTGAGAGATGCAGGAGGACTTAATTGGCTGCAAATCTGACAGAACAGCTTCTACCCTCTTATTCCTCCTTGGCTGATGGGCTCAGTCTGCCTTCCTCTGAGGACTGTGTGTATGCGTGCCTGCATGTATGCAGTTTTTGTAAAACTTCTTCTGAAAGGAATAAGTATTTTCTTATATTGAGTTGTCGTAGTATCGTTACCTGTTGGTATTGAAGATAACGTGACTGCTTTGGTGTATGTGATGCTTTTTTCTTTCCTGACGTGTGGAAGTTGAGCAAATAAGTGTGCTCTGATGTGTACTCTTTTAGCTCAGGCCTGGTTTGTGTTGCTCTTGCTGGAGACTGAAATGAGAGGGATAGAGTCAGAGAGCTTGCAGGGCACAGTGTGAAATTTCAGTTGACAGTGGAACTGTCAACAGACAGTGGTTTGGGATCAAGGTCTTGGTATCTGATTCTCAACCTCTGCAGCCCTTGGCTACCTAATACTTGCTTTAGTGAGCATCTCAAAACAAGTCCTGTTGAAGTGCATGGGCCACAGCTGCTATGCATCAAAGCCTATTTCCAGCGCTTAAGAGAATTTAAACAGCAGATGTGGCACAGGACTCTGTCTTCAGTGTTTGAATTCATTTCACTGTGTGGGAATACGAACTCTGCAATGTTGGGCCACTGTATCCTTACTTAGGACTGCAGTCATCCCTGTGTGTTGCCTTATCCAGAGATATGGCTTTTTGATTTGATTTTCAGTTTTCTCTTTTTTTCCCCTGCACTACATGAAGTGGCTGTTTCTACTCAGTGACTTTTAGATGTTATCTACATAAATACCAGAGCTAATGATTTTCAAACCGTTTTAGCCCATAACCTCACTGCGAATTGGATCTACTACGTATCCCAGTGAAAAGGCACAGAAATTGTGTCCTACTATTGTGTCCTACTTCCTATCATGGACCAATTTGTGAGCTGCCTGTTTTTTTTTTTTTTTTTTTTTTTTTTTTGTAACTAGCTAATGCTGACATTAGCATTAGCTCTGTGGAAACCTTAATCATCTTGAGAACCTTTTTGTGACAAATGCCTGTTTTTTAATAGCTTCCATAAAATAATGTTCTGTTCAGTTATATGGGGTTATAAACTCAAAACTGTTGAGCTGTCCATGCTGCTTGTTTAGAAGCTGGACACTGCTCATATTACTGTAGCTGTTTAAAATTAGTAGATCTAGAGATTCTTGATATGGTTCCTTTAAGAATAATTCACAACATATATTAAAATTAACTTTTTACCTTACATTGAATTTAGAGTTTCTTTAAATGTTGTTAATGTTTCTTCCATACATCCAGGGAAACCATTCATAATGTACATACCTTATTGCCTCAGTAAGTTTGAGATTTTCTTGTTAACTTTTGTTTTTTATTTGCTTGCCTGGCTGTTTTTTTGGCTTTATATTCACCTAAACAGCCTAAATGCTAGGACAGTTATGTTTGTGATTGCTGATGAGACATTAGTGTATGGAAACAATCCCAATACACTGTATATGTTCCTCTAGTTACATAATTGTTTCAGAAAATATGACTCTTTTTTCAGCTTCAAATAATCTAAAACTTTTCATTTTTTAAGATAATGCTTAATTCATGTGTGTACATCCACATGTACCTGTAAGGGAAGAGACTTTTATTCCTCAAAAAAAAACACCTGAACCAACAACCTCTGTAATCCCCTAAGCCCTAAACCTTTTTTTCACATGTAGTTCTTCTGCCTCAGAAACTCTTAATTAATGTGTCTTATTCAATCATATTTTGTATATCCATAATTTCTTTTAGGAAACTGTGATTAAGTGCTGATCAAAGTTATAAGTTAATTTGTAAATTCAGTAGCTTTTGATTTAGGCCATCCATTCTGTTGTGATGCAGAAAGTCAGGCTTCAGTACTTGACAGTGTAGGGCATACTGTACTGTATGTACATACTGCACTGTTGTACATGCATATAGATTATACTAGTACAACTAATATAATCACTAGTTTTAATATAAGCACATTTTAGAAATTATTTCTAAGGAAAAGAGTGATCAAGGTACTTTCTTCTACCCATTTTTTCCCTCAAGTTATTTTGCACAAGCAAAGTGTGCATTTAGAGTTGCAGACTGTTCTATAAATTATGGTTAGATCTTTAGAAATTGATATAATACTGATAATTATGTTGCAGTTTTATCTAATGGTTTTAAAGAGTGTTTTCTAGGAACACTGTACCTCTAATGAGTAGTTTGCAGAGATATATAGTCTAGCATACCTAATCAATCTGTCTAGGTTTGTGATTTTGTTTTTCTGCCAGAAAAACAGGAACAATCTTGATTAGAGCAATTTTAAGTTACATGACAAATCTGTTGAACTATAGGAATCTTATTAACCAATCTTACTTTGTTGCATTCTTTTCTTTTTTTAAAGCTTGCAGCTGTGTCTGATGTTTTTGTGGAAAACTACCTCCCTGGGAAACTGGCTGAAATGGGTCTAGGTTATGAAGACATTAAAAAGATTGCTCCTCACATAGTGTACTGTTCAATCACAGGTATTTTAATTTTAGTAACTTGTGTTCATTATTACTGGTATTATTCCAGTTATCTTACAGTGAAAGGTACGATGTGGTTGTATAGAAATGTATTATTTTTATGTTAGAAAAAACATTTTAAAAAGTTAAAAATTTTTATGATAGAAAACAGCTAGTGTAGGATAAGAGATTTAGATTGCCTTCAGACAATTTTATTTTGCTAGTTTTAAATGATACCAGATTGGCAACAATCTGGTAGTCCTAGTGGGCCTTCTCTACTTTTTAAAATTGTCTTGTAGACTTGTGTTCATGGAAAACTTATGGTACTTTGCACAGATTGACTGAAAAAGGGAGAAAAGTTATTGATGGCTCAGGAATGGTGGGAAGAGTGCTAAGGAGGTAGAGATATGAATATCAAAGCCTGCATACATGTATAATTAATATTAAGTATGAAAAATCCAATGTTAAAAATAATCAAGCACTAACATTAATGGAACTGTACATATAAAATCTACTGCTAAAATAAAACTAAATAAAAACAGGGAAGCTACAGGTACTTGTAAACTGTTTTGAAAACTCTAACTACAAATCAGATTTATGATACTGAATTTCTAAAGAATAAATGGCTTTAGCTTTTTAGTTATTGAGCATTGGAAGCATTTAATGGGAACCAGATAACTGTTTAGTGTGTTGGGACAGCTCATCATGTTTGCGTGTCTGAAGGACTGAAAGGCAATTATATTCTAGGCTTTCTGAGAAACCTTTTGTCTTTTGTTTTGTACATTGTTTGTTTCATCATTAGTGACCAGAATTTCTTTCATATTTGTTCGTGTACATGATCTCACTGTTGCAGTTTGTCAAGTGTGTTTGTCTTTTTTGCCTTAACAAAACATTAAGATAGGAAATAGTCTGGTTGTTTCTTTGATAGGCTTTGATTGTGGTTTTGCTAAGACCAAATACAGATGTGTCTAATGTTATATTTAAAAAACATTCTGTAATGTTGTTGACTGTACTGGAGTCAAACTTTCTTGTCTATGTGTAGGGGGAAAAAAACAAAAGTTTAATGTAGTAAGTCTTGATTTAAAATGCAACTCTTCTGAAAACAGGCAGTGTGTTTACCCTGCAATCCTCAATCCTGTTTTTTTTTTTCACAGCACCTGCTCCGTCCGTTGGTCACTATGGCATTCAACTGCTTTTTGGCTTTTGGTTGTGGGTTCTTGCCTTTGGAGGCCTGTTAGAGTGGCATTTTGGGCACAGGAATCTGTCCATGGACAGCATCTTGCATATTCTAATTTTGGGCACTGCAATTTCTGAACAAAAATAAAGTTTAGTTTAATTAAGACAGCTAGGGTGGATGCCTGGGTTTGTGAGAAACAGATGCAAGAAGTAGATACACTGTTATGATAAGCCCTGAAGAAGTACTTGCTTCTCTCTGTAGGCGGGAGCTGTGCCTGTAGCAGTCTAAGGAAATACGGTTTCGAATGAACCTGAAGTGGCCTCAGTGTGGGACAAATTGAATCTAGGAGGTTCCTGGGAGCTCAAATGTAATGTTTCTGATGGAGAGAGAGAGAACACAATCTCAAGTTATTTGGTACTGTCATCCAAAGCTATGTGTTTATAAAATGCCTAGCTAGGGCTATGGAAAATATGAATTAAGGAAGGTCTAAAGAGAAGTATTGTTTGTCAGATGAGAGATGTGCTGGCCTAGAACTTTAGATTAAATGGACTAGTTGTCTTCCCAGATAATGAAAATTGCTTTGGTTACAGAAACCCATATCCCAAGTCTGAACTGTGAGATTTCATTTGTCATTTTGCACCTCACTTACCTCTAATATCTCTAGTACAGCCTGTATCTTAGTTCTCAAGGCCCTTCTGGTTTGTGAATCTTTCGAGGGATAGTGATACACAACGTAACATTAATTATGTTATATGGACTTTGAATGAAGAGGAGAGGAATGACTTATGCTTTTTAACTTGGTCAACTTTGAATGTCCTTTTTAAAGGGTGTATTTTATGTCTTATAGCTAGTGAACAGACAGTGTTATGTTGGTTATTGTTGATGAACATCATGAAGTATTTTACATCTTAGATGCAAGAATGTCAGACATTTTGACATATAATTTTAATAAGTAGCTAAGAAGTAAACATGTCCAGTATGTCAGAATTGGGGTCTTTCAGCAACTTTAATTTCGGATTTTTTTTTTCCCCCTTTTTACCCAGGCTACGTGCTGAAGGCATTATAGATGTTTCATTTAATAAATTACAAATAATTACTGGACTCTGCTTTTCTTATCTGTTTTAGTCAGACTGGATATCATCTGGAATGGTTTGCTTGGGTTTGGAACTGTGCTACCTTTCAAGTTAGAACATCATAGGTATGGAATGCAATCGATACCAGAGTAATTTGAAGGAATGTATCTCACCCTAGAGCATAAGTTACAGAGCAGCTGTGATCAAGATGTCCTAAGATTTTTGTTTATTTGTGTCTCTTACCCAGTTATTAAAAACAAATATAAAAGGATTTGAGTATGCAACGTGATTTAATTTTAAAGTCTGTTGAAAAATACAGAAAGCACCTTTTTTGACTGAAGGCAATACTGTATCTTTCCTTGGGGCTATTCCAAAGAGACTGAGCTCAAAAAAACTGTTCTTTGCATTTTTTTTTTTTTTTTTTGTCCTCATAAAAAAATGCAGACATGCACAATATTTAAAGACTGCTATTTGTGAGATCTGTGTGAAAATACATTTGTCCTGGGAGTTTAGAGTCTCTGTCAGCAGCACTAAGTAATAGTCTTTTCCCAAAGATGTGCATTTTTAGAACATTTTTACCCAGTTATTGCCAGGTTCAGCAGCCACTGGTTGTATTTTGCACTCTTGGTCACAGTGATGAATAGCTGTGCCCTGGTTAAAACTTATTTTTTTTGCCAGATTCTTGAAGTGGTTCAGATGCTGAATGGGTGCACTCATTGTAATGTCCTCTTGTGGCTTATTGCATACCAATTTCTATTTTGTGCTCCTTTATGTTGAGCCAGATGGAACTGCTCTGTCTTTGGAGTATTTAGTATAGCTGTAGTCAGCAATGGTTCCTCTGGGCCGTTTGTAAATATTCCAGTTAAGCGTCTTTCTGCTTCTGGGTGATGGGTGAAATGTCAGGAAGATGTCACCAGCTTCTTCTTTGTTTAATGTTTCCTCGGGCCTCCCTGTCTAAAACACAGTATCACTGCTAAATCTTGTCTAATCAGTCCCAGGTCTGGGTCTGTAGGTTTTTCCTGGTCTCACCACCTCCTTACTTCTTCCTACTGCTGTGTGTGGGTGTGTGTTTGTTTTTTTTCCTCTTTCTTCCTCTCTCTCCCACCTACTAATGCCTCTGTGTGCTCCCATGGTCTGTCAGATCCTTCCGTATCCATTGCCTGCATCAGCCAGTTCAGCCTCATCCCTACTTTCAGTTCAGGTCCTCACCAAATATAAGATTTTTCCCATCCCCTTTGGCTCCAGACTTGCACTTTGCTACGACTTCTCTGTGAGATGATCTTATTTTCCAGCCCTCTAGAAATTTAATTCTAGTATGTTTTAGTTGCTTATCCTTTTCTCTGCTGGAACATGAGCTGTGAGGGAGCATGCACCTTGTGGACTGAATCTCTGCAGATTTGAGCCCTGAGGCATTATCAAGTGTTTCCTTGGAAAGTGTATCATGATTCTACCTATCTCCCCTTCATTCCCTCTTATCTTAAAACCGGATTTGGGGACATAATGGGAACAATAACAAAACAAAACAAAAAAAAGCATAATCTTGAGGTTTTTTTTATCAAGTCTTTAGTCCAAGGAAAAGAAATTCTGGGACTTTCAAGTAAACAGCTATAAAACTATTATTTTTTTTAATGTAATAAAACTAACCTCTTCCACCCAAGTAATTTGCTTAGAAACAGCAGACTCCTGTTAGATATTTTAAAGAAAGTCAAAACTTTGGTTGCTATACAGCTTAGAGATGAAGAACAGACTCTACTATAGAAAATGCTTTTTATTAATAGAACACATACAGAGGTGACTGCTTCAGCTGAATGTGCATGTATTGTAGTATCTGCTGCAATCTGGAAGACATACTCTGGACTCGAGATACAATACGTCACTGTTTATTCAGGCTCGAGCAGTAATTTGGAATTGCCTGTTTTTACTTTTCTGAACTGTTGTAAATTGTTAGCAATTGCAAAATGAAAAAAGAGGGTAATTTTCCAGCAAGCCCAGGATCATGCGTAGGCAAAGAGTTTAGATATCGATAGGCAAAAAGCTGCCCTCTTTTTAGTGTTTTGCACCTCGTGATTAGTGAACTGAGTTTCTTATCTAAACAGCTCTGACAGAAGGTGCCAGTCTTGCTATGGCCCTTGCTGGACTGAGGATAGCTGTGGTGTCCCCAACTTGGAGTGCTCGCAAGCCCCAAAACTGCCTCTTAACTGCAAGTTGTGTTTGGTGGCAGTCGCCTTAGAACTGATTGAAATATGTTATGACAGGTCTGTGGTTGAAATAGGTTTAAGTTGTTTGAAACTGTCTGGTTAAAGTAGAGGTCACAAGGGAGGGACCATTTATTACTGAGTCTGAGCAGCAGCGCAGGGAATGATGTCCCACCTTGATTTCGAACAGGAGGGGGCACCCTTTAAAAGGAGAACATTGGCAGTGTTTCCAAAGCAAAGTGCTTGGAATTTTCTCTTTTCTTCCTTTTTCTCCTTCTTTTCCCCTTTCCGTGAACCTCAGTAGGCAGTATGTTTTGAAAGAGACCAAATTATTATGTGTTTTTTTTTTTTTTTTTTAAATTGTAAGACTTTCCCCACTTGGGAACATCCATTTCTTATTTACTAAGTAATTTACTGATTTCTATTTTATTAAGTAAGATCTTTAGTATATGCAGTATAAACTGAAATCCTAATTGCATGAAAATATAGGATGATTTTTCCATAAATTACATACTATTTTATGGTAGAAATGAAGGCGCAAGACCTTACAGACTACTTTATACAGAAATAAATGGCTAAGACCAGTGGGAGTTTATTGGTTCTCAGCCAGTGGTGCTAGTGACTAAGCCTCATATTACCTGTAGCTAAATGAATGGGATGTTCTTCCTGATGCTGGATAGTGAACTGTGCAGCAGTAAAATATGATCTTGTAGTTTTCAGTATAGAGTGATTCAGATTAAAAGGAGACTTAAAAGCAGCTTCCTGGTGCAGAACTAATGCAGGTCTGATTTGTGAGGATGGAGAACCAAAGGACAATTTTCCTGCTTTTAAAACAGATTAATATTGTTGGTGGCTTTGTATGTTTTCCTCTGCTCCTTGCAAAAATAGCCTTCTTGGGGTCTCAAACAAGCCTATTCAAAGGAGCAGACTGCTGTAAACTTCAACTGCTTGACAAATTTTTGGAACTAAGCAGGAGATTGTTTTCCTTACGGGAGACTACTGTCAGCCCAGCTGTGTCAATCAGGAATGGGAAGAGGTGTAAGCAGTGACAAAAACTTTTCCTGTTTCTTGGTCAATGTGAAACGTGTACAAAGTATAACGATCAAAGTGTGAATCTTTTCTTTTTTTTTTAATGTATATTTTAAATGCTTATTTTCAGCTGTTCAACTTCATCAAACAAATTTCTATGTGCAAAATACAAGTGTATAACCGTATATGTGCATATTCCAAAGTATTCCAAATATTCCAAAGTATGCTTTTATATATTAACCATTTATATTTTCTATATTTTTGTATTTTATAAATATATAATAATTTTCCATATAATTTCCCAGATTGGAAAAAATGGCCAAAAGCTTTTGCATTTAGCAAAAAAAGTACCATGCAACTGGGAAAACATCGACGTATAGACTGAATTGCCATATTTGGGCATTTGGGGGGCCCTGAGTCTGAAATCAGCTTATTTGGGCATTTTGAGTATTTTGGGACATTCCAAAGGTGAACAGCCATATTTTGGCATTTTGACCAAATTTGTGTACTTTTGCCATATTTGGACATTTTTACCAATCTGTAAAAAGAAGGGAACGATCACTTCCTTGTGCTGGAAATACAAGACAATGACTCTTCAGTTGTTATTAAATTTCAGCCAAGAGATTCCAGATGATTATTCCTACCGGATAGGCTGGCTTTGCAACAGGAGTAGGTTTCTCACAGACATTGCCACGTCTTCATCCTCATTCCTGGCAGTGCGTATAGACAGACATCTGGTGAAAATGGGATTAGTCCACGACACTGTGGTGAATTTCTGGAATACGTCTCAGCATTATTCTTCTGGATGTATCTGGAATATCTCTCTTAGCTACTAACGGATACAGCTCTTGTGCACTCGTGGTCCATAGCTACCGAGCAGCGTGCGTGTAGATAGCAGGCTGTGCTCCCTGAGTCGGTAGCAGAATGTGGGTGGATACTCTCCATCAGGCTTAGCGAAGTATCCCCTCTTTGCTTGGGAAGCCCTTGCACCTTGAAATTCAGTGTGTGACTAGTTAAATTTTGGCTGATTTGAGGGGAAAAGAGGGATAGTCGCATTCTGGAACTCTGCAGGGAAGAACTGCCATCTCTTGGCTAACTTGAGTTAGCAAGCTGAAGAGCTGGAGGGCATGGCTGAAGTTGCAGGCTGCATTTTAGGTATTGCTTAGAGTTCAGGCCAAAATGCTGAAATTGGCATCTGTAAAATGTATGCATACTCACAAGCATCAGTTGGGAAACAAAGTGTCAGATCTTATGCTTGCTGATTTAAGGGTTTTTTGTTGTTGTTATTGCTTGTTTTTTCTCTTAACTGTTGCCTCTGAATTCCCCTTTGTCATGTTGGTTCTGCTGTTTGCCTGCCCAGGATGTTGCACTTCCTTCCCTTCCAAGCCAGCACGTGGCCCTTGCTTGTTTCGCTAATGTATTTAGCGGCTCTGTCTTTGCCAAGCTTTATAGAGTTTGTTAGATTTTTCTTTTCTTTTTTTCTTTTTTTCTTTTCCCGTCAGAGATTGGCTTGTGTTCTTCTGCTTGTTCCATTAATCTTTATTAAGTAAAGATGGAAGCTGTCTTTAAATGAGTATTTTCTTTTGGCAATAGAACAAGTCAAAAGGTGTTTCTCATTAATTTGTTATTCAGTAGGGACAGTCATCTGTCTGGTTTGAATTTGTGATAATATTCAATCCCTATTTGTAGAATTGCCTATGTTAAAAGTATTTTCTGTGTTTTGCTCAGAATGTTCTATGCAGCTTGACTTTATAATATCATTTGTCATGTAGGAATCAAACTACAGGGAATTGGTCTGTGTTGATAGCATGTCTCCATGGTGTTTTTTCCCTCTCTTTTAGTACAGTGCATTTTATATTTTGTCTCAAAGTTTTATCATGCCATCAAATCATGAAGAAGTGCAGAAATGATGGGTTTTGGTGTTCCTTAGCATACGATACTAGTATTTGGACAAAGGTCATCAGCAGAAATGCAGATCTTCCTTTTTATAGCACAAAATATCGTGTTGAATTTTTCCTATAGCAATTAAGGTCATCATTAGCTTGCAAGCAAATTCTCAAATGCAATAAAGGTAATTAACATTAAAAAGAAATCTTTTTTTAGTTGGTTGTCCTCTAAGTGATGGTCTTACAAAACACTGTTGTCTGTTTATCCCAGACGCTTTCCGGCAGCTCCCAGGCAAAATGGTCTGTTTTTATAGGCGTGTTAGGAGTTCTGTCATCGTACCATCAGTAACTCCTAAGTAAGCAAATGGAGTGTCCAAATGTGTATTCAGCACATGTTGGAATAGCACATCTTGGATCTACAGACACATGGAACTCTGGGCTGGAGTTGTTTATTTGGTTTGCCTGCTTGCTCAAAATTTAGGAAGAATGCCTGTCATAAATGTAGCAAAAATCCCACTGTCATCTGGCAAAAATAAAACAAAGCCATGTTGTCGGTGACATTAGCATTAATGTTTAGCTAGCATTGTCTAAGCTAAATCTGGAGAGGCGCATTAGTTTGATCTAACAGTTCTTTTTGGAGATAGTGTTTGCTAGCATTTTTTTAATTTTAATACAACATTTTGAGCGTGTGACATTTGGCAACTTCACTAGTAACATGTTTCTACAGCCTAGTAGCTTTTACCATTATTACATTTTTCCTAATCTCAGCCTGACCTTTCTCACTTCATAATATTTATTTTGGTTTCTCAGAATAGAATCATTTAGGGTCGATTCCTGAGTAAAGTATGTGTCTCATATGTGGTAAGTATACTCGAACAATTTTGATTGTTTTTAAGTGGATAAACTAACAGTAGTTTGTTATGACATGTTGTTATTTCCCAAACGTTTGTCCCATATGTTGTCTGTAAACATTATAATTTTTCCAGCAGTGTGTTTTAAAGTTGAGTGCTATCACGTGGCCCTTGAATGCTAAGCACGGAGGTTCCGGGCTTTGTTGTGACAGAGGTTTCTCCTGTCTTTAAGACCAATTGGTCCCATTTCAGCAGAGCAGGATCTCACACCAGCCTTAGAGAAGGAGCTAGGATTTCTTTCCAAATAAAGAGCATCTTTGTTATCTAGGGGTGTCTGCAGCTGAAAAAACCTGGGGAAAAATAAATACTCTCAGTTCTTCCACTTGCCAAGAATTGCTGTGATGCAGTAAGCAAGGTGTAATGCAATCTAAGCAGGTAATACCAGCTTGGTTCACTTATAGTTTTGATTGAAATTGCCGGTATATAGAGGAAACTTTATTTGTTAAGAATTCCCTTTTGCAACTAGCTAAAACTTTCCTTGGCTAAAAGTCTTGGAAAAGGTTGCTTCTTCTGTAGTGTCTCTAGGTAGTGATGAAGATCTCTGTGGTATTACAATTTAGTGTCTAGCTTCATATATTATCTTTCTGTTTAGCTAGAGAAATATACTTTTTAAGCATCTGACTAGCCTCTTGTTGCTCTATGTTTGAAAACTTGGCCCTCAAACAACTGTAGACCTTTGATGTTGGTTGTTCTTGCAGTTCCCTCAGCTGTGACTGTGAGCTGCTTTTACTATTCCCTTTTAGCTAGTTTTTCATCTCATTCCTTAATTTATGAAACTAAGTGTCACTTTACCCTAAATATGAGAGGGGAAAAAAGTTTCAGGTGCAGAGAAGTATCTGGTTTTGTCACATTAAGCCTCCCTTTGAGTATTCACACAGTGTCTTATGCTACATATTAGCAAAAGAGGTGATGGAGATCTTGAAGAACCTTCTCCCTCTATTTCTTCAACCAAGAGGACAATGATGTTTTATTTTGTCTCTTGTTACCTAGAAAGTTGCTTTCATACTTGTCTCAAACATTTCATTTATCTTCCTCACAAGAAAGGAGAGACAATTACGTATAAAATAGAATTAGCTGAATGATCAGGTGGGGTGAGTGTGAGTACCTAGGTTGTGTGAGAGGTAGTTCTTTGGTGAACACTTAGCATTTGCATTCCTGATTGTTTCAGATACTTGCTGGATAGATTAAATAACACTCTGACAGTGAAAAATTTTTCAAAGACTTGGATATCTGGCCGGGGTTATAGTCCTTTGTAACCTGTTTGGATTGCTGGACTCATGTGAAACTTGCAGTAAAGCAAAATAGCTCATAGTTCGGGGAGTTGTAGGGTGGTGAAGATGGGAAGGGATCTGAATAACTGTGCCTTTAGCCCTAAGTTAGATAAATACCTCCCACTTTCCCAGGCATTTCCTATGTACATATTTCCTGTCAGTAAGCCACCTTCACTGACTGTAGTTTTTGTCCCCATGCTGTCAATTCAGACTTGAAACCGAAGGCAGCCTTGTGTTTCTCTTTGTGATCTTTGGAAACTAGCTAGACATTCCTTAGGACTTTTAATTTTATCCAGAAAGCCATCAAATAGTAGGCCGATTTCAATAAGTTTTCCTGTGTGGGAAAGAACTTACTATATGTATTTTGGTAATATCACCCAAACTGTTCACTGTTGCTCTTCCTGAATTCTGTGTTTGAGGGATAGGTGTATGTCCTTACTGGAGGAGCACTGCAAGGAATTTTTGTAGTTCATCTTTCTACATACTAAATGCTTAATTTTCAGATGTTTTCTGTTTTTAAAAACACTTGTGTGAGCAGATGTGTTGAGATGTCTTTACTTTGCCAATATTTCAGGCCAGTGCATAATTTCTCAGTTGTTTCAGTATGCTTTTCACTATTCAAATAATGCTGTTTTGGGTATTCATTTTATTGAGCAAGATATTCCTTTTGAAGTCCCATGCCCACAGGACATTTAAATATATTTTAATGCTGCAGTTCATCCCTACGAGATAATGGTATGTGCAAAGTTAGAGCCAGTCAGAGCATTTTTGGGCACATGCACCGTACTTGCTGTTATATCAACATATACTTTTTGGTAAGTGTAAACACGTATATGAAAAGAAAGATCCCAATTTACCATTTAGGGTCACCTGTTGTCCGAGACAGCAACAATTTTATCTTGGCTGGAGCTAGGTAAATTAAGGTGGGGCCTAGAAGACATGACAAGAATGGTTGAATTTTCTACCACTTTCAGGAGAAACTTTTAGATCTCGTGCTCTTAAGAGCTGTCACAATTTTGATTAGATACACTGATAGGAATAAAATATGTTACGTCTTCCCCACTGTCTTCTACCCCTTGTGTCATTAGTTCCATAGAAGTCTAAGTCAGTAAGTAGCTGCTTTTTCAGCCTCTTAATGTCATTATATCGCACGAGCCCAGTACGTTTCAACCTTAAACTGTTAGGCTGTATTTTTATTGTTGCACAGGATCCCTGGCAGAGCAATAGGGTTGATAATCTAGATTATCTTTTTTAAATCTCTTCAATTGATCCAGGAAAAGCTCCTTAACTAGAAAATCACATGGTTGTTGCTGAAGGAACATGATAGAGTAAAACAGCAAGAGCATCTTCTGTTAATTCTACTGCGTTGTTAATTCTACAGCTGAACAGAATTGTATTTAAACTTTTCTATAAAAATTCTTGGTATTTTTGGCATTTCAAAAGTGATACCATTTGGACTCTTGGGAAACAATATGTGTATGAACTCGTAAAGGGCACTAGTAGATATTTTTTTGGATGGTAATTGTTTAAATCGTGGAATGAAGTGAGAGAAGGTAAGAGTAATTCATGTTTAAATCATAATATCATGATTTTCGATACCATATGCCATGAAGGTATCTTTATGGTCATGGAAATGTAACATGGGCCACATGAGAAATCTTTCTCTGTTGGAGCAACACATGGTGGTCTGAAGGGTTGTAGAGGAGCCTCTAGATTGATGTATGCATCCTAACCTCAGTAAATTTAAAAGTTCTATTCACAGTGAATAAGAATCTATTCACAGTGAGTAAATAGAACTTAGCAGGCCAGAAATCTATGCAGAATTCAGATCCAACACATCAACAGCATGACAGAAACAACAGGTTTGCTCTTAAAGAATGCACGAGCACATAGACTGTAGCTTTCTTTGGTTTGTACAACCTTGAGAAATTGTGAACAGTTGCTGGTGAGAAATGCTAGCTTCATTTTTGTTTTCATTCCAGTATACTATGGAACTGTATGCAACACAACACACGCTGTGTCTCCCAGTACTCATCCTCAACAGAATTAACTGTTCTTTCTCTTTTCTAGGTTATGGTCAGACGGGTCCAATGTTTCAGAGAGTAGGATATGACTCTATTGCAGCTGCTGTTTCTGGTCTCATGCATATCACAGGGCACGAGGTACTGTGCTTGACTTGTACGTAGCAAAAAAGTTGCTATTTAATTTACAAAGTCTTGTGTGTTGCTGCACACAATTAAGTCAGGTTGTGCTAATGCAACCATGCTATGTGCCCTGCTGCATCCGGCAGGATGAAGTCTCTCTGCTTCTAAGATGATGATAAGGTTTATCTCTCTCCATGCCTTCAAAACAATTGAAAAACCTGAGCAAGTTATCCTGAATTTCCCCTGAATAAATTATTGGCAACGTATTGCTAGTTTTTTTTATGGCCACTTGAATTCAGGATACTGTTAGGTGCAATGTAGACAGCTGGATATGGGAACCATAGTTGCTGTAGTGAGAAGTCTCACTTTGATACAGTGAGAAGAACATTGGCTTTTCAAAGAGGGAACTGTGGAGAGTCAAACATATACATACAGATGACTCTGCCAAGCTGTCATTCAACTTCTTTGAAAAAATAAATGNTTTTTTTTTTTTTTTTTTTTTTTTTTTTGGTGTCTCTGGGAAAGCTGCATGTTGCTCTTCCCATTGATGGATAACATCTTTGATAACTGAAGCACCTCAGAGATAGTTTAGGATCTAGATTTCCTGCATCTGTAGAACGCTGGTGAAACAGATGTCTGAGATGGGTTGAAGCACCTGCAGATCAGGGACTGTGGTCTCCAAAGATCATTCCACAAGTGGTGTAGTGTTGTAGATGCATTTCCTGTGTCACAAATGTTAGCTAGCCCTCTGCAGTGCTGCTGTTGGTACTCTGGAGTCACTCCTGCAGATTTTTACTGACTTTTATGACACTTGCATGCTCTAAATAAGCAATCAGCTCGTCAAGTTTCCTTACTCAGTGTCAGCTTTTTTTTTTTTTTTTTTTTCTTTCTTAAGCTGGTTGTAGCAAACTAAGCATGGGTAATCTGAACATAACTCTTCTATAGGATTGATATCCTACCTTTGGGAATCCCTGCCCATAGATTTGTTTCTTTACTGAGAACAATGGAAAACATCAGAACTCTTGTGCCTCAGGCAAATACTATTACCAGAGCCCTCCTTTCTATACAAAACTAAAAAAAAGTTAAGCATTGTTTAACTGAGGCAGCTATAACATCTCATGCATGGTGTCCTAGGAGTGTCTTATCTGCCCATTGCTGCCCCGTTGTTGTTGCATAGCCATAGGAGGCAGATCTGTAATACAACAGCTGGTTGTAGCAAGTGTTAATCTCCAAAATTGCAGTTCAGAAAGGGACAATTGCAGTGGGGATGGAGAAGTTTGTTCCCACTTCATTCACCCATCACGTGTCATCTCAGAACAAAAGGAGATGTGAAGGTGAATGTGGTTGTCATGGACACTTCTGTTCAAATGTCCCAGATGTGCAAGAAGCACCCATGGACTGACCTGAATGGGCTGATTATAACATTGGAAAAATCACACTAATTTGATTAACTCTTTTATATTTTGACCCTGGTGCCTGCAGAATGAAGTTCAGTGCTTGCTGAACTTCATTGGAACTTCATACATGTTTGAAAATGTATCAAACAAAGTTAGATGGAAGTATAAACTTAACAGAGAGGCAAAACTTGCTAGCATGAATTCAGTACAGGAAAACAGATTCAAAAGTTGAGGAAAAGAAAATCTTTATAAAACTTTTCAATGGTTATGTGGATGACAAAGAATGTAAGCAAGGATTTTATTGAATAATTGGATGTAAGTTCTGTCATGAAAGCAATATTCCTCCATGGCTGTTATGAAGATGGATTTTATTAAAAGGTTCTGTTAAGATCTGCCCTGAAATCCAGATGTTCACATCACCTCACCAGGACTTGAGGCAATGTAATCATAAGACCAGTTTAGTTATTGTTAGTAACAGTTCTGTCTATTCACCAGGGGCTTTTAACAATTCCAACTTAGTCATTCTCTTGCCTGATTAAAGTAAACATGCCCAAACTGACTGTATTTTTCTACATTTTGAAGTTTCTTATGTTTTATTTCATCATTTTCTCATAACCATTTTCTGATGTATAGGACAATTTTGTTTTGAGGTCTTTAATGGTCAGTAGCATTGTAGAGCTAAATGTGCTATTTGCTGTTGCAGAGAGGACTGACTCAAGTGGTTTTAAAAAATATTGTATTTTTGCTTGAAAGTTTACAATCAATAATATATTGTTATTTTAAAGTAAATATGTATTTATGTACATGTGACTGAGTTTTCTGGAATTTTAAACAGAACTAGCTCTGGGAAAAAAAAGCAAAATCTTGTTTCAGTCTGCATGTAGAGAAGTGCCAAAATTAAAAAAAAAAAATGAAGAAAGCAAGATTCTTTTTAATTAAACCTTGAGATATTTGTTGATCAGATAAGAGAGAATTTTGCAAACTAAAATTAACCTGACAATTTGAAGTATATTCTAGAGATCAGCTTAACATGAATTGCAAATGCTTGTCTTGTGAACAATTGGAAGGAAAAAAAGCTCTTGCAGATATGAGGTTGTTTTCCTGTTGTGTTGTGCTAGTCATAGATACTCGTGCCAGTGTAACAGAGCTCTGTGAAAACTTTCTTTAAGTAAACAAATCACTGAGTGTCCTTGTAGGATGGTCTTGGGAGTCTTAGCTGATGGAGCTAACAATTACAGCGAATTTGAGCAGCAGCAACAAAGCATCTACATACATTGTTGAGGTGCTTAGTATGTTAATACATGTTTATAGCTCTGTGGTGTTCTGACACTTTCAAATGGCAATATTTATTCTACTTTAAGTTAGAAAATTTCATACTGTGAATCTTAATTTATTCCAACCATCTGGCTACTGCTGTAATGTCTTAAAGAATTTTACTTTTGCAGATTGCTTAGCTTTTATTGAATAGTGAGTTAACATACCTCCAGTTAGTGAGCTCATGATATGAAGCCATGACGTTCATTGCTTGCCAGCATAGGAGTTTGAGGAAAGATGTAAACATTCATTAAGTCTGTCACTTATGCTCTTCTCTCAGTCCTTTTAGTCATGTAACGTGTTTCTTTCTTTTCCTTTCTTTTTTTTCCTCAGAGAAGTAGCTCTTATGGAAATGACTAAACAGTGATTATTTTGAGGAGCTTTCTACCAAATTTAAGCTTTGGACTTTGAGATTAAACTGTAACTTTTGAGATACTGCAAAATTGCAGGCAAAACAACTGCATTTGAACTGCTGTTTTTGCCGATTGTACAAAATCAAACACATGCAGTGCTGAGTAAAGTTCTTTAAAAGATGTTTTCATACATCAGTGCAAAACCTAAATGACATCCAAGCTCATATGTATGCAGTAGATTGTCTCTGTTTTGGAAACGTGAGAAAACTGTGGAATTAGGAATTTTTGGGTGTTTATGGAAATGTGCGAGCAAGAGAGGGGAATCTGTTCTGTCCAAATCTGTACCATAAAGGATGCTTTGGGTCAGATTCAGTTTTTCTTTACATAAATTACAATACGCTTAAAGGACCGAACTTACGCCGATGACATTTTTATTGTCCTGAGGCACATAATTTATAGATACTTTCCTGGTTAAGCACTTACCACATTCAAGTTTCATATTTGATGAATAGAAGGCTTTTACTTCATGTATTCAGATACATCAGTGCCAGATGAATATCCCTTTGATGAAACTTTCTATGACTCATTAAAGCAATAACTTCAATTGAATTAAGAAAAAAAATTGGATGCAAGGTCCCATTCTGACTCCAGGTGACACATGATTTCAGATATTTGGGATATGTTTACGTGGCGCAACCTATTTGGTAAGCATTCTTTCTCACTGAAGAAACGCTTTGTTTTACTGAACATGAGACAGCAAGACGTGATTGGGAGCTACAGTACCCGAGGGGCCATTTTTTTTGTCTTAAAAATAAACAGGCTACAACAAGACAATCCGCATGGTGTATATAGTTCAGAGCTGCTGAAAAAATATAGCCATTGTTGGTTCCTGTTAGCTACAGCAGCTATTTCCTGCCTATGAAGGCTACTGGACGTGGACTATTTTAAGGATGTAATTTCCAAGCAATTTCCACTTTTGCCTGTAATGTGCTTATATCAATGATATAAATTTGGGCTGACTGCAAAGATGAACTAGGCCCAAGGGGGAAAAAAAGGTGTCCTCTTCATTCAGCTTGGGAAAAGAAGTTCCCAGAACATCTTGAAGCTTTCTCTAGGCCAGAATGTGTTGACAAACACATTCCCATTAATAAGCAGTTAAGCAGGCAGGAAGACTTGTGGACTAAAATTGAAACTGAAGGTAAGATTGAGCAATTACAAGCAGCAGAGAATCCTCATACCTTCCACTGAGCAAAAGCCACACCTGTAATTAAGAGTTCAGGCCAGCCCGTGAGCCCAGTTGGTTACTTGATTTGCCTAAAGTACCTTCAACTTGACCAGGGCTCTCCTCGCTCATTTTACCTGAGTGCTCCTGTCACTTAGAAGTTGTAGGGGGGGATGCTATTTTTCTGTCTTAAAACAATAGCTTTACTTGAAGAGTGGTTTATATATCCTTACTGTGCTCAGGAAGTTAGTATAACATTATTAAGTACTGTTGTGCTGTCAGAAGCTCCATCGGTAATAGGAAGGTTTAACAGAAAATGATACAACTGTGAAAATGATGTTTGTTCCTCAATGTAAAGCAGCTTTATAGACCATCTGTTAAGGCATAGAGGTGGAAATCTAAATGAATCTGCTTCACAGTAGTTACAGCTGTGTGTGTATTGTTGTAGACAGAAGATGGACTTTAAAAGACAGCTAAGGTGTGAAAGATGACAGCTATTCATGCACCTTAAAAGGAAAAAAAGGAAAAAAAAGGCAGGGAAGAATGGATATTATTTGGACTGCTACACAATTATAGATTATTCAGTGTTAGGATGAAATTAAAAGAAACCAATTCTAAAAATTGGGCAACAGTATAGGGCTGGTAGTTTGACTTTTCAAATTTAGCAGTATTCTATAGTGGGAAATAACAATATTTTTATAAATAAAAGTTAGCTTACCATTGAAAAACAGACATTCTTGCAGTATCTTAATCCAAAGGGAAAAGCACACATAAAAACAGATTCAAGTTTATGGGACGATATTATTCCCTGCAGCAGGCATGCACCAGGGTCAACAGAGTGCGAACCCTTTAGGCCTTTGGCTTTCTGGCGTAAGGAAATTCAGTTTTCATTGGAACAATATTTCTTTCCTTTTGGCCTTGGTGTCTAAAAGCTTTTTTTTTGGGTGGGGGGAAAACAAGTAGCATAATGGATGTTTCACAATTTGCAACTTTGGTAGCATCATAAAGTTAGAGAACTGTGTAGATACTGCATGAATGGAGGGAATTGGGGCAGAAAGCTTACCAAGATGCTCATATTTCTTAAAGTTTGCAGTGCAGAAAGGAAGTAACACTTTAAGGCTACCCTTGTGTAAAATATACTGTAACAAAAAGTATTTTTTTGTGTGTTTTTTTTCTTTTTTTTTCCGTTTATTAGGGTGGTGAGCCAGTTAGACCTGGAGTAGCCATGACCGATCTTGCTACTGGGTTGTATACGCACGGAGCAATTATGGCTGGTTTGCTTCAAAGGTATAAGACGGGGAAAGGACTGCACATTGACTGTAATCTCTTGTCATCTCAGGTAGGATTTTGAAGAACAGTTTACTTGTAGTTTCTTGACTCACTCTGAATTAGAAAGAAAAAAAATTTCAGTTGGGTAGATGTATGGACCTAAAAATACTGTTTTGACACTCGTTTAGGAAGCAAGACCTTGGCAGTGGGTAATATTTTTGCCAGAGGGTTTTTTTGCAGAAAATCACTAGTGTATCAAAGTAATCTAAATGAGGAGTTTAGTTTCTGACTTAAAGAATTAAATAATAAAGTAAGTGTGGAAGTGCGGTGTAAGCATATTAAAGAGACATTCTAGCAAAGTGTAAAAGGTAAGCTATTTTGAGCATGAAAGCATTGCTATTTATTATGAATAATGAGAAGTTGTTATGATACAGCGTAGAAGTTGCATTGGAATATGTAAATGTCATTGATATAATGCTTCATATTTCACTTTTAAAAAAAAAAAAAAATAACATTTGTATTAGCTGCACATGATCAAATTATATATTTTCCCTCTGATGTAGATACCTGTATGTAACAACAAGCAATATGATGCCTAGGCATTTTTGTGTCCATTAAAAAAATTATATGCAGACTGCATACAGTACTAATAAAATTTCATACAATGCTCCATTTTTTCTTGTTTCTTTAGTTACATAGGTGTTCTTATTGCTCTTAATTTCTGTAACTAATAATGCCTGTCAGTGCAGCTGGGAGGTGATATAGCTCCCACTGCGCAACCTGCTCTAAACTGACCAATTTATGAGCTTGCAGTCAAAGCAGAGGCTGGTCCCTTCCAACTTACATTATTGTATGTTTTTATTGTATGATTATAATCCATGATACTTGTAAGGTTTCTGATGCTTAATGCCTACTGAAATCAGATGTGGAGAGGTGAAATCAGATGCAGAGAGTGGGGGAAAAGTCCTTGCCTCTGTCAATAAAGAATTTTATTTGCCTGAGAAATGCTTGTAATAACTGAGCTTTCCATGAAGTGTGTTGATTTGTAACTGTGGTGTCTGTTGCAAAATGTTTTAAACACTTTAGAAAAATTACAGTTGAATTTCATGAGGCAATATTGATGACTCGGACCATGTTTAAAAAAACCCCTAAAAATAAAAATAAAGCAAAAAAAAAAATCAGATGTTAAAGTACTTAAATGATTAGAACTCACTTTAAAACATGGTGTTTGTTTGATTTAAAAAAAAAAAAAGAAAAAGTAGCATGTACATATGTGTGCTACTGCTTTTCCCCGTTCCTTGTCAAGAAATGCACAGGACTTTTTTGGTAGGGACCATACTTTAGACATGAAATTTCTGCACACACGTGCTAGTAATGCTGGTATAAGAGCACAGAACTGGATTTAACTGACAGTGAAAAAGTTCTGGAGCTTTTGAAGAAATTTCACCTTGACTGGGAAGTTTGCTTACTAGCTAATCATTTTGTATGAAAAAACAAGTATCTGTTAAGTGAAAATCCATTTTCTATAACATTAGTTTTAGAACATCTTTCAAAAGCACTGATTTCAAATTTTATGTATCAAAGATTTTGCCCTATAGGCTTATAACTGCTTATTATTACTAAAGAGGTTTTCTTTCCCCACAACAGAACAAAATTCTAGGTTTTCATTGGAGAGAGACATTGACCACTAGGATGTGGTTTTGCAGTGAACACTAACTTTCTATATCTCTCATCTATAAACTTTTAACCCATGTCGTACAATTCCTTTGAATTTTTTTCTTTTTTTTACTTATAGATGATTTACAGTCATCTGCTACAGACCTTTCAGTGTCAGCATCTAAACAGTGTCCTTTAGATGATGCTAGTAAATAAGGAGGAAGTGGGTTTGGGATTTGGTTCCAATTATGCAATTGTGCTTATTCTTCTGTTGTGGCTTAAAAAAAATCCCTTGGAAGTTTTAATATCCTTCCTGTATTTAATTACAACCAGCTCCAACAAATACTGTAGTATGTTGGTTTGTTTTGGATTGAAAATCTGCAAGAAGTATTGTGCATTTAATATTTTTATGATTTGTAATATATTTTTTCAGACAGGATAATTTGGTTAATATTGTTTGTATTATGTGATCTTTCTGCTTATTACTATATTTTAGCTTATATTTGCTATTAAGAAGCTCTGCATCTTCTCATAATTTTGAAATGACCTTAAAAAGATTTTTCTGTACCTCATATTTTTGCTTTAATTATTGTTTAGTTGCTTCAGTTAATGATGAGATGTAGAAGCTGTTAGTTTTTCAGTTTCTGCCTTTTTTTAACCCTAGCTCATGGTGTTTAGTGCTTTTATCTATTTCAGGTGTCTCTAGTGGTGCCAGTAGGGCATATATGTCTCCTAGGATTCCTGAGGAGTAAGCTGTATGAGAAGTATCAGTCTTGGATATTTTGGATGCTTTTCAGGAATCTTGACTGTACCTTGTTTCTTCTCTGCTTGCTAAGTAAAAGTTGTCAACTGCCTGAATGCAGAAAGTAAACCTGCCTTTTCCGTGATCTTTGTTGCTGGTGGGCCTGGATGTTGGTTAATAGGAGTGTTACATGGGTGTCTTGGCTGTCATTTGGATAAGGAGCTGCCTTTAAGTCACACAGAGTCACCTTTGCAAAATACTACAATCTTAATCTCTCTCTTGATAAAGATGCAAATGTATGCTACATGGAGACATTCCCTTGCATAGCTCCCATATAGTCAGATGATAAATTGTAAATGAACTTTTTAAAAATTAATTGTGCACCAAACACTCTTTGGTGTTCTTGATATTTTCTATTGATGACATGATTGCAACTAAGAATTAAAACCTAGTGGTTCTAAGTACCCAGAATCCTACTGAAGTAGACCAGGACCAGAAACAGACCCTCAGGTTCATATTGGCCAGTGTGGAGTGCAAGTTACGACTGGTTAATTCCAAAGTCATTGGTAGACCATGACATTGGCAGGCCAGTGGGATCTTAGCTTATTAAATGTCTTTCAGTGAATGCAAGTAGAGTAAGAATATCCCTGGGCTCCAGGGAGAAATCTCTTCTTTAGCTGCGAGCTGACATAAAGCCTCTGCCTTTTTTGTCTTTGCTACTATTTTTTCTCTTGCTAATGAAGCTAAGCCTGAATGTGTTCCAGCTTCTTTCCTGTGTTCAGCTACCTCTGTCATCAATTAGGGAAAGACTTGCAAGGAGATGGGAAAAAATATGCCCTTTTAATGCACAGAAAGAATATAAATCGCTATCTGGAGTGGGTAAGGAGAAGGTTTGAAAACAAAGAGAGAACTTTGTTCTAATGATTTTGTTTAGATGACCTTTCAATATGGGTGTAATTCTGGAAATAGAATTAAGATGTTTATTGTAACTTATTACTAGTTCATCATATTTTGGGATCATGCTGAGGATAATGAGAACAAGGATAACGTAAAGATCCAAAAGAAGTGATAATGATGTAAGCAGCCAGTAGCAGTATAAGCACTTTTGGTGTAGTCCTAAAGCTGACCTCTCTAAACTCTCTGTTCTTCCCTAGATTGGTCAACTGGATAGGGCTTTTCAACTTTTTTTTTTTTTTCTTCACTGTCTAGTTTATTTAGAAAGTGAGAGCAAGTGCTGTAACTCAGTGGAAGAGTCTTCAATATTACGTCATGGAAAATTTTAAGTAACAAATTTCCATGTGTTCAACCTCTGGAAATCTAATAAACCTTAGCAAATTTGTTGTTTTTGGAGATGCTGATGGAATGCTAGCTAAGGCTTAAACAGCGATTGATTTAAAAGCTCCAAACAGAGCTGATTGTAATTTCTCCATAGATTATAATTTATGAAAAGGTGAAGTAAAGTATGATGCTGAAACATGGACTAATGACTGGACTAATGACTACCTTGGTCTGATGGAATAACCCTGCCATGACTCGGTGTTGTTGCATGTTTATTTTTTCCATGCTGTACTGTTTCCAGCTCATCAATTAAACTGCAGACCTTTCACTCCTTGTGATTAGTTACAAGTTATGTTGTATAGAAGTGTTCTAAAAGTGCCATTTTTGGAGTTCTAGACAAGTTGGCAATACAATTTTTTTTTTTTCCTCAAATCACATAGAACTTTGGGGCTTTTTTGATGAGTTTGCTCTTGAGGGCCTCCGTAGATGAACTGCGTTGTGCTGACAAACACAAGTCAATGTGAATGACTGAATGGTGGGTGTTCGTTAATGCTGAGGAGGCAAAGAAAGACAGTCTCATGCTTTGAAATATGTGCCGTTTCAAATGTTTCACTCACCTGCAGGGTTTTCTTGTGGCGTTTCTGTATGGCATTAACATAAAAGTTATTCCCGGGAAGCTTCCAAAGATCTCTTAGTGTTACAACCCACGTTCAGGGTTCTTCTGCCAAGATGCTAGAGCATAGGGCTTCTCTCACTGCCTTGCTCCTCCTGCTTCTGTATGTGGGACAGGACTTTGTTCCTGGAGCCTACACCAAAGCAGTTGAAAGCAGAGATACTCTTTTAAGTTCTTTTGCTAGGTTTTTGTTAAAAGGTGTTTATGTTAGAAATTAAGTGGCCTTTTGCTCTTTAGGAGATGAACTCCAAAGTCATACCTAAAGATCATCTGCTTCCTCCAAAGGTACCAATCTCCTTGATGTAAGCACTTGCTTTATAGAAATTCTGGCTGGATATTTCCTCCTCAATCTTGCTAAAGTATTTTCCTACAGTAAACCGTTTCCTAGTAAAGGAGATTCATAGTTTTGGCCTGGTTTATTCATTCTTCTCCAAGGGGAAGTCATGTGACACAAAAGATGTGTTTACTGGACAAGCCAGGTGATAAATGGTGAAATTATTATTTAGATTTTTCACCATCTTCATCGTCTTCTGCTGATTAAGGATATTTTTCCTAGTATTTTCTGCTGTTGCTACAACATTAAGCTTATTTAGTGTACGCAATAATGAGCTTCCTTGTAGAAATGGCTCTGTGTATCTGCGAATATTTTAGATACTCTCGTGCAGATTTGTTCTGAACTAGTTAGAACAAGGTGTTGAATAAAACCAAGATGCACTGGAAGCACTGGCTTTGTTACCGTCCAGACTGTTGTTAGGACCTGGAGAGATGGGGTTTTTTATAGGAGCAGTGGAATATTTTTTTTTTTTTTTCTACACTTTTCCCCCAGCTAAATAGGCATGGCTCATTTCTGTAGATGCCTAACTATGTGCCAAATAAGAAATCCAAAAATCTGCTTATTTGTATTGCTACAGAACAAGCTATTGATGTTGATATTGATAGACTTACTTGAAGATGTAGTTTTTTTTAATGCAATTATTAGTGATAAGAGATATAGAGACAAAAATGATGAGTGCTGTAAATAGATGCATGTGTATTTTCACAGTGAGTGGCATTCCCTCTAATCATAAGATCAAAAGGGAAAGGGTCTTAATACAGCTTGTTTTGGATGTTGACAGTTTTGCGAGGAAAAGCATTTGGATTATTCAAAAAAAAAAAGCAGAATGCAGAGTGTTTGTAGTATCCCAAATTGGGATATCTTTTGCCAAAATTTTGGGGATTTTATTTGCATATTTTGTTTTTTTTCTTTTTCTGCAGCTGCTAATTTTACTCCCCTTTTTATGATTACATTGTTTTTGGCTTTAGTAGTATGCTTGAAGTTGTTTGCGTGTGTAGAAGTCACTCTAATAACCTTGTCTGTGTTATTTGGCTAAACTATCTATTAAATACATTCAGACATCATTAAAAGAAAGCAAAAAACATATTTTAAAATGTAATTCGTACTATATGCATACGTTCTTAATGGAAAAGACTATAATTGGAGAATAATGTGTTTTATAGTACTAGAAAATAATTGTACAAAATACAGAAGACAAATCCTAAAGCTGTATAAAACTTACTGTCAGAGTTGTTATCAGAGTCTGGTTTTTGTTATTTATAATTTTGTCAATCTTTTCACTGCTTTGGTTGAGTTTTTCATGTCACATAGTTGCCAAAAACTGATTTGTGTCCCAAGTTAATTGAAAGGAATTTATCTGTTTCCAAGACGAAGTTATGGGAAGATATTTTGCTAGATTTTTTTTTTTCCTTTTTTAAGAAGTCTTTTACTGAGAAGCTCAGTATCTTCAATTCTTTGGAGGAAAAATCGGAAATTTGGTAGATGAGTCACCCTTGTTTTGGGGGAGTGCCTTTTGAAAGGAGTAGTTTGACCAGAGTATGACTTTAATGAAGTGTGTAAGGGCTAAGAGGATCTACTGGAGACTTCATAAAGTTATTTAGACCGTGTATTCAACAAGAAGTTATGCATATATTGCATATATTTTAAAAGCACTGACTAATTATGAGTCAGTTGAGGTAAAAATAGCGTTTGACCATGCAGTGCCCAGAGTGTACAGGTAATTTTTTGAAATTTGGAATACTTGATAGATCTTTTTTAACTTTAACCTTGTCTTTTAATAGTTTTTTGTTGTTGTTTGGAGTACTAATTCCTTTAAGTTGTTACTGGGGCATTAAATTAAGCTCTAAACAGAAATAAAATTTTCAGTATTTTGAAGTGATATGTTTATGGCTTCAGAAAAAGTGATTTTTAGTATTATTTTAATTAATAAAATGTGATTGATTCTTCATACGAAACTATGTTGCTTTCTTCAACCAGAGCTCATTTAGAAGAGGTGATTGTTGTTTCGTTGCAATGCTGTCTAATAGATGAGGCATTCATGGGTTTTTTTTTTTTATATTTCACTTATAAACAAAGGAAAAAGTTGAATTTTAGGTGGACACTAAAGGCAGAGGAGTCCACTTGCCAGTCACTTTCTCATGGAACTGTATTCTGAGTAAAATAGATATTCAGAAATTTTCTTGTTCTATATTTGTCAGTTGCATCAAATCTTGCTAGTATTAATCATGCTTGTATCTCACTTAAGAGATGATCTCCATCCTTGGTGTTAAAGTTGCAGAACGGTAGAAGTGTTTGTCTTTTATAAGCCCTAAATAGCTCAGGTAAATGAATATCATTTATGGATTAGCTGCTTTTTTTTTTTTTTTTTTTTGGTAGCTGTTTTCCACTGAACTCCCCCTAAGTCATTAGGGGGAGTTTTGCAAGTGCCTCATGTCTATTTGAAGATGGTTCAGTATACCTATATTAATACAGTCTAAACCTGTTTTTTGAACAGAAGTTTTTGGTCACCGCTTCCACACTTTAAAAAAAAAAAAAAAAAAAAAAGTCATATTACTACACACTGGAACTTTGAAGTTTTTTTGCTCTAGTTTTCTTCCTCTTTGAGAGTTTGTGTTTAAGATACAGTTCAGTACAGTATACTTTTGGTTTTGTCAGTACAAATACCTTTGGTTTTGTCAGGGCATGTATTTCTTTTTCTGTGATTTCAGTACCTTTTCATGCATCATTTATATGCATGTGTGACTTGTTGTGCTCTGTTACCTGCACAGGCAAAACTTGGCCAAATATCTAGATCAAGTGACTAGCTTCAAGTCAGTCAGTCCTGTGGGCTGCATCACATTGCTGGTACAGAGCTGGATACTTCTTAAGTGTCTGGTGTTTTTATAGCCCTAAAACAAGACTTAAGGCAAGACCTATTCTCCACTTATAGTTATTTGTTATTAAGGACTGTTTTTATCTTGAGAAGATTCTATTTGTGGTTGGAACTTCACCATTTCCTATTCACTTAAATGGCAAAAGTTGTATTTGGTGCAGGTTCAACTGGAAGAGGATATTTAAAATTAACTGGATTTTATCTGTTTTTATTCTTTAAGAGACCACTCTTCCCTCCTTCAAAATAGCCAAGGATCACCCCATGCACCTACATGGAGAAGCAAATTCAATAGAAATATGTAAAAAGAAGGGAGGGAGGGGGTCATTGCTCACTGGCTCCCAAAGCAAATCTCGTGTCAAACTTGGGTGTTGACTTATGGTATTAAAATGTATTTACTGCAACACGAAAAGAAGACATGTAAAATCAGATTGTGGTTTTATGTTCAAAGCTTTTGTATATAATGATCTTCTTAAATTTATTTTTTCATAGAGCACTGTAAGTACAGAAAGGATATAATTGAAAGGTTATTGGCCTTTGCATAATAAAAGGCAATAAAGTTATTCAGGATGTTTTTTCTACTAACTAATAATATTTAGTTTACTAGTCCAGTTGTATGCTGTGAAGTGTTAGCTGTGCTGCACTGTGCTGCAGTAATGTGCTTCTGTCTCAAAGATCTTAAGAGAGTATATGTACCTACTTTAAGAAAAAGTAAGCAGAGAATGAGTAAGTATAAAATAATATGGATAAGAGTCCAAGCCTAGTAAGGCAGACAGTGAAATGGACACAAAATTGGAGGGGAGAAAAAAAAATCTAATGAAGATGTTATTTTCTCCTCTTTCCACGGCCTTGCCTCATTTTGTTTTTCATGTGCATTTGTTGAGCTTGCATATAAATGATTGAGTCAGTGAATTCATTGTAATCAATTATGTTTGATGTGCTATCTTGGTAAAAATCTTTTGAAATTCAGTCTCTCTTCTTTGTCTGCTCACCTCCTGGCATTTAATATCGTGTTTCTCCATCTGTCTGATTCTGTCATAAGTTCAGCATAATTTTTCAGATCTTAATGCAGCACTCCCTTTGTTCTGGTTTAGGTAGGTATGTAAAGCAAATACTTGGTTTGGCCATCAACTGTAATACTGCAAAGAAATGTTAAGGTGTGTGGTGTCTTTGTTGATGCGAAATAAAGAATTATTTATCTGCAGACACCTGATAGGACGCATTTACAGTAGATAGATTTGTCTCTACAAGCAATTGTGTATGGAGATGTCTGTGTCATTGTATTACATTTGCTTTAATGTTACAGGTGCCAAGGTTACTTTTATGGATTTGTGTCTTAATTAAAATGGAAAATAAAGGGTTGGCATGGTTTCAGGAATGGAGTTTTAAGTATGAATAAAAAAAATTACTTAACAGTATCTGTAATCAAGTTATACAATATTTTTGACATTCTGGAATATAGTGTGTAGATGGTATCTTTGGTGTCGGAGCAAAGTGAATAAACAGATTTGGGAAGGGAGAGGAAGAAAATGCAAGATAGTCCTGGGACTGAGTGTAACAGATTCATAGTACAGCGGAACTAGAATAAAGACTTGAAGTTGGAATTTGATAGAGAGTGTTAATAAAGGGATAAATTGCCAAAGACTTCACTCAACTAAATGTTTTGGTATATAGCATACAAGACAAATACTTCCTTACATGTGGACAATAAAAGTTGATTTGCATAATAATAGTTTTTAACTGGTTAATTTGATTTGGTTTAAGCTGAGATGCTCAACTTGGAGAAGAATGTCAAAGGGAACTGAAAGCCTTTTTCTTTGTGCTTTATCAAGAAACTACTGTAAAAGAGTTTCAACAAGTTACCTAAGTGTAGGCTTTTTAAGCAAGCAAACAGCACAGTGGATGAAGCGGGGTTGTACTGCAGATGAAATATCTTATTGAACTTGCAGTTGCCTTGATGTAGTCCAGGCAACTTCTGCTTTCAGGAGCACTTGCCCATTGCAAAGCTGCTGACTTGCCAGGCATTGGCTCTTTATTGCCACTGAGACAGGTCTTTGAAGAGAAGCTTTACTGGCGGGATTCCAATAATCTAACTCAAGATCTAAATATATGTATATTTATTTTATATACTTTATTTTACCTCAGTAACAACTTTTTAAGATTTCTGTTTCATTAGGTTTTAATTCGGCATGTCCTTCTTAAAGATTGCTGTACCATTTCCTTCCATGCACATGTTTCACTGCGGGTGTCTTGCATCTTTGTGTAAAAGTCCATGGTAGTAGATGTATCTCACCTGGTAGTAAACTTTGTATGAAATGCAGTAGCTGTCTAACACTAAAGAAATAAGTGACATAGAACAGTATCTAAGCATTAATATGGTAACAAATCCATCATAATTTCATAGCCATTTGCTGTATCAGTGTGTGCTGTGATCCCAAGTTGAAAAATTATATGAATGTTGGGACTAGGCTATCTGTTATTTGTAAATTATATGGAACATACTTTTATGACTCAATAAATTCTATCATCTGAAGTCGTGGTGTGTTTCATTCTGTGCTGCTGAGGAAGCTGTGAACCGAAAGGAAGAAGTCCCGTCTGCATAATGCCCAAATCCGTTTTCCTACTTGAGATTTTCCTGGGAATCTCATACTGAAATATCAATGTGATGTTGTTTAATATTTTAGCCACATGGGGTGATGCTGAAATACAGTACGCTGCAAATAAAATCAAAATATGAAGTATTTTTCAACTGCATGCAGGCATATGGTGTTACGTGTTGCCATGGATGTATGTTGATAGGCAAGCTCTCTGTCACAGGTCATATTCTCATTTGCTCTGCATTTTCTTTTTTTCTGGTGGACTAAAGCAATATATTTGTGACTTGCGCTTTCAAAACAAATATTTGGCTTAAGTGACACAGGATATATAGAAAAAGGAAAAGAAAATGAAATGGCATCCTTCTTTTCTAGAATGGTTGATATGTATGACATATGTCACTTATAGCTAGTAGGATCAGAATTAGTTATTTTCGGTATGTTTCAGTTTAGATTAGACTTGTACCTGTCTACTCACCTTTTTTACATCTGGCAAATGTGCTGTAGCTCGATGCTTGAGGTGACATGACTATGATAGCATAAAAGGAAAGAATAGCACCAATACCTGGATTAGTGTACTGAATTTCTTCCTTCTAGGACAGAGTTCTTTTAAAAATAAATAAATAAATAAAAAAAAAAGGATTTTCTGGGATAGAAAACAGTTATGACATCTTGTCTAAGCAAACTTATATAGTTGTGCTTGCTGTCACAACTAGTTTAAAGCTAGCATACGATAAACATTGTCTCTGACAAATGGTGAAAACCTGTCATGGAAAATACTGGGCTTGAATGGATTACTCGGAGTACAGATGAGAACTGTAGTTGCCCAAAGAAATGAAAAAAATCTGCTATATTTTATAACAGAATCTCTGATTTTTTTCATGTATTACTGCATCATAAATATTAACTTCTTTTTTTTCCTAAGACATATTCTTACTTATAGAAAGTATAGATTGCTTTCATATTTACCCTCCTCAGGTTATGATTGCTAAATTTAATGTGCCATATGTTTCACAAAACATATGATTTACTGATTTTGTCTCTCTAATAATAACTTGATATATCTGTCTATATATTTTAATGGCAAATGATTTGTTTAGGGCTACCATTTAATTAATATTACAGCTCATGTGGGGAGCTAAAGAATCCTGAAATATTCTCCGTAGTTCATATGTGTAGTGAGAATGTTAGGGAAAGAGAGGAAGATTTAAGTTTTAAGCATGGGATTGAAATTCAGGAAATGTGAATTTGCCCACAAATTCATCTGACGTTCTTTTGGACTTTGACCAAGGCAACTTATATGTTGCGTACTTCTCTACATATTTAATGCCGTATTAGTGAAAACAAATCTTTTTAATTTTCATATATAAAAGCGCATTTAAATATACAGGAATGTGAAATAAGTTGTTGATGAAGGTTGAACTTTCCTGAGCACTTGTCCTTTTTCTCTCTTTTTAGGTTGCATGTCTTACTCATGTAGCAGCTAACTACCTTAACTGCAAAATAGAAGGAAAGCGTTGGGGTACAGCTCATGGGAGTGTTGTGCCCTATCAGGTAAGCAGAAAGCAGCAGGCTGCTTTTGCTCTTGATGCTCATAATGTTGTGGATGGAGAGACTGAGAACCGAGTCGCTCGTTTGGTGACCTGTACTGCTTGGTAATGGATCTGCCCAGGTAGTACAAAGTGCCCTTGTTCGTTGTTGCTGCTGCGCTTTGCGTGATTCCTCGTCAGCTGGAGATTAGTAACAGAAGCCTGTACGAGATCAAAGGTGTTGGCTGAAATTGGATGACTTGAAAGCTGGTGTGATGGCTTGCCTGTTCTTTACCTGGCAGAGAAACCAGACTTTTTTTTTTTTATTAAGAGTTATCTGGTTTCCATACCAGTTGCAAAGTTAATTTTTTTTCTTCTTAGCTATATTTTTTATCTTGCCGGCTTCCAAGAATGGTGTAAGTGAGCATAAGGGTCTGTTAATTCGTAGGTATTTAACATTTTTGACTGAGTTTGCTCTCTGAGACTGCTGAGACAGCAGGTGAGGAGGAGTGAACCAAACCGCAGGTCTGCAATTCATAGTCTGCTGCATCTAATGAAGGTTCAAAGATTCCCTAAATTACTGTAACCCCTGTTGTAGTAATTTAAGCACAGAGAGCATAGCAAAAAAAAGCTTAGTGAAAAGTGTAACTTATTAGTAGGGCAAACTCTTCTAGTATACTAAGAAAAGTTTCTTCCTTTCGAGCTACTCATTTTGGTGTCCTAATGTCATGCTAATTTATAGAGATATGGGTTTACATATAACTGAAAAATCTGTTCCTAGTGTCATAAATTTCATGAATTCTCATCAAACAGTTATTTTCTGTATTGTGGCAGAATGTAAATTTCTTTATTTTTGACTGGAATCCCTTAAATCCTGATAGGGACAGGTCCTGGCATTTCTCTGGGATACTGGTGTTTAAACTGCTCAGTTTCTTTACCAGCTCCTTTCTTGTTAGAGGATGAGAGCAACTGAATATACTTTGTTCTTCCTGCTGCTAAAGATGTTGGCCATCATGACACAAAAGAATTTGCTGCCATCGTTGTCTCCCTGGACTACACAAGGCATTAGAATAAGGATACTCTTTCCATGTTATTATAATATTAGAAATATTATTTTAGTGTTATGGCTTATTTGTTAACATTAGAATAAGGATTCTCTCTCCTTGCTATTGTAATACTAAAAATATTATTTTAGTGTTGTTATGGCTCACTTGTTAACATTTTCTTATTTTAGCATGGTTATAATTCTGATAGTAACTGTAAATGTTTTCTAAAGATTATTTTTCACTTTGGTAGGATAAGCTATGCTTGGACTGCAAAGCTCTTTTAAACCAGAAATAACTCTCACTATTTCCATGCTGTTGCTTTTAGAGCTCTATAGCTTCTATAGAGCTTCTATAGCTCATTTGTAATACTGTTTACAATAGGACTCTGAAACCTGACTTTCATCTCACATCCTAGTTACTTAATATATTGTGTTTTGCATACTAAGTATGTGTTGTAGTGCTTTCTTTTATGAATCCCAGGGTATTTTGGGCAAATGAACTGTAACTTATTTGAATAAGAAAAATTACATTTCAGATAATTGTTTGAATATGATTCAGAGTGAACGTGGCAGCAAACTGTAGTGCTTTTTTTTTCTTTTTAAGACCTAAACCTTCTACTTGGTTTCCTTTCTAGTACTGCTTGATGCATTCCACCAGTAGTGCTGCTTGATGCCCTCCACAGTGTATGTGCAAAGCTATTGCAATTTTTGTTTCACTGAGCTTCAGTTTCATAGTTTGGCCAGAATATCTTTGCAAGTGGCTCCATTAGTTTCTCTTTACAAGGCCAAATTTTGCTTTGAGTACATCTCTAACATCACTGAATTCCATATGGCTTCTTGATTGTAACTATCGGCATAATTTGGCTATGGAATGCTTTATTTCAGGACTGACCTTTCATCCTTTTCATTGCATTTAAAAACATAGAAATTGAGCGTTAGTGAATGGTTAGACTTTTTCCTTCCTGAAACTCTTTTTAATTATAAACAGTGATAAACCAAGATACATGACCTTTCTAAAAAACCCATTTCTAGTCCAGGCAGCAAGCCTCTTATAAAAGAGGCAAAAAGTTTGTTGCACAAGGACTTTCCTAGTTTTCTAAATGTTTCCTCATTTGCTAATAACGTAATCCCTTTGTGGCATAGTCACCTGAAATGTCTAGATTTCTATTCTATTTACTCATCACCATAATCCAAAGGAAAGGATTTGAGCTTTGTTTCAAGACCCAATTTTTTCTGTGGTAAAAGCTGTGTATAGCTGTGTACATATGTGTACTATAGGTTTGCAACAGCGATGAACTTTGCAGTGCATCTAAGAGAAAAAGACTCTGGATTCTAATAAACATCCATCAGAAGTAAATTTTAGAGTGCTGGACCCTTCCGGTGTGAGCATATCACCTTTTTAATCACGGGAATATAGTTTGAACAGGTCACTGCTGTGATAGGACATAATAGAGGAATAGTTTCTTGTATGTAACCTGATTCTAGTTGACCTTGTGTTTCAAAATTTAAAACTAAAATCTTGAGTTCTTGGCTAAATTGTACAGGTAATTAGCATAGTAAGCTTTTTATAATGAGCCACAATGTCTAGCTAAAGCTACTCCATGATTATCCAAAGGAGATCAGGGACTTAAAAGCATCTGGTTTATGTAATTATGCTGATAAAACAGTGAAATAAGATTTTACTTATTTGAGGTGATAAGGTCTTTCCTCATTTTTCATGGTTTTACCAACATTGTTATCTTGCCTGTACCATGCTGGAAATCTTTTTCATCTTCCAGCTGGGCTGCCCAGAGCGGATATCCTTCTGAAGGAGTCTATCATAACATGCACATTTACAGGATATTTCCTGTGGCATCTTATCACCCTGCCATCAGCTGACAGTTGGACAGCACTTTGGTTAAAATCCTGCTTTTAGAGGTAAACTTTCAGCTAAAAGGCTGCTTGCTTTTAGTCCTCCTTATAAAAAAAAAAATTCTCTTGTGACTGCAATATTATTTCCATTCCAAGCCTGTATTTTAATATTCATATTCAAACTGTAAGAAAGAAAATGGAGAGTTTTCAAACAAGCCATTGAGCTAAAGACCACTGCTGTAGGCCCAGTTATTGAGAATCTTTTGATGGCCTTAAACTACTTAAATTTTTCATCTTTTAAAACGATAGAAACAGTTTTTCTCAAGGTTGGTTAGTGAAGATCCGTTTTTTCCCAAATACGTTATTACGTAGCTTTTCTCTAGCTTCTCTTCAACCCGTATTGTCTGCCCATCTCTACTGTAACATGATATTGAGCGAGCACTCTGCACTTCTTGCAGTTGAGTAGTTTGGTTTAGCAGGGATACTTTTCACGGAAATTCCTATGCAAAACTTTTCAATACTATTTATCTTTTTCAGTAGTGTGGGCAAGAGAATCATGTCAAGCATTCAGAAGTTTAGAGCTGCTTATTCCACCTAACAGTGTAGCTGTTTAATCATTTTCTTTTCCATCTTTACATGGTCTTATGTGGTTTTATTGGGGTGCTTTCTCAGTTCATGTATCTTTAAATCAAAGTCAAGAAGGAAGAATTTGGATAACTTGTTAAATTTTATGAGTAAATCTAAATTTGATTTAATATGGATGAAAATCTTTCTGATCTGTAATGGAGAATATGGAACTTTTTGCACAGGAAAGAATAGAGATCTATAGACATATTTTTGAGGATATTCAGGAAGGGCAAGACATCCTATTGCATGACACTCATCTACATAATGCTTAACCAGACTGTTTCACTGCCTTTGGGGACCCATTGCCCCATCCTGGTGTTCAAAGCAGTGAAATGTAGCTGTTGAAATATTACCCATTTCACATTAAAATGAAATGTATTCACAGATAGATTGAATAAGAAAGCTTGTTCTCCCAAGCCCTGAAGTGTGCCCACTAGATGTTTTCAGTTTTCAAAGAACAATTTGAGTATCCTTGTTTTGACTTATTTGATGTATACCCAACTTCCCAGATACCTCTGTGGCCCACTGCATCTCCTTGAACTATAATCTCTCTAAAATTAACTGCTTCCTTTTTTATCTTTATCTTACAAGACAGCAAAACAAAAGGTCTGTGTCATGCTGGATTCCAGAAGATCAAGACAGATACAATTTGCAGTGCTCTTATTTAGAACTGAGGTCTTTTGCACGAGTGTCCATTTGTAGATTTTCTTACTGGATTCTTTGGAAAGGTCTTGCTATGATGCAGATTACCTACTGCCTGCAAGAATATTTTGGTGTTATCAGGATTGTAAGGGACCATCAGAGTAAGGGTTCTGTTTCCATGCCATTTGAGTCAATGAAAAGCTCTAATAACTATTCCCCACTGGCTTGTAATCATCTGTGGGATGCTGTGTAGATAAACTCACCATTTATGAGGATGAGAAAAAGTTGCAGTTATTCCAAACTGACAGCATTATTGCTGTCTTTCAGGTGATAGTCCTTATATGAGATTTGAAGCCTCTCTCCTGGGCAGAGAGGCTGTCTGGAAAGCAAATCAGTGGAATGCCTTGGGCAGCCTGGGACAGGTGCTCTGTGTGTAATGTGAAATGTAGTTAAAACTTCATTCAGATGTATCCCATCCTCTCACAGAAATAGCATTTTAAAGAGGCTGATCTTGTATCTGCATGGAATAAACAACTTCTTACCTGTAAGTGAGTACTGATGCAAATGCAATGCCTTTTTTAATTCACAATCTAAAATTGTACATTTTTTTACAGGGAAATTCTCTAGCACTTTTCTACTTGAAGATATTTTGAGTGTTTTATATATGGAATTTGTAAAATAGATTTGCATAATTGCAATTGTTGTTAAAGAATGATAGCTGATAGTCAATGTCATCTTGTGTTTGATGTCCTGGGCAATGTCACAAGGCAACATTTGTTAAAGATTTTTTTTTTCTTCAGATAAGTATATTAATTTCACTTGTCAAAGTATTTTTGATTAGCCCTAGAGTGTGTTTGTGCCTTAAACTGTGCTTTTTACTATCATTATATAATAACATAGTGCAGCAACTCAGAAGCTGAAATGTAATTAAATAGTGTGAAAGAGAACTTGCAATTCCATGTGAAGCATTATGCTCCATGGCTCCTGATGTCATCACCCTGCCTATATTAACAGCTATTTGTCTTGTCATTCCAGCTAGAAACCCTTGTAAAATACCATAATCCTTTGTGCACGGTACTGTGCAAGCAGAACAAATCAGTTATTTTAGTTATCAGTTATTAGTAATGGCGAATAAATAAACACCAAAGTTACCTTAAATGAGTGAATTGCATGAGGACTCCAGCAACGTGTCCCCACTCCCAGCTCCTTTTCAAAACTATGTGTATTTAAGATTTCGAGGAACTGGGGTTTTATGGTCGCTTGTTTTTATGATGCAGGAGAGATTAAGGCATGTTCACATGATGATCTTAAGTTCATGAGGACAGCAAAAGGAATAAATAAAAAATTCAGGAAAATTATTGTTCTTATTTTTTAATTGATCTTCCAGAAACTTGCCTTTTTTCCCATGTGAAGCCTCTCACCGCTTGGTTAGGGTATGCTGGTTGTTATGAAGCAGTATGGCCACTAGATGTCATTCATGTAATCTTGTTTTTGTTGCAGAATTTACTTTTAAGGAGTTATTTCAGATAGTGGATACAGTATAAATTATCAGTATTAGCTGCTTTTATGTATACAAAACTAGTAACTTTGTAGCATGTTAAAATTTAATACTCTGTCTGTGACAGATCTGACTTGATTTTTAGTCTAAAACTTGTCTTTAGGTGTTTTTGCCAAACTTATTGTGTGAGCTGATGTGTTATATAAGACTGCCTAGGTGATCTGTAGATAGTCTGTTCTGCAAAGATAGCTGTAAGTATAGAGCTAAGTGTGTAAGGCCCCACAGGAAAGCAAAAGTATCCTAATACTAATATAATTCTGCTTGAAATGTGTTCCTTCCAATGCTTTTCATGTTTTAAAAGGAAGTTTTTTAGAAAAGGTGCATAACTAGTTGGGAAAGGCACCTAAAATTTCAAACTTATATAAATGGATTTATATGTACGCAGACCTCTTAGCTGTAGATCTGTGCTGATAGTACTAGGTATGTGCTGCTTTAACTCTGTTAGTATCCGAGGCATTTGAAACAATTGCTTTAATTAAGCTTCACTGAAGTACTGTGTGTGTGGGCAAGTAGAGGAGCACCTGCTCAGGCAGGCTGGCAGGATCTATGCAGGTGCGAGTGCATTAGCACCGAGTGCCCGTGGCCCCTCTTGCTGTCATATGGCACGTGTTACTAATTGCTAGGGAGCTTCTGGGGGGCCAATATCTGCGTTCTCCTTGAAGAGCAACTGCTGCAAGGTTGGCCTGTGCTCCTTCCCACTCTCAACTCGGAGTAGCTGCAGCAAAACTGGAAGCCAGAAATCACAGCTTCCTCCAACCTCCCTTTCCCCTTCCATATGGAATAAACAATTTCTCTGCCCTGTGTAGTCAGCCAGAGGGCAGGATGGGGAAGTGATAATCCTCTTGGAATGAGCACTTGCATGAAAAATGATAAATGCTACATTGCATGGGGATTAACACTTGCTTATGAACTTGCTTTTAATGGAGTGATGCTTCACTTTCAGCAATGTGAAGGTTTGCTGTATTTGTAGACCTGATTAAGAACCTTTGCTGCTCTTTGGCAAAAAGGGAACCATCTGTCGCTGGAAATCTAACAGTGCTAGAAACAGTTTCATTTTTCTGCATGTTATTCTTAAGATTGTAGAAAACTTTTTGTGTAGCCTACCTTCCTTGAATCAATGCTTGTCCCCCATGTCATTGCTATTTTTTCCTTCTATCATCATGAGAATTTAATTTCTGATCACATTCGATGGCTCTGAATGTGGTACATGACGCGAGTGTTTCACTCCTATGAAACTGAAATGTGACTGTCCAGAGCTAATTTAACTGAAGTGCCCTGTGAATCTCACTTATTCTCATGGCTTTAGCATCAGGCACTACTGAGTAAAGGTATCGCGTAGATAGATTATATTTCATTTCTGTAGAACCTGACTGCTGCTTTGTAGGATGGCCCTTCGTTTTCAGTGAGCTGACTTCATGCAAATTTGTTAGGCAAGTTAATTTCCAAGCACTGATGTGTCCCTGTGTATTACTGTTTCCTGTAAAATATTGCCATGGTACTATGATGCACTTATCTCCACTGTGATAGTAACTATGGACCTGCTTTGCGCAGGCAGTTTAAAAGAATTTAATTGGAAGGATACCATCTTTGACAGAGATGAGTGATTTAATAACTTCTGTTCTATTTTCACAACTGATATATGTGCTTAAGTCCAAGTCCCATTGTCTTGCAAAAAAGCATTGACGTCTAACATGCTAAAAGTACTTTTGAAATGGGCCTGCTTTTTATTGTTGTTTCTCATGCCTTGTGCTACTCAGATGAAGTGTTGTGTGATGCTCAAACAGTTATTTTTAAACAATAATCTCGCTAATAAAACTTGATGGTAACAGGAGTGAGAAATTGTAATTAAGACTTTGCCTAAATTAAGACTCTATTAATAGCATAATAGTGTTGTTTTGCTTGCTTTTAAGGTAAGTAGGATTTTGCTGTACAAATTTAACTGACTTGCATTGGGAGTTGGGGGGTGAAGATGAGAGCTATATATTTTAAAACTAGTTTTATGTTTTGACAAAACTTTTCTTGCTCATAATCTCTTCAAAACTCAGTGTTCCCTAACTGGAGCTTCTTTCTAGCAAGTTTTTATATGTTTCAAGATTGTCTTGCTCTGCGGTAGTGTATTCTCCCTATGTGTGCGTGAGGCCAGCTTGTTCATTTTTTCCACATATGTTTTAATCCCCTTATTTTTGTTTCTCTGTGGCATGGTTTCCATTTCCTCTCTTGAAGAGATGTATCTTGGTCTGGACAGAATACTTCAGGTGAGTTCTTCATATTTATGAGTAATGCTGAGAGCTTCCATGTTTTTTTAAGGCACCTCAGAACAGCTTTTTTTTTCTGAAGAGCATCACGGTGCTGCTTCTCTTCAGGCTTTCAGATGCAGGGCAGCTGATCATCACAGGCCTCAATGCCTAAGCATGGGTAACTAGCTGCTAGCTGCACCTTTGACAACTTGCTATTTAAAAGGATCTTGGGATTCCCTTGCTTGTGTTTCCTGATTTAGTTTTGTTTGCTGTGGCTCATTTTGTAGAACAGTTCGGGATATCATTCCTACTCTCATGCAGGAATGACCTCTTTGTTAGAGTTAGCAACAGCCAAAGTAGTTGTCTGACCGTGATCTTAAGTTGTGTCAATAAAGCAAGCTTAGGGCCCTTTGATTTTGATTTAGCCTATGGACGTTTGTTTTACACTGTCATCTTTCTTTTCCTGGATGTCTGTAGGTACAGGAGCTCTGAGATTCTGAAGCAGTTGTCCAGCAAAAATATGGAAGCCCCAACTTAATTTTCACATTGCAGAAAACTCCCAGGGTAAAAAGCAGACATTAAACTGAGGAGAAAGGCTATTATTTGTTAGATAAAAATAGACACAAGGTTAATCTTAAATTTGCTCTCCAGCTGGTATGCAGTCAGTTAACATTGGTTGTGATTCTGCATTATACCAATCTATTGTCATGCTGAGTGGCTGTAATATCAACAAACAGCAATTTGATGTGTCTCCAAGTAGAGAAGCATTAGCAGAGTCCACATAATATATTTAAAAACATACCATAAAGACAGGGAATATAAAATGTTATAAATACCAATATCAGTCAACATGATAATGTTTCTTCTAAACAGAGACAATTTTTGACCTTGTCAAATTTATCCTTGGGATATGTGGTTATGATAGTGGTCAGAGACTTTTGGCCATGAATAATTATGAAAAAGCAACAAAGCCTTTTGTAGTACACACAAGTACTTAACTTAGTTCATTGGGGCAAAGATTGCATTTTGATTTAGTGTGAGGCTTAAAATCATCTTGGGATCCATTGTTCTCTGTATCCATTCTTACTGTATGTTATTTACTTGAGGTTTTTAAATGTAGGATTCAATGCTTTGAAGTAATTCTAGGATTCTACTTGATTTTTGTTATTTTCTGTGTTCAAAAACCCAGATTACATTTACCCACTTGTTAAAGTTGGAGGATAACTTAGTCATAAAAATTGCCATTACTTTACTGTGGCAATTGCAAAAGAATCTGACATTTGTTTAGGACACAACATGCACTGCAGTATTTTAATCCACAAAAGAGGAGGAGGGCATGGGAAGGAACAAAGTTCGATGTATTTGAATAGGTAGTTCATTTAAGGAAATGTTATTAATGATACCCATTAGCACTTGTGTATTATTGTTATCTTTATGATGTTTTCTTTTCAAACCCTTCAGAGATTCTTAAGTAATTTTATTTCCTGACATGGTTTTGATTAAGGAGGACAAAATAGCTGAATACTTTCTTTTTTCAAGTACCAGGTGCTGAAAGCAAGTAAGAAGATAACTGGATTTTTTTAGTGCTTTCCTGCGCATTTTGAGAGCTTCTTTGAACATCCATCCTGTAAACCTTTGTGGGATTTAAGAGGAAAATTTGATTTTTTGGGGGGGGGGGGGGCGGTTGTCAAGAGATTGGACTGAAATTGGGGACGGTAACTCTTTTCTGCTTGCGAAGTAGTTGNGTGGTATGAAAGAGGCTTCTGTTCGCTTGCTAGGTGTTTTTTTTTTTTTGTTTTTGTGTTGTGTGTGGGATTTTTTTTTGCACTTCCTTTTTTTTTTGTTTTGTTGTTTTAAAAAGTAATTTTTTTTTTTTTTTTTTTTTTTTTTTTTTTTTTTTTTTTCGGGGGGGTGGGGTGATGGGTGTGGGTTGTCAAGAGATTGGACTGAAATTTGGGACTGTAACTCTTTTCTGCTTGCAAAGTAGTTGTAGCATTTCTGTTTCTGGTGCTTGTTGCAACCTCATTGTTGTGCTGCTGGTTTTGGTGCAACCAATTCCAGATTGTAGTAGGTGACTGAGTAATGGTTTCTTCTTAACTCTCTGCTTCTGTGTTGCTTGTCATATCCAATTAAGCATTAAAACTTTACTCCTGATGTTTCACAGTCTCTGTAGCTTGGGTACTTGTGTGTTTCTCCTTCATCTTTAACAAGGAGTTAACTTTTTCTTCCTACTTTTCTTCTGTTTGGTTTACAGTTAAATAGTAAGCTTTCAAAAGAGATTACTCCTGCCTTTCAGGGTATGATGGAACAGCATTGCGTAAAAGTACGTGAGCTAACAGTGATTCTGGAAGCAGGGAACAATCATATAAAAATAACCTTGGATGGGACTATCCCTTCTTAATGTAGGATCATCTTTAATAGTGCTATGCACCGCAGGTATTTGCTTGATCTGTTCTGGGTCCCCACAACTCCCCAGGCAATTTGTTTTAGTGCTTCACTATGTTATCTCCATGGTACATGAGGAAGTCTGTTTAAATTACAGCAGGGAGGACTCAGACACTAAGAAAAGCTTTCTAAGAGAGAAAACAGGTCCCTTCTTTTATGTCCTTATGGTTGGTATGTCCTCATCTCAGTCTCCTCTAGGCTAAATGGTCCCTATTTGCTAAGTCTTGCCCAGAGATCGTGTTTCTTAAGCCATTTCCTGAAAACTTTCAGGTCAGTCTGTCCAGTACTTGCAGTTTTTTTTTTTTCCTAGTGTGACATCTTCAAATTTGGTAAGCATCTTCTCTAGTGTCTAGATCATGAAAATATTGAAATGAGCCATAATGTGGTTCATAAAACGAACCAGTCAACAGCATTCTCTCATGTTGACAATTCGATCATTAGAAACTACTTTGGGTGATGTCCAACCAGATGGTAACTCTGGTTCCCGTATGGCCCTGATACCCCCTTCCCTACCGTGTGCTGTGGGTCACGGCAAGTCAATGTATTTGTTCTTTACAATTACGTTTTGCCTGCTACTTTTCCTCTACTGCTTTGGGGCAGTATGTGCATTTTTCTTTAAATGCTGACACGTAATATGCTTGATTATTTATTACAGTATTTTCCAGCAATTAAAGCTGGTGATTCATAGGTTTTTTTTTTTGTTTGTTTGTTTTTTCTTTTTAAACTCTGTATTTTGTTATTGTTTGGTTTGTTTTTAAGGCAGTCACTGCATTTACCCATTACTAGACTCTGGCCTCTCACTTGTTCACAAGTGCACAAAGACAAATGCTCATGTGCAGTTCCCTCAGACTGTGGTATAAGGGTGCCAAAGGAAATCTCAGCAGATCAGGATAATTTGAAAACATAGAGTTAAAGAGTAGGAGTGCTCTCTAACATAGATTTTTCATAGCTTGGGCTAAGTCATGGCCACATATTGCCATGGCTACTATGTCTTTGCTAACGAGTTCACTGAGTGTATGTTTGAGTAGTGCCTAACTGAGTCGTCAGGTGTTACTGGAATGGGAACTCTAAGCAGTGATAATAGTGGTAAGCCAAGACTCGGTAGGCTATGTTAGTAAAGATGGTTTCTGCTTGTGATCCTTCACAGGAATCAAGAGGGTCAGGAGTTAATTGCAGATGTCATTGATTACTGAGTGGAAGGTTTAAAGCAAGGCTTAAATCATCACTCAGATCTAATTTAGTCCTTTAAAAATAAGATTTATGACTTGAACATGTAGGACTTAACAATAAACTTCTGTGATAGTGTTCATGAATTTCACCCCTATGGAAAAAGAAATTAAAACATTACCCTCTTGAGGGATGTGCAGATTCCAACTTTTATGCAAAATATTGATAATAAAAATGAGGAACTTAGATATGAAGTAACATGTTTTCCATGAGGATGTCTTGTGGAAATAATATTAATGTATTTCAGGATGAACGAACAGATTATCTCCTTGCCTAGCAATATATTAGTGCATTAGGTTCTGAAAACTGAGAGATTGCCATAAATTTCTTTGGTGAAAAAACATGGCAGAGAGCTGCCCCCTTCATATGATCACTCAAACTGATTTTGCAGTTTTGCTGTTTTTTTTTTTTNCCCCACCATTTTAAAAAGGCTACTGATTTTTTTTTTATCTTTATTTTCAGCTCCTTGAAAAAATTAAGACCACTGATTTGGTGAGACTTTACTGTCTGGATGTAAATGGTATTTTTTTAAGTAATGCATGTCAGACTCGCCAGATTCATCAGTACTGTATCAACTCATCAGGCCTTGGAAGGAAAGTGGTTTCTTCCTGAAGCTCCAAAAACCCTGAAAAAGAAAAATGATGATAGTTTTTGTTTTAAAAACCTCTCCTGGCTTTTAAAACAACATTATGATTTTGGGAGCTCTGACTCATTTTGTGTGTGGCTTGGCATAATGTAATCTTTCACTGTACCATCTGCTGTAATTCCGGCAAGGGATGTTTCTCTTGACATCCCAACCCCAGAAACATTGCTGATAATCCAGCTTCCAGAGCTCTGTGCTCACATCTTCTACTGGGTAAATAGCCTTTCTGGATCTCTGGAAGGTCATTAGAGACAAATGTCATGTGCTATATTTAAAATGTTATTTAAATCCATTATAGTTGTACTTCTGATGCCACACTCTAAGAATGTCTTAAAACATATATGTAAAATACTTGTAATGAGAATTAAAAATGCCGCAGACTGAGTGTCTCCGGAACTGTTATGCAAGTAGCTTCAGTGGAACTGGCAGCATTTGGGGATTGAGTAATGGTACGATGGCAGCTTCAGCTCAGGCACGGGAGATGCTGTGTTTGCCACATGTGAATTAATACAGTGCTGCTTCTACTGGGGAGGGATTAGCACAGTGTTTTTTTTTTTTTTTTTTTTTTTTTTTTTTNTTTTTTTTTTTTTTTTTTAATATTTGAAGTAGAAAAGACCAAGAGAAAAGATGAACCCATATTGCAGACAGCTGCTTTTTTGAGCTGATGAATTAAAAATCTGGCATAGCTGGGATGCATCAGATCTGAAATTCTAGCACTGCCAATGGACATGAGAGGGCTTCTTGAGTGCCAGGTAAGAGCTGTGCCCATGAAATCAGCAGTGAGGAAGAGCGGCGGGAGCAGGCACGTCGGCAGTCCTTGGGACCTGCTTTGGCTTTCCTACTCAACAGCAAGGTGCATCGGAACATTTTCCTTTCAATAGGGTCCTGCATGCTTCCATTATGAATATAAAGCACCAGCGTAAAATATGATTACAAAAGATAATAAAGATAAACTATAATTTAGATAAAGCCAAAATTAAGAACTTAAACACACATACACACACACACAACTAGAAAGATGAAAAATTTCAATACATGCACCTCAAAATTCAAAAAAATAAATTCAACGAAACAAACGGTTGCTTTTTCCTTTAGGCTTGTAAGATCCAGGAGGTCAATATTTTATAGTCATGTATAGAATGTGTCTTTCTGTAGATGCAAGTAAAATGTTTAATACAATGGATGGATATGAAATTTCTCATCGTCTTTCATTTGAAATTGCTCATCCAACTGCCTTCCTGTTTGCTAATTGTGATTTTTACAGCTTATCATTAAGCTGCACAGAGTTGTATCACATTTATATCACATATACGCAGGAAGGGAAACATNACAGAGTTGTATCACATTTATATCACATTTATATCACATATACACAGGAAGGGAAACAGGTTTTGAAGCCGATTGATTGACCAGTAAAATAACAGAATCACAGGATGCCTAAGGTTGAAGGGACCTCTAGAGATCACACGCAGGGCCACCCAGAGCACGTGGCACAGGGTGGCATGCAGGCGGGTTTGGAAGATCTCCGGAGAAGGAGACTCCACAGCCTCTCTGGGAAGCCTCCTAGTAAAGAAGTTTTTCCTCACATGGAGGTGGAACTGCCTGTGTTTCACCTTGCACCTGTTACCCCTCGTCCTGTCACTGGCCACCACAGAGAAGAGCCTGGCCCCATCCTCCCTACAATCACCCCTCAGCTACTTGAACATGTTGATCAAATCTCCTCGTAGCCTTCTTTTCTCCAGATTAAACAGGCCCAGCTAGCTGAGTCTTTCCTCATATGACAAATGCTCCAGTCCTTTAGTCATCTTTGTGGCTCTCTGCTGGACCCTCTCTAGAAGCTCCATGTCCCTCTTGTACTGGGGAGCCCAGAACTGCACCCAATGGATAAAATATAAAATGGATAAAATCGAAATGATAAAATGGAAACAAACAAAATCCTCCTTGTCAGCCCTCTTGGGTGTGAAGCAAGTGGAGAAGCAAACATGCAAATTTGCCCGGACAGGATGGAGTTCACTTCCACTGAGGCTCTGATGACCAGGAAAGGAAATTGGAATATTGTATGTCTCTAATATCTTGTTTTGACATCCAGTGCCTGCTCCTGTGTAATTTACTTGCCTCTTTTGGTCACCTGACTGAAGCCATTAAGTGGGCCACAGGGTAAGCCAGGAAATTCAGCTTTCTGCTTTCCAAGCCCCAAGCTCTGTTGTTTCCCCTCTTCCCCTTTCTCCTCCTGCGCTCCTCGCAGCTGCTCAGCACATGCACGGTAATTGCTCGGGCCAGGTAGGGCAGAGCTGGCAAGATACATATGGAGCACACGCAAATCTGCACTGAATTTCTGGAATGCAGCAACAGGGTGAAGTTAATGTAAAGCAAGATTTCTTTTACGTTTAAAGTTTCTCAAACTAATAAAAAAAAAAGAGACAACAAATTCGCTTTATAGCCTTTCCTTTTCTCTACTACTACTAACCGAGCAAGTTTGGGATTTTGCCAAAATATTACACATTGCTCAAGAAGATTACAAAGCAATCCCAGACAGGCACTGGAGAGCCATTAAATTTAACATTTCTAAAAGATATTTTCAACAGCTAAATACTTGTTACAGCATTGTTTTCCCTGACTTTCAGAAATTGCCACAGCTCAGTCACAGATAAGAACTTCCAGCTTTTTTAATTGATATATAAATTGAGTTTAAACCAAATCCACTACATTTCCTGTGGTAAAGGAAACAGAGAGTCTTCAGTTTGGTTTGTTCCTAATTTGAAAATCATGTTCTCAGGAAATCCTGCATAATTATTTTACGTAAACAGGAAAAGTAATTATTTGCTTGGGGCTCTGTGTGTGTGTGCAAAAATAGTGCAGGTAATGGAGCTCAATGTGTTAACAAAAATATTTTAGAGAAAAGGAGAAAGTGTTTCGAAAAAAGGTGAGTTTCTTCCCGGTCACAGAGGGGCTAGTTTGAGGGATTTTAAAAAGCTCATTATTTTCCTTTAGATGCTCGTTCTTTGTCTTCTGGGCTGGGTATTGGAAGAAATGTCATCTTGAAAAGCTGGCAAGTTCCCAGTGAGGTTGTCTTTGTAGCATCCGACCCGGTGCTTGCCTTGCCTGCTAAGTCACCCTTCAGCTTTTGGGAATGAATGAGCTGTATAAAGCTATTGTAAAAATGGTCCAGGTTTTCAACCCTCACATCCTTATTGTCTCTCACCACCCCCCGCTTAAGGCCCTAAATTTATTTTTTGCCATTTGTAATAGTTCAGTTAAAGGTTGAACTTCCCCTCCTGCATTTTTCTGATTTCACTTACTGTTTGAACAAGATATATTGGACCTCTTTTTCTCTAGAGCTAGCATGAACTCTACACTTCTTCACGTTGTTGGTTTTCTTTGCAGTTGGAAAATAGCATTAAAATTTTTAAGTATAAATTGTACAGTAAGTAGGCTGGGATTTTTGTGTGTGGGTGGAAACAATCTGTAGAGTTATTGTGAGCATTGAACCCTATTTAGTTATAAAACTTATGAAATAAAAAAGCAGGGATTTTTGAGGAACCATTTGTGGATATTTTTTTTGAAACCAGGATGTGATTCAGACTATTAGTTAACTAGAGAACTCAACAATCTTGCAGAATACATAGAAGAATTAGATTTGGGAGCAGGTGCACACTTACTTTCCTTGGATTTGTTTGTGGCATTTTCTTAAAAGTTTAGGGTTCAGTAGATCAGTCTAACAAGCTGTGTCATAAACAGTTATCGCTTCGGGGAAAATTGGAAGTAATGATTCTCCTAGCAGGAACTGTAACCCTAAAGTTGCTCAGAGAACATAGTTTAAAGTGGAAAATCGGGTTAGTTTCCCCCTTTTGTTTTCTTAGGGGAAAACTGTTAGTTAATATAGTAACAACGAAATAGGTGTTTCCTTGTAGAGTTTAATCCACTTGGAACACGCTTATTCCATAATCACTTCAGAAGATATTTACTAAAATACTAACCACAAATTGCAATTACTGTGTGCCTGTATGTTGCAGTGAGAAATACCTTATATCCTGCTACATGTTAGGAAGCCTTACAGTGGAAGGCTATTCCCATGGGTGTGGGATATGGTTTGGAATCTACACGTGGTGAAGTCATTCTTGTGTTAGATTAATACCATATTTACCTCGGCGAGGTGATCTGGTAGGGACAAGCAGGGTAAGCTACTGCAGAGCAGTTCCCTCTCACCTCTGCTTTCTTATTGCATTCATCTGAAAACCGTGCATACCTGAAACTCCAAATATACCTGTCCCTTTCTGATTATGGAGTGATATTTGAATCCTGATTCAAATTCTTGGGACACTCATTGATTTGAAGGCAGTAGTGATCATTCATTTTCATACATAACCTTTTTTTCCTTTAAAACAACTTTTTTAATGCATTGTAATGTCAGTTTTGGAGTTATCTCTATTATTGTTGAAGCCAGTAGATATTTTGAGCAATTTTAGTAGGAGAAGGATGCACAGTTTATTCACAAACATTAATTTGATTCAGAAACCTTGCCTATAATTCCCAAAGTGGAATAGCACTTTACACTAGAAGAAAAGTAAAATATATCCTGAAGGTAACAATTAAGCCCAGTGTGCAAGTTTGGGCTATTCTCAGTTCATCCTTATATTAGGAAACGTTAGGATCTGGCAGGGAGAAAAAGGCAAATTATGTCCCTTGTTATAAGTCCAAATAATTTGATAGGAAGAGACAAAAAAGCCTCTAGAATTCTTTTAATCAAAATTTTAAGCAGAGAAAAGCGAATTACAGGCTTTGTTGCTTTGTGTGTGTGTATGTGTGTGGATCTAGCAGGATTCACCAGATGTGAATCTAGCATGGATTTTGCTCTCATTTTTTTTCCCCAAAGATACGTGTCCAGAATTCCTCAAGCTCTATGATTTTATGCCTTTTTATTCATTCTTTGTGAGTATTTTTAACAAATTATTTATGCAGCTCGTTGTCACTAAGAATATGGCGGTGCCAGCAGAAGCTGTTGTTGGCAAGTTCTTGAATACTGGCTTCTTCGATGAGTTAATGAACTGCATTTCTTTCCCACCTTTGGGCCACTGATTGTCCTTGTGCAAATGACTTAAATGGTAGCCAGCCTTTTTCTCAGCTCTTAGCTGAGCCAAGAAGAGTGTAAGCTGTGATGCTACCGAGTGTGTAACTGTGTGTTTAAGAAGGTCTAAGGACCTTAATAAACAGAAAGAAACCTTGTAAAGTAAGAAGGATTTCTCTTTTATATTCTTTCCCACTTCCTCTTAACTTCTCAACATATATTTTAGGAACCATTGGAAAGTAATTATTTTTAGCAGGTATTCCCAGGTACATAGTTTTCTCCAAAAAGTGGAAATGATAGTCTGTGACAAGTAATGCCTCCCTCTACCACTCAGATTTCCATACAGATTTTTTGGTAGGCTTCTCAAGTTGCTGCAGGAATCCTAGAATCCAAATCCGTGCATGCACTACAGAACTTCTTAGAGTGGAAAACTTTGGAAATTATGTTTTTTTTTTCTGTATTCTATTCATCATTGCATTCTTTCAATTCAAGTTTATACCCTGAAATTTTATTTTTGACTACTTGAAACAGTAGGTCTCCTTTTTCTTTTGCAAGGTTTGTGTTTCATACTTCACCAAAGATTTTTCTATAAATAAATGGGCTTTAAAAATATACAAATCCTCACATTTATTTTTAACTCAAAATATATTTTTCTTCATTGCCTCTACTTTGATAAACTCTCTTTCTAGAACTATGGTGGGAAAAAGAAACAAAATCTAGCACTTGAAAGGGAAAAAAAAAAGACAATCATTTCTGCAGTAATAAAAGCATTTTGGTATCACATTTTCACTGGCAAAAACTACTTTTTACTTGCAGCAAAATTGGCAGAAACAACTGCAGGCAATTACAGGCTTCGATTCATCAAGGTACTTAAGCATATGTCTAACTTTAATTGAGTGAATAGTCATTTGACTTCAGGGGATTATTCACGTTCTTAAAATTAGACATATGCTTAAGTAACTTGGTGAATCAAGGCAATAGTGATGATTTTAATAGAGCAGTGGAAACAGCAAACAAGTGTAACCTGCACAACCTGGTTTTTTGATTGCTCTTTTTGTTAAATAAGAATTTGTAGCAGGTATATTTTCTGTTCCTTAGTATCCAAATTTAATAACAGTGTAGATCTATGCTGGTCTTCTGTGGAGAATGTTTGCTGTATACCGAAAAAGCAAATAATCAATAAAAAAGGTGGATCCAAGCTGCAGAGGGATGTTATCCTGGACTGAGAACTGCTCTCATGTAGGTTAAATGCATTTAATAAATCATTGTTTTATTTCACAAGCAGCAGCCCAGAGGCAGGAGTACTGTGCATTTCCTGCCAACTGTTGTTTGTTAAATTTGCTGATTTGATTTACAGGCATGGTACATACCGTGACCATTTTCAATCAGGAGGCTTACAGATTTTTTCATCTATAGTCTAAGGCATTTTCTGAGCTTCATATGCTTGTAAGAGACTGTTTTAAGAATGCCTTGTGCTAGATAATCCTGACACGTTAGACTCTCCTTCCAATGTTTTGTAAATATTAATGATCAGTGTGATGCAGATTTGTTTTGGAGATGCAGTTTGAGAATATTCTGAAGTAAGTATGTTAGTGTTGATTGGAAAAAAACCCCATACACTAAGATTAAAATTGCATCCAAGTATCTGATTATCCAGTGTTACTGATGCGGATTGCAAGTAATCATTTCAGTTATACCTGGTGACACTTCAGCACTTAAAGAACTGTATAGCAGGCTTTTTTGCTAGGAAACTCATAGTATTCTTGTGTCTGGACTGCACTATGTGAACTACACATAAAACCTAACTGGAAATAGATAGTGAAATAAAAGCCAAGCCCTAAGACATGTAAGCAATATAAGCAATTCTTCCTGGCTGAGCAAAGAGTTAAGAGGAGTCAGAGCTCTCTTCTGGAAGCCATGAGCAAAAATAAATCACTGTCTCCAGTTATGAGTGTCTTGTGTAACATTGTTATTTTTGTATACATGGAGAACTCTATATTGAGAGTAAAGGTATGCAAATCTGAATGATGAGTACTGCTTTTAATGGTATAATTAATCATAAGAACAAGGCTCAGTATAAGACTAAGAAGTCCTTGAATGCATGAATGGTCTCTTGAATCATGTACAGTTTGCTGTGTACAAAACTACACAACTATTTAACTCTCAAATATTCCTGCAAACTTGATTCTCCAATGTAAGATATTTCCCATCTGGGAAAAGATGCTCTTAAATTCTTTCGGGCTAAAAAAAAAAAGGCCGCAAAGAGTCAAGCCTTTCTTTTAATGTAAGGAACCAAATAGTACGCTAAATAGATCTCTTTGGAAACAGGTGCTTCCTCAAGTTCTGTTAACTAAACATGTAAAAGTGAAAGAAGAGGTTGAAATTAATTCATATTGTTTTATTCCCAATTATGAGAGAACCTGTGCTTCTTAGGGTTTTGTGTTAAGTACAGAATAATTTCTAGCTTGAGGTGTAGTTTCTGGATTACACATTATGTAAGAGCTTTAGAAAAGTGTCCATCTAGGTGAAACTGGAGCTTTAAGCAGTTTTAATGAATTCACCCACCGGGCAAGATACAGTGCTGATATCAGACACTGAATTTGCAACTAAATTGATATATTTTCCAGGGACTTTTTGTACTTGTTGAACAGCCCATTCTGTTTGTGTGAGGAGCACAGGGAAGTGGTGTCGGAGCAGACCCACTTAGGGCTTGCTGACATTGAGGCAGAAACTACTGAAGCGAAAGAAAGGAAAGCAGCTACAGCTGGCAAAGCCCACAGATACTGTCGGAATAATGTATCTATACACACTGAACAGTATTAGACACTTTTACAGAGGAGCAGCAAGTATGTGCGTTCAGCAGTCTTTGTTGCTTCATCTGCATAAACCTTTAGATCACATTTGTCCCTGACTTGCATTTTGTGTAACCCAGCTTGATTTCACAGAGATCGCTTGAGGGGCGAACAAAAATAAAATATCCTATTAAATTTAGCTACATTTGTTCCTTTAAAGAAATCAAGTAGAGTAGGGGAATCCAGAGCTATTTTTGAGTTACAAGAATGTTTTTCCAAAAAACGGAACTATAAAGCTTTTCTTTGACGATTTTATAACTTGAAAGGACTATAATTTAAACCAAATTAAACCGAAAACATGCTTTTGGGCAAAAACTTCTGAATACTGGGATTCAGCCTGGAGTGTATTTTTATGGCTGAATTATAGACTTCTGAGAAAAAAGAGATTTGAAATAAAGTTATTGAAGTCTTTCAAGGCAGTGATAGTGGGGTTTTTTTACAAGATGTTATCTGTGCATTGTGGTTAGTAAGAATGGAGTCTTGAATGGAACTGACATCTAGCATTAGTTCAATGAAAATGCATATATTATAATTCCTAAGTTGTTGATTAAGGAGTTAGATTTTGTTATATTTTGACCATTCTGATACTGAAAATTATTATCAAGAAAATCAGTTTGTTAAAACTTATCAATGAAGAACACATTAAAAAAAAGAAAAGCTTCTCTTGCCATGTAATTGGTGCAAAGAATCCACACGGGTATTTGGTACATGAAGACATCAGAAAATGTAACGGAGTCAAGATACGAGGAAAGATATTCTAGCAATCGGCTGGTGTTTGTAAGGGGTAGTCCTGCAACTTTCATGCAGAAAAGCATCCTTATTCTGAAGAACTTAAGGAAATGCTTAGTTTGAGTTGCATAAATTCTTACTGAGGTCAATGAGACTTATACATTAAGTATTACCCAAAACAAATAGATGCAAGACTCTGCTAAAGTGCCTTTTTAGCTGGCAATCTTCTGTTGTTCTTAACTGAAAAGAATTTAGCTCCCCACAAATAATGGCATGGGGCGTGCCAGGCAATGTATATCAGAATTCTGTATATTTAAAAAAGTATTTTTAAAGGGATTTCCCAAAGCAGAACAGGCACCCATTTTTTCAAACACAACATGAGTATATGTAGTTGATCTGTTTTCTTTGACATTACTTCTACATTTCACTAGTACCAGCCCAACCTGTGCATTGGTTCTACAATGTGCAACAAAATTAATCACAAACTTACAAAGCTTTAGAAAATGTTTGTCTATGTAGATTCATTTGGAACTGAACAGAATCACAACAGAGATTTTGTCTTCAGCCTATAGAATCTGAAACCTTCCTCTTTTTTTTTTCCTAAAATTAAGGCAAGTTACTCTGGCTGTTGGTACCATTCTGGAATATTTATGTGGTTGCAGCAAGAGTAGAGCAGTCAGTATATGTGCTGAAAGCTAGCACAGGTGCCTCTGTTTCATCTGAAGTCTGGTTTATAACTGCAGGATCTTTCTTTTCTCTGTTATAGCATAGCCTTCAGTGGCTCTAAGAAGGACAGGAGAAACTTGGACATAAATGAATGGAGTTTGACATTGCTGTTACGGTAACTATAACATACATGGTTGATCCCAAGAAATATTTGTGACCAGAGTCTCTTATTTTACTTCTGAATCTCTCTTAGCAAATGTGTACTCCTCTCTTGTAGAAAGTTGATCTGATCTTATGGTAAGTTGTTGAGACTTTAATTTCAAAGAGAACAGTTTGTTCGACTTGCTGAGGTAGTTAGACTTGGGAAACAGTGCTTGAGAGAGTGCTGAAAGGATGACTCATCTTTCTTCATAACTTGGTCAACATCTCTTTCTTTTACTATTGCTTGCCTAAGTGTGTGAAAAATATCCTATCTCTTTTAGATGCAGAATCTGCAGATTTACAGGATGGAATGCACCCAAAATGGCAATTCAAGTTGTGAGTGAAATGAGATCTCATGAATTTTGCTTAAATTTAATATTTTCTAAAACTGTTTAAAAGTTATTAGGCCAAATGAGATTATTTTGCACTGTTGATTTTCTATGTGGATTAAATTAATTGTTGCACATTGTCTTTGAAGTTACAGACTGCTGAAATGCAAACACATTTCTCTAGTTCACTGTGTGCTGTGGAAACATAAGCAGTCATTAGTACCCTGTATTTATCTTTATTACTTAACACTTAATTTAGGGTCTGCAGTTGTAAATCTTGTACTCTGCTTTTCATGAAGTGGAGAGCAAGGTGTCTTCAGTGCCCAAACACTGGGAAGGTCTCATAGTGCTTTCCAGGGTGCTGGTGGCAAGCTGCAGACAGCAGTTTGCCAGCCAGTGAAGCAAGCGTTCCCTGCAGTTTCAATATCTGATGTCCAGCATCATGTCTGGATCTCATAGACCAGTTATGCGGATAGCAGAATTGGAATCGCCCTTGATTATGAGTATTGGAAGAGGCAAAGGTGTATTTGTCACACTGATACTTCCAATTATGCTGGCAGGGTACTTAGCCTACAGAACTTTCTTTAGGTCAACAAATAGAGCTAATTTTCTTTAGCCTCTTTTAGTGACAAATGTGTTTGAACACTGGTATTCTTCTCATGAAGTTGTTTTTGGAGGGTTCTCTGAAGAAGGGCTTGGCTTCACAACCTGATCAGCGTCTCTTTTGCCCACGAGGACTTCTCTTGGGCCCAGTGTATCAATTTTGAAGTGATTTGCAGTAACTCACTTGGTCCGGTGACAGTATATAAATACCATTTATAGCAATTAAAAGGAGGATGGCATTTCTTTGCACAATGGAGGCATTTTCCACTAACACTTGTGCATCCTTCTTGTGCTATGCCTTGATCTGCTGCCATCTGGTGAGAGAAGAACTGCGTGTTTTCCAAGTTAGAATTTTTCTAGTATTTTATGACTTCCATTGACTGGTCTTAAGATTCACAAAGGACACACTGTAGGTCCGAAGACCATGTTCATGTATGTATATTTTCCTTCTCCTTGTGATTTTACACAATAACTCTCTAGAGGCAATGAGTAGCCCAGAAAAGTTTTATGCGTTACTGCTTGGTGTGGGCTGTCACATTGGACTGGAAATTTCACATGGTGGTGATGGGAAAATAGCAATTAAATAGGACTTGTATTTTAGTTCTTTGTACGATGCCTCTTGTATCTGGAGGAGATACTTTTTGTCATCCTTGAACAGCCCACAGGTACTATGCACACACAGCATGAAGTAATCACATATCCAGTATTGACCCGTCCAACATGCATGTAGATTTGAGAAGTGGATTGTTCTTTTATTGATGCTTTTGCCACATTAATGAGAGGGTTGGTTTGAGTTGTTATTTTGACTTGTGATTTATATTTGATATCCTTTAAAGACACAGAATTTTCGCATTATGTTTTTCATAGTATGAGCATTCAGTAAAATTGGCCTTGAAATAACCTTTCTTTGATGCTATTTGGCTGCATTTTGCTATATAAAAGATTCAATTAAAAGTCTAGTTGTACAGTTTTTTTAATTTATGGGTTCTACGGTCATTTGCAAGCAAATAGATACAATGAGAATAGTCCATTCTTACTGCTTGTACTGCTATTTGTTTTGTAACCTCAGAAACACACATAAGATGTATGAAAAGACATGATCTGAAGTCTTTTTTAGCTGCTATTCACTGAGAATACAGCTGCAGCTCTAAACTTCAATCAGTAACACACAGAAAAGTGCTCTGCAGTGACACTGAGGAGAAGATCATGGTGCTTGTAAACCTTTTTCTCATTTTTTCCTATTTCCTTCTTTTCCTTTTGTAAAACCTGTCATCTTTATTTATACTGAGAAATAAGGGATATTTTTATCACTGCAATAAAAAATGTGTTGTTATTACATCGTTGAAATAAAATGCTTAGTGCAGAGTGCCACATTATTTTCGGTACTTGGGTGACATGCAGTGTACAAGGGACACGTACTGCAGGGAATGTTGAGTTTTATGATGTACACACTGATGCTCTAAGTTACTTGAATTTTTGGGGGCATAGTGTAGTAAATGTCAAGAGCCTTTGAAACATTTGAAGCAGATGTTCTACTGCCAAACTGAAGCATTTGAACTCAAAATGAAACAGTTCCCTTAAACCTTGACATTAAGCCTTAACAGTTTCACTTCCCAATTGGATGTGGTATGAAGAAGATAAATAATAGAACTGTAGCAGGATAAAATATTTATTCTCCCATGAGGTGGGGAAGAAAAACATGTTTAGCATTTACTCTGCAATTTTATTTGTTCTGGCTCATTTCCCTCTCGTACTCACATATATACAATTCCAGGCACATGATAAAAGCAGTAACTAGGGCTTGGCTGGGGCCCGCTGTCTTTCCTCTCCCCTTCTATTTCTTTCTGAGTTTTCCCCCCACTTCCCTTAAACTCACTCTTTCTCCCCATGTTCCTTTTGAGAAACATTCGTCAAAATGTTTCCACTTATGCAGAATCAGTCTCTTTAATTGAAACGATCAGTTCCATTGAAAATCAGATTCAGCCTTTTGAAATAGGAGCGTCGTATTCAGGCACCTCAATTAAAATGCCTCGAATATCCCAGTCTCTGAGTACCTGCTCCTGTTACTACAGATATACACAGGCTATACAAATGAAAATATATTAATAAGATGTTCACCTTTGCTTTTAAAATGTCAGGCTCTATTTCCCGTTTTTCTTCACATGTGAACGTGTTGTTGTCATGATGGCTTCCATCAGACATTTCTATTCTATGGGTTGGATCCAAATGTGTATCCAGTGTACCTCCTGCTCTGCACATCAGTGCCGTGTGCTGTGCTACCTGAATGGTGGATATTGTAAATTCTCACACCTAAATATATACATTGTCTTAGTCTTGTCACTCACTGTACTATCTCTTGTGAAACCTGTGGTCCTAGTTTTTGTGCTCCTCTCTACCCTTGTCAGGATGAGTCAGTGCTCCCTGCAGCCCCTGTCTGCTTGGCCAGGGCGAGGGGAGGGTCTGGAGGGGGGCAGCAATGAACCCCTTCTGCCCGAGCTGCTGTCAGTCCTGCACCTCCCTGCTGCTCTGCAGCCACTTACTGTCTTCTGGGAGCTCGTCAGGTTGGAGCACAAACAAGTTTGGAAGAGAACATAGATTAATTGATAGTGCTTTGCTCCTTTCTTTTCAGTGCTTGAGAAGATGGCACGGACAATAGGGAAAAGATGATTTCTGTAGTGATGAAACCACAGTATTTAAAGCAAATACTGGATTTTGGTCAGTAAGCGCGTTCTTTATAGAGAAGTCTAGTTTTTAGTCTACACTAATGGATACATTATCTGAACTAAATATTTTTTCATCTTATGTTTCAGTTAGACACAGAAAATAATCCTTGGTAATCTTTGGGAAATTCTGACAAAAAGTAGAGACATCCAATTCTTGTACATTCATGGTCAACAGAACAATCTCTTTATAAAGCTGTGTGCAAATTCAGTGTATGCTTAAGATCACCACATCCTCTTCTAAAGAAAATTCTGCATGAACATACAATATTAGTATGGTATAGCATGGCTGCTTCCTTTGCTATCCTACTGAAACCCTGGTGTTAGTCTAGGAGCAAACGTTTTTCCAAACTGGGTTCTAAGCAGCTAATGTTCTCTTTAGATCTTTCTTGTTTAACTCCTTTTAGAATAAAAACTCGTCATGACCTGTTTACGTTCATCCTTCTGAAGGCTTAGTTTGATATTTTACAATAGCAGGCTGTCCAGTGGGACTTCTTTCATGGGGTGGGTGTAGAAGAAATCTGTTCAGCACACCTTGGTAAGGGTGGAGAAATGTTGTGGAATTATGTTCAGGCTGTTTGGTGTCCATATTCTGAGTGTTTTCGGGAACTGAAAGTTAACAAATCCTAGAGCTTTGCTTTTGATTTTTCAGGGGAAGCACAATGATTTGCTGCTTACAGATTAGCAACTTTGTTCAACTGTAACGGTCCTAAGAACAATATAAGCTAAGCTGGGGTCTTTACATGGCCATATGCACATGACCATGTAAAATAGGAAAAGCTTACATGTAGTTTATTATATATATATATATATGTGTGTGTATATATGTGTATGTGTGTACATGGATATAGATATACACATATATAAGCTTAAAAATTTGTAGGATGTACATACCACCTACCTGGCTGAGGTTTATTCAGAGACAATTCTTGATTGGCAAATATGCTATTTTTATATATTATTTATTTTATTTGTGCTGTGATATATATATTATATATATATATATAATATATATATACATGTATATATAGAGAAATATTCCTTTAACAGTAGTAAACAAAGGTTTATATTCCTTATGTTCATCAAGCTGCTTTCTTATCCTAAGGGTATATTCCAATGAAAAAGTATTCAGAAGCGATAGTGGTTTCACTGGGAGGACAGTGGGGCTGTGTAAGTGGATGCTCAGAAGGATTGCACAGTCTCCATCCTTAGGCGTTTTCAAGACCTCAACCAAAAGAAGCCCCTGATTAAGCTGCTGTGAGCTCCTGGCTGACCCTGCTTTGGGCGGGAGGTTGGACTGTAGACCCAAGGTCCCTTCCAACCTGCATTATCCTGTAATCCTATGGCCAGAGTGGCAGATACATAAAAGGCAGATACCTCAGCTCTCTTGTTGGCTGGAACAACAGGAGGAAGAGAAATCAGTGCAGAGCCAGTGCTGTGATTATTCTGACTGTATTGCTTTGTGTGCAAGGCAATACTAGCAACTAGATTGCAGTGACATTTAAAAAAAAATGATGTGGAGTGGCAAAGGCAGCAAGAAGGGATGTGTGCAGCCTGAAGGGAGCTATTGGGAGGGAAGAGCAGGCAGGAATATTGGGAGAATGGGGGAAAGGAGACAGAAAGCCAAAAACGGCTCCCTACCTTTCCGCAGTGTTACCATCCATACTGAATAAGTAAAGTTTGGAGAGACTTTCTTTAATCACCAATGACGTCTGATATGGCTGTGCCTGAAAACGTATAGCCGCTCTGATCTGAGAAGAATTGCCTAAACCACTTTAAGATTTTTTTTTTAAATAAAATTTCAGCCTTTACTGTTTCCATGGCAATGCTTCAGTAATACATTTCTGAATGGCGACTTTATAGGGAACAAATGGGAAATAAGAATGTGACTCCAGCCTTTGGAAAAAAAAAAAATGAAGTGCAATAAAGATCAGGAGTTGCTTGAGGTGTGAGCCAGACCCTGCTCCAGCACAGTTGTGGTTCCGCTGTGCGTCTTGGCTCAGCGTCCCGCGGTGTGAAAGCCATTAGCATGGCGGAGCGGATGTTGCAGACCTGCTGGACCTCTGCTTTGCACCGAGAAGGGGCTGCACGAGGTACTGCTCAGTCTGCCTGTGACAGAGCGCTGCTTTTCCAAAGCTTTAGACAGCAGGTAGGGGGATATGGTGGATGAAAGGGAAGAAAATTGCAAACAGCGCTGTCTCTGTAGCGTGAAGAGGATTGCTGGGAGGCTGCATGCTTGCCCAGGCCTCAGTGTCCAGCTGGGGAAGGTCGTCTTTCCATAGACTCCCCAATACGCTTTTGGTTGATCTTTCAGTGTTTTATCTGTAGCAACTTATTACTTAGTGTGCTGTTGTACAACAGGTGAATGCTTCCATGTGACGGGAATCTCTCAATTTCAGTATTTCTAATGTTCTAGCGCAAATGAGCCCCAACTTCTTCCATTGGTGTTTGCTTCCACACAAGAGATGATTTTCCACAAGCAAAAACTACTGAAATAACATTTCACTTTCATTTCTAACATTTTTTTTTATATACTTTGTCATATAACATGAAAGAAATTGAAGTTTAGGTTTGTTTCAAAATTAAAACATTCTGGAAAAGTTTTGAATTTACTGAAACTTTTGATTTCGCAACCTATCTTGCAACCTATCTTGCTCTTTGTAATTTGTCTTATAGCAAGTTTTGCTGTTGTCAAAGAAACATTTTCTGTAGGAAAACATTTGGTGCTGCAAGTTCCTGCCAGTTCTGCTCTTGAATATGTGTTTCAGATGACAGCTGCTGAACGCATATGCATATATGCAGAAACCAGGACTACGGTATGATTAACAGAAAAAGACTATCAGCAGAACTCTTGCTAATGAGGTTAAAAAAAAAAGGCAACGTTAAACCACTTTTCAACTGATGCAACTTTTTTCTTTAGCTTGATGTGTTATGTGTTCACGAGTGATTTTTGTTTTTAATTGAAATACAATTTAGAAGTGTAACACATTTTTCTTCCTGTTAGAAAGTGAAGAATTACAGAACTCTCCCCTTACAGATCCAGTTTATGAATGTTTACGGTAAACGTTTGGAAAAGAAAGCAGGTAAAGCACGAAAGCGTCAAGTTCACTATTTTCAAAAACTGACAATCTATAAAAATTGTCCATGGTGATTCACTTTGGCTCAACAGGACGCACCCTCTGCAGGGTGAGAGGAAGTTCAATTCTCTGTGAGCTTAAGTCCTAGTCTCCCTTGAACATAAACTGCCAACTTTCTGAATTGGAAGTGGTTTTACTGTTGAGGACTACTGTCTTCTAGGGACCGAGGTGAGAATACCGCAAGCTTTCCACTGGAGACCTCGGATCGGACATCACTTCCCACTTGGTTAGAGGCAACTGTGTTCTGAAACCTCCGATTGCAGAAATGATTGTGTACTCAAAGCAATTACCTTTTTGCTCTGTGTAGCTTTTTTTTTTTCTGTGTTACAGCATATTTTCAATAGAATTTTTGTTTGTTTTTTTTCCTATGGTTCACCCATTTTCTTACATACATTTTGGGTTTTTTTTCTTCCCCTTTGGACTGCAAAATACATTTTAAATCCATTTATTTTTTGCTGTCATTTTCCATAATTTTATTAGGTTTTGTACAAAAGTGCAAGGTCTTTAGCTGCTGACCTGGCGGAAAATGCATAGATGTGGATGAGCCAAACATCATTAAACTCCTTCTGTCTGAAATTAAAGAGTCCCAAGCAAGTTTTCTTCTCTAATAAATAAAATAGGGCCTGTCAGTTTGAAAAAAAGCCTGCATGTAGACTTCACCCAGAGTATGGAGCCTGATGCAATTTATTAGAGATACTGTATTGCAAGACAAAATAAAACTTGAGCAGGAACTCTGATTTAATCTGATAGCATTGCAGGACTTAGATGTTTTAGGAGCAGCTCAGGTTTTATCAGTCAAGTGAAATGATGGTCTGTGCCGCCTGTGTATCTGCAGCATTCAACAGAATAAATTTTAGGAGTGTAGAAATATTAGAAGTTTAGGTATGAAAATGTTAACTTTGCAAAAGATTATTACAAGGAGTGTAGAAATGATACTGTTTAAACAGGAAAGGAAAGGAGCCAAAGATAAACATTTATCAGGCTCTTCAGAGAGCAATATTTTGTGGAGAACATTATATCACTGTACAGTAAAATCCTAAGGACCCTAAAGGGGTCATCCGGGCCCTTGGGACCCTCTCCATATCATTCTATATTATAATTCTGCACATTAGAAATATTGGTAAATCCCTTCCTCAGAGTGATACAGCAGAGCACTAAAACTGGCAGTCCTCGTAGCGTGTAGATAGGAGCGACCATTGCGGCGGACTGCAGTTTGCTCGTATAAGGGAGTGTGCATTTAGTCTTTTCTCTCTACGTATTTGTATTCTCAGTCACCAGGTGAACATTTAAATATAACTCATAAGCAAATAACTCCATCTAAAGTTGAAATGTCACTGTCACGGTCCTGATTGAATCTATTTGAACAGGCAATCAGGTCTGACCTTTTCATCTCACAGCCAACTTTCTGCTCCCCCAGGAGAGGAGTGTGCAGCAGTTAAATCATTCATGGTGCTCTTCAGCCTCAGGGGAAGAGTCTGCATGTAGGTTTCTAGTCTCTGCTGAGGTTTACTGATGTACAGACATAGTTTCATGATACAAGAACAAATCTGTAAATAATGTAGACATGTTTTGTAATTTATCAGTTTACCTGTTTCATTATTGCCTGATTCATTGCTAGATGCGACAGGTAAACTTTTATTAAGGTGGTGGGTACATAGTTGTCATCATTTGGTCAAGTGGCCTAATTATATTCCAAAAAGCATTTGAGTCTTCACAGAAGTTTTGACATCTGTACAAAAATGACTGTCATGGCACTATTCATCATCCAGTCTTGATGATAAGCTGCAAATCTAAAAATAAATGGGCAAATGAAATGGCTTGGATTCTGTGGCAGTTCTGGGTCTTGATTATGAGTTATATTATGTTCAGATTGTGAAAGTTAGTGAGCATCTGAAATTTGTTTTTCAGAGAAAGTAATGTGAAAGGAGCGTATAAAGACCATTTCAGAATGCATTTTATATGTCCAGGCTTTTGTATATTTAATAATTGTAATAATTTACTCTATGCACACTTCCTTTGATTCAATTCATTACTGGGTTTTCTCCAGGGATACAAAGACTGCTCTTCCCTTCATACACAGCCATGAGAATATATCGTGTAGCCACCCTGTGACAGGGAACCTTGGAAGCAGCATGTGGTGAAGCCAGTGGAAACATGCACAGGAAAGATCGATGCACGCGGATATGTTTTGCTAGTAAATTTTGCTGGTTTGTGACCTTTCTGTATTTATTGCAAACTACAGCTGCATAGAAATGGTCTATTTTATTTTTGTGTTGAGCAATTCACACTTCCATATCTGACATATGTCCAAGAGGAAAAAAAAACATTTGGAATGTTTTTCCATCAAGGATGGTGCAGATGTGTAAAGCGGATTGGCCCCAAAGCTAACTTGTACTTCCTTAGTGAATAAAGAGGATCAGAAATTCCAGCTCTGTAACACTCCCTACTGAAGTCAATCTTTCCTATTTTTAACTGCTTCTCAACGTGATAAGCCTTTTGAATTCTGACGGGTGGTTATTATATGGGAACAAAGTATAATGAAATACAATCACATGAAACATAAATTGTAGCTCTTAATTTACTAAGATTAAAACTGTCCCCATATGAAACACACACAAGTGTGTTGTAAATTCAGGATAATTTGAATCATGAAATTAATCCAAGCCAGGAACAGTTCTCTCAAATGTTTCTTGTAATTAATGCAAGCAAGATACTTAATTCATTACAAAAAAACTCTCTGTGCACCGCCTAATCCTCTTTCAGATGATGAAAACGCGGCAATTTTTTCCTTTGACTGTTGTTCCATGCATCTTTTGTGTTGTTTTCTTCTAGTTGACAAACAGGGCATTTGGGTCGACAGATTTTTAATAACCTTTCCATCTTGCACAAAATTTTGTATCGTGGGGAGACATGGAAAAAAAGATGATCTTTGCAATTGCCTCACAAATTAAGCTTGGCTCTGCTTGAAAGCGTTGTTGCTGACAACATTGGTTAGATGTGTGGGAAAAATCACAGTTCAACCTACATAGGCATATGGGCAGAGGCTGTCCTGTAACTGGTGGCACTGGTAGTGGGGCTGCTCCCTTCTAGTATTTAATTTTTATGGGAAATAAAGTAGGCTACCCTGGCAAAGTAGCTTTTCTGATGGTTCAAGCTGCTGTCCCACTAGGAAGATGGCCTACATAGCTGTACCATAGCTCTGCTATAGGTAAGGTCTTGGATTTGTCTCCTCTGTTGTTGGTGGAAGTAAAATATTAGGATAGACTTAGCTTGACATCTGAAGGAAAAAAAGCATCGATGTTACGGTAGCGCCTGAAGTTCTTCCACCTGGAAGACCTGGAACAGCACCTGTTCCAAAGGGACAGGGCTTTGCAATCTAAATAGGAGCAAGTCATTATTAAAAAAAAAAAAGTTAACTTCAGTGATAGTTTTAGTCATTCTACATTCTACAGTAATTTATATAATCATCTAGGGAAGCTTCCCATTAAGTAAAATACATGTTATTGTACAAAATCTGAAAGACTTGTTAGCAGAAACACACTTGAAAAGAATTTTGAAGTGAGTTCTCCCCTAGATTTTTCTTGTCATTTTCATCACCAAATTTTTGTGGCCCGTTTATCTTAATAAATAGTTCTGGGATTTCCTGCCAGTTTGGATCACCACAGAAACCGTTGGTTGTGCTTGTTAAAAATAATAGCTGGGCAAGTTTTATCCTGAAGCAGATGACAGTAGCTGTGTTAGATTAGAATTCTTTTCCTTAGATGCTGATGAACCATTTGGTTAAACAACCTTTTGTTTGTTTAATGTAGCTTAAGAGGGTGGTTGAGATAAATCAAATAACAAAAATATTTATTTATTAAAAGAATATTTGAATATTTGACATTCATATAAATAAGGTAAAACCAGAGTGGGCTAGAATGTTTGGTCTTAAATCAGTATTTGTCATCCAAGCTATGGCCATTGTTACCACCAAAGAGCTAGATTAAAAGCAGAAAAACAAAAATGTTGCTTCAGAAAGGTTCCTAAATACAGAGGTTTCTTGCACCCTATGGAGTTGGTATCTTGACAGCTGAGTGGCCAAGGAGCATTACAGTGTGGAGAGCAGCCTTGAACCTCCAGCCTGCAAGGGGTAGGATCTGCAGAGCTGGGCTGACTGTGGCACATCTGGGTGGGAAGACCTTTCTCCGAAGGCTGCTCTGTAGGCAGAAAGCATGCTTTAATTTTAGTTCTGGATTTGGCTTCCTCCATAAACAGTCATTAAAAAAAAAATGTTTCATGTTGTACTATAAAGTAGTATGTTTTTGAAAGCAAATCAAAATTAATCTATTCTTGTGTGCATTGAAAAGAGTGATACAGGCAAGGCGTGTAGTTTTCAGATGAGGGTGTCAAATTCATTCTGATTAGGAAGTCTCTTTTTCTATGAAGAATGCAAATTCAGTAGAATTTGTCTAGGCAGATTATTTTACACCTTAATCTATTCTTCTAATTATGCTAATTAAGAGGCCGTAGATCTGTTCTCTACAGCAATACTGTGTTCTTCTTTTACTGTTTCTTCTATTAGAGGTTTGATCTTTCATTTTAAATATCAAATAAATATAAAATATAAAGGAAATTTTAATGCTGTCTTGGAGTGAGTGGCCATGGGTTGTCCTCCGGCAGCGAGGTGGACAGCAATCCTTGCCCCTGTGAGATTGTGTGAGAGAAGATGTCCACAATTCCTACACTTTGTAAAGTCAGGGTAAAAGATCAAATGTTTGGCAAAAGTTTCACCCACTTAAAAAAAAAGATTAAGTGGTTAATTTACGCCTTTGTATTGCTCATGCTATGGGCAGGTTACAGAGGCAGTGAGCGTGCCTCCCACGCGTACAGCTGCCTTGCAGATAGCTGGTTAGTCTCTGCAGATGTGGCACTGGGCTGCGTGGCACGTTTGGGTGAGCTCGGCAGGTTCCACGTGTCCCAGAGCAGACCCTGTGACTGCACCGTGCGTGCTTGTCGTCAGCATGTGGTGGCAAAGAGCTTGGTTTTGAGAGCGGTGCTGAAGCTGCACACAGACCTACCGCCTGGGTCCGGTTTAAATGCCAGTCCTCTTGCTCGGATGGCTGCAGCGCGCCTTGAATCCTTGAGCTTCTTTTGAAAGAGGACAGCAGGGCAGTCACTGCAACTGGCCTCTGTTTCGGGAGTGCTAGCGCTATGGAATCCTGTAGTGCTGGACACGTTTTATATTTTCTAGGGAACAGGACTCCAGTTGTATTTAATTTGCCTGTGCATAAACCAGGAAGGAGTGCTAGAAGTGGGTGTTCCTGTCTTGTCTCCTGGTTAAAAGTGTTGCAGAAGTGGAAACAATATCTCCAGATGTTTACCTGGCTGCAAAGCAAAGAAACGGCAGTACAAACAAAGAGGCTGTTTGTGCTTCTTAGTTATATTGCAGAAAGTGTGTTCTCAAATTCACTTTTGAGGAATAAAGTGCTACCCTATAAGGGTGTCAGAACTACAGTGAGTGCAGTTTGAACCAAGGTATTGAGTCTAAACTAAAGTAGAGAGAGGGCATGATTTGAAAAGCACCAGCATCTTAGTTTTGAGTCTATAAGATGAAATGACATTGCCAAAAATATGGAAACTTGAATCCCCATCTACTCCGCATAGCATGGTATGATCAGTGAGATCCAGTATGTTTCATGTATGTAAGAGGAAAGGAAATGTATGTGCAGATACCTGCTGAAGCTGTCGTATATTGAATAATTTGTTAGAATTTCTCTCTCAAAGGTTGGCTCCTTGGTCTTGCTGAGAGGAAACTAAGTATGCTAAAAGGAGGAGATGGCTTTGGTCATGCTGCCCCACTAGCAATAAATAAGTAAATAAATAACCAATATATTTAATAAAACTTAACAATTTTGTTCAAATTTGTCTGGAGAATTGTGAAGTTCTAAAACATTCTGTGTTAAAGAATTTCCCACTAATAATAGCTGTCAGTTTATTTCATCTTAATTTCATTATCTTCATAATTTTCTTGTTTATGCACTAATATTGTATTTGGCTAGTGTTGTGAAAAAAAAAAAGAGATGCAGGAAATACTTGGCTTGTGTAAACTGGTTTTATTTCATGAAGTGGTGTCTCTTTATTGCTGACTTTCTTGGATTCAAAACAGTTTTCAATGGCTGAGGAGAATCCGGTGCAGACTTGCAGTCGTGTAGTCTGTATAAAGTGAGAAGAACAAAAGAATTGCTGATGAAGGTTCTTTCCAGATAAATATATGTTTTTCTCCTTCCATTTGAAAATAATTTAGAATATGTTAGGGGAATCATAATATTGCAGCCTTTAATCAAAAAAGATTTTATACCCTGCCATCTGATGTAGTATGTGGACATGGGTGAGTGACATTAAAAAAAAAAAAAAAAATCAGTTCTTTGTTATGAATCTCTTATCATTTCCTGGGAAAAAAATATTTGTTGAATCTTGAATGATTTCATAGCGTATGCGATAAACAGCTTCATTTGGCTGGTGTGTTTCTTTGTGCTATCACTCAAGGCTGTATCACTCTGAGTGAACATTTAAAACAAAAGCCCAAGAAAATTCACCAAAGATGAGATGAGAATACAACTACTGTCCTCTGGCTTAAGATCATAAATGGAAGGAAATTCATGGTTAAGGATCCAAACCTCAAATATCTGGACCCAGTGCTGGGTCAGCCTTAATTTTACATAACCATACCCTCTGATGAGTGGATATTGGTGGCTTGATCCTGAGAGATGAGTTGTGTTGCTCTTAGCAGCTGAAACTTGAATAATAATTTTGTTTTAAAGCTTGCCTTTATTTGGTGAATAGATATTTTGAAACAGTTCTGATTGTTTTCTTTATGTTTTCTTGCCAAATGAAATAAAGCAAGTTCCTAATAAATAATAGTTTTTTTCCAAAGTTATCCTTAGAAGTCTGCAATGCAAAGTTCCATTAAAATGGAAACAGGAAATTGTGAAGTGAAGCCAGTGTCATGCCTGGATTTTAGGAATGTTTCAAAATTCTAGATATTTTATAGTGGCTATAATTCTACAGACACTTATTAAAAAAGAAAAAAGAACAAAAGAACAGAACACTTAAATGGCAAAGGAAGTAGTCAATAGTTTAAAATAATGAAGGTATTATAGAATTCTTAAAAATACCTGTCATTAACTGAATTTCTGTCTTAGAGCTCAGTTCCCCTGGTTCTTAGACATTGTAATGAGGGTAGCAGAAAGAGAGTGCTTTATCTATCCCAGATAGTCGATGCAAAATGCAGAAGAGAATTGGCAATGGCAGCAAATATTATCTTGAAATTTTAGCCTAAGGTCATTGCTTCAAGGATTGTGAAGAGAAGGATCAACAGTTCTTTATCAGTCTCCAGGGAGATTGTCAGGGAAAGGTCTTTACCACCTTAAAAAAACAGGGATGACCTGCAAGATAGTCAAACAATAAAATCTGGTAACTGATAAGGTGAGACTGACTTGAGAGAAAGTTGACTGCGGTTTCTCCCGTAGTTTTTTATTTCTTTAAATGAAAGGAAGAAACACCAACACAATGGCCAAGTCAGTTGCCTTCTTTTTGCCCTGAGCTGAGACGTGGTGGGTGCAGTGGAAAGAGCTGGAGGTACAGCAACAGAGGACTAAAATGATGGAGGTTTCTTTGCAACAGATGGAGCTCTAGCCAGTTTTGAATTGTAGTTTGAATTCTTCTCAGAGTAGAAATTATGAAGGTATGGGAAATGCACATTCCAGATAAACTAGTCTCTTGGCTGTTGCAGTGAAATGAAAAGGTCCCTGACCCACAGTCTGAAAAATTATAGCCCACGAGACAAGAGAGAACTAAAGTGTTCAGTGATAAATCTTTTTGCTCTTCAGTATAACTGAACATATCACTAAAAAAGATTTACACGTGAAAAAGAAAAGTCTGGAGAAAGAGGGAGAAGAAGAAAACTGCTTTGTGAATATGAATGATAGTGCTATGTAGAATAGCTGTGTCAAATGATAGTACTACAGTAGACTCACAGTGCAGTTTAACCATGAAGATATTGCTTCAGAGAGTTGCTGAATGTAGGATTTTCACGGTTAGGGATTTGGGAGCCCTCTCTCCATTATAATTTTCCACAAATTGGTTAGAGAAACATTGGTTGGGATTATCTCTTAGTAAAGGAAAGCACCCTCTTTCCCATGACAGCGCCCATCCTTGGATTCCTCAAATACTCCCTGACATACACATGTGAACTTTTAAATTCCTCTATCTGTCTGTGAAACTGTACGCACCAGGACCTAGGGATTTCCCACTGATTTCCCATTCAGATTGGAGTATTCTGTTCTCTCTTGCCGTGACAAACCTGCTTACCATAGTATCTTCTCTCCAGCTGCTCTATTTGTTTCTGTTCTTGGCAAAACTGCCTGTGAGATACTGTAAGCTTCTTTTAGCACAGAGTGCCTACTTTCAGGAATCCCTAGAAAAGAGCAAGAGTCCGTCTTGTAAATCCATAGGTGAGTTGTAATAAGGCACTACACTGCCCTGGGTTAGAGCAGAAGGTTCTACAGGCACCTCAGTACGACACAGCACAGTATGAAATTTCTTCAGTGAATTGTGGGAGAACTTTTCATCCTCAGACCACTATGTAAAAACGTTTTAAACTCAACTGACTAAAGTACTTCCATGGCTTTTGTTCCAGCCAGTAGCAAGGCATGGATCCAACTCTAGATGATGATCTTTTCCAGCTGTTGGCATGAATGCAGCTCTCATTTTAGGAAGAGCAGAAAATGCTGGGCATGAAATGCAGTGGGAAGGCATTTCAAGAGGAGTTTTTCGCCTTTAAGAAGTCAGCAGCATACTTCGCTTTGCCAGGTCTCTTGAGTAGATGTGGAGGTATGGGGACAGCTGATGCTGGTTGAATAGCTGCCGAATTCCCAAGCATCATCTTGCACATCTGGTATGGCTTCTTTCACAGGGAAGACACCCTCTCTGACCTTTCTGAGGAGCTTTCTGTGTCTGTTGTAGCCAGGACATACCATGAAGGAGGTACTTCCCAATGCATAAGCTTGCCGCTGCCTGCTGCTCTTGCAGCTCCACGACTGTTTGCTTTTGGCAAGTGCTTTGCTGGTGCCGAGGGGGTGGAAGTAAGTATTTCAGTGACTGCTTCAAAGCCAAAGAGTTGAAAAATGTTGATTTCCCAGAAATAACATCTGGTTCTCTGAGAGAAAGTGTGAGAGTTCTGTTGAAGCCACAAATTTGCCCAGCTTCTGTCCAGAAAGGCTGTTAGGCAAATGAGGTCTTTGAGAAAATAGGTCTGTGAACAAGGACACAGGGAAGAATGTGTGACATGCAGATAATTTGGAGATTAACCTTTTTCAAAAAGAAAAAAAAATCCTTTCCCAAGTGTGGAGTTGCTGGATCCACAGTTGTTTAAGGGGTGTAGGCCATTCTCAGTCACCCTGGCTCAACAAGAAGTAAGATAGGAGAAAACCTGGCAGCAGCAAATGCCCTTGCATGCTTCGCAGTATGTCATTACATGCGAGTGGTCGGATTTGTGCAACTGAGGCAAAATGGCACGGCCAGCCAAGCTTTCAGGTGGTAACGTCCCAGTGTTTCTGCTCATTTTGAAATGTGTGCCAGCCCCGAGGTATCGGAGGGAAAGGATGGGGGTTTCATTAGGAATAGATGGACAGCTACAATCTAGCTACAGGCTGTTTATGGTTGTCAAAAAGCAACAACAGCAGCAGCGTTACAGCCTGTGTTTTATTTCAGCCTACACCTCAGCTGGGTCAGGAAAGCAAACCAATCACCTATATGCTCATCAAAACTTTTTATCCCGTTTTATACATGATTAGGGCGAGGTTTAGCTCTGGAATGATGATATGATTTACTTGCATTTAAATCCTTCAGAACAAAGACCATCTTTGTTCTCCCATGCCTGGTTTCACACCTTGTTCTGGGTTTTATGAGCTTTGGTTCCCTAGCTCATTGCCCTAGAATCCCCAGCCCTAGCAGGACACAGATCATAAAGACATTGGAAAGGGTGCAGAGATCCTTTCTCTGTGGAGACCCAGGTACTGTATCTTTGGTGTAGGAAATTCAAGAAATCTGTAAGGATGGGAAAAAAAGTTTTTATGGTCACAATTACAGTTAAATGATTTTTTTTTCCTGATTGCTTAACCTAGAACAGTGGTGATTTTGTCTCTGCAGATGATTCTCAGGCTCCTTCTGATGCACTTCACTCAGTGACCGCCTGATTTTTCTTTAAGTCAAGCTTATTAGCATTCTCTGCGATTGAATGTTTGCCTACATGTTAGTAGCTAAAATAATGAGCCTTCGGGTCATGCTCCTAATTCTGCAGTTCTTCCCATCAGTTTTAGCAGAGGGGAACCTCTTGGTACTTTAGCACACCATGGTATCTTTCAGTACAACAAACCGTCCTGTGGTTCTTCAGAATGTAAAACAACAATCCTTTAGATTAAATCGTCGAGTTTGAGAGTTTCATCTAAAACACCACATTTTTCCATTTTTTTTTCCCACCAGCTACATTCTTTCCTTTGTGATCTGAAGTATTACGGTCTGACTGTTAAATCATGCGTCAGATTTAGAACGAGTACAACCTTTCTGCATCAGGTATTTGCTCGTTTCTTTGGACGTAATGAGGTTTAGGAACTTCTGCGTCTGTCATTATTCAAGTCGTTGCTGGTCCATATCCATTAAATATTTCTCTGCCAAAGCCCCTTCCCAGACATCTGGATTTGGACACTCGCATGGAATGTGGAGCCTGTTGAATAGCCAGCGAATGAATGGCAGCTGCAGCTATGGAGGTTTGCACATTTCTCAGCCTTTCCCTCCTTCACTTGCTCGTGTAAAGGGACATCTTGGATGGAGGAATTGTCCAGGAAAGTATTCAGGCCTCCTTACTTTTCCTATTCGCTGCTTGTGTTGCTGTCTGGATGGGAGCAACTGTGATCCCAGGTTACATACCAGTAAATGTTTTATCCTTTTTTTCCCTACACGCCTGTCCTTTTCCCACCTCATTTAGGAGCTTTGCTTGAAAACGCATGTGTGCCATTTCTTTTTGCAAACCTTCAAGACTCTCCCCTCCTAATTGATGACAGAAGGCCAGAGGGGAAGGAGAGGTCATGTCCCTGTCTCCTAAAACTGGCAGTCCTTGTGCAAACTGTTTTTCATAGGTGGCACTTTAAATATAATCATGGTCAGTGGAAATCTTGGCTTCATTTTCTTCTCCTTGCTCTCCAAGTTCATGATTCTTTACGTGCTTAGCAGGCCAGCAAGGTGCTGTTGTCAGTGTATTTGTTTAACCTGGTTTAACCTGCCTGTGCTGCAGTACCTGGATAGCAGCAGCTAGGTACCATTAGTCTTACTTGACTGTGTCAGTGACATCTAATTTAATTGCTGGGCTGTGTACGCTTTCTTTCTTTTAGTGTCTGCAAATTATTTCTATGTAGAAAACAGTGTGTTTGTGTTTTTACAGAAGAGTGTAGTGGAAGCAGTGCATGTTCATACTTCCCTGTTAGTTGACTGAGGTATAATAATTCTGGGGCAGTGTTGGTGAACAGCCACCGGCTGCTGTTTGTAGCAGAAGTGCAGTAATTTTGCACCACTGCTCTCCCCCATGTCACTGTGCTTGGCAGAGGATAAGGTAGTTGTGCTTCTTAACTTTTAAACTTTCATCTGTGGTTTGCAAGGGGGTATTTTTTTAAGAAAGTGGCAGGCAAAAGTTTAGATTAATTGACTGGTTGTACCAGCAAATTCAAACAGGGTGGGACTGGGTCCAGAGCAGAATTCTGCTTTAAATAAGCCCAGGCTCCTTCTCTAGTGTGATTAGATCAGAATTATGCTTTTGAGTGTTCATGCTCTCTGTGTTGTCGTGACAGGAATGGCTGCCCCTTAGCCACCCAGACCCTACACACTTGGACAGCATAAAGCAACAAGAAAACTTTGAAATAAATCTTGAAATTAATAAGAATTAGGTTTGTTAAAGAGTGTATGATGGATACATTTCCTGTGATTAAAAGCTTTCTTTTTTCCCTTTCCTTTAAATCTTCAGGGGAAAAATGGGGTCTCTTTTGAAGGCTGGGATTATCTTTTCTTCCGTGTTCTCCTGTCTCCTTCACAGTTTTACAGGCATAACGACGTTGGTCAGACTTTGTGGATAGTGCAGGGAGATGCTTTTGCACAAATGCAGCTATGCTGATTAAAACCTGCTGTAGATTTAAGACTGTGATAATAGAAGCTCATTTATGTTGTGTCCATTCCCCAGCACAAATACTTTCATGAAGCAGAGCTGTGTTTGTTATGCTAAAGCACTCTAAGAGCCATAGATGTCCATAGATGTAAAGACCTGTGTGGAAAAAAAAAGCCCTAAACACTGTGCAGATCTCCTCAGCTCTTCTGTATTAGATAATTTCACTTAATAATTGCTAGAATGAAAATTTTGTTAAATATCGGCCAGCACAACTTTAAGTTGGCAAGAAGTGTAACATTTTTATTTTTAATTGTAGTGATTCTCAAGCTGCAGCAATTAAAATAACACTAAGTATAAAGTAGATAAAGATTGTAATTACAATAATATGATTTTAGATTTAAATGCTCCTTAAACTAATAGGGACCAATAAAATGGAATATTTGAGGAAAAATAAAAATATGAATTTTATATTTTTAAGCAAGTCTAATAGAAATTCACAGGGAGGTGAAGGGGAGAGGAATTTCTGCCTCTTCGACTGTCCTAAAGGGGAAAGTCTTAACTCTTTGAGTATTACTTTTCATCCCACAAATGTTGGACTCCTTGTTGCAACACACTGATCCCACTAGCATTATTGCGTTGCTGTAGTGGTGCTTTTTGGCATAAATTGAAGGCTTTAAATAGTGTGCATCCTGGATGTCTGACCAGTGCAATTATGACATCCTTAAGCTACATGCTTAATGAGTCTGGCTTAAAACTGCAAATCAAGGAAATAATTGAAGAGTCAAGGTTGAAGTATTTGAAATCCATCCTTAGCTGATACTAAGCCGATACTCCGCTGTGTCTACTGAATAGCATGTAGGATCACTTACTCTTTGAGAGATTTAGTATTTGAGAAAAAATCTCCAAAATAGGGCAGAGACACCCTGGCAGAGTGGAGTGCAGTTTCTCCTGCCTTTGCTCATTCTGTTCTGCAGCTAAATGGAAGATCTCAGTTATGAGCACTGTTTATTTTACGCTGTGGAAGTGCCAAATTGTGAAACCCAGCCAATTTTGCACCACTGTAATTGTTATGTCCTCACTGGTGTTTCTACTGATTTTCATCAGCATCAGGGAGAGCAGACTGAAGATACACTCTTGCAAAATAATTTTAACTTCCATGGGTCCATTGTGTGAAAATTAACATTTTTAAGTGACAAAGCATTGCTCTCCTACTTCTACCTCTGACTTTGCCCATGAGTTTAATCGGGTCCCTCGCTCTTCTTGGCTGGCCTTTTGACAGGGAAACCCACCAAGTATTTAGCTCATCTTTTAAAGAGCCTTCTTTATAGCAGGACCTTTCAGCTATGAGGACCTTTAAATTAATAGAAGTGGCAGTCCAGTCCGTGAGTTTTAGTTTGCTTGCACTAGGTCACTGTTCCCCACTTGAAATGCCAGGCTGCCTGGCTCCATCTGAAGTATCAAAAATGTAGTCAGCGTTACCAAACTGGCCTTTGGAAGTTTTACCGCTGCGTCAGTCAAGCCAAAGAGCAGGAAGAGTAGAGGGACAAAAATAACGAGACAAATACAGCTCAGCTCTGTGCACGTAAATTCACTTTGTTGGAAACAGTGAAGTCTCATGTGATTTTTACTGAAAACAGATTTAGGATCAGAGGTTCTAAATTGCACTTTTAAAACCTGATATTTGAGCACTTAGCTTTTCCAGGCAGGTGTATCTTATGACTTTTGGAAGATGTAAGAAGGTGTAAGGTGTATTTGTCAGTTGTTCTTCAGTAATGATTGAACGCCCAGATCAGGATCGGAATGTGGTCATGAGTGTTTGTTTTTCAAAATATAGGTTTCATAGCTCTCCTTGCTTGAAAAGTGAAAAAAAAGAACGCCAACAATCCCAAGATTGGGAAAAATTGAGTGAACTATTGTGTGCCAAGGGAAAACGGTAAGGAACATAGCTGGAGTTCAGACTTTTGAGAGATTATTATAAATGTTGAGAAAAATAGTATTTAGAGAAATAGCCCTACAGTGCCCTTTAAAATCAGTAGGCGTCTATTTTAATTCCCATATAAGTAGTAACTGGCTGTTCTCTGTATATATACTTAAATGTTGCTTGCTGTATAAGACCTTGTTTGCTTAATTTCAGCCTAACTGAATTTTTATGGCTGTGCTATAAACCTCTTGAAACTAGTGGCTTAAATGGAAATGCTGACACAACATTAATTACACTGGCTCCAGTGTGATACTGTGATTAAAGTTTATTTACTTTGTGTGTGTGTGTCTGTGTGTGTGTAATTTCATTGTTGAAAAACGAATGGAAAACTAATGTGGCAATGGAGAATGTGATTCTGTGCCTGATACTTTATTTTTTAGCAGTAAGGAACACTTTTAATGCTACTTTACAATATCAGAGAATTTTTTTATAATTGAGGTATAGTTTAGGTATTTAATGCTTTAGAAAGGTCTGAACAAGTTTCTCACTTTAAAGCTGTCCACTGTTCTTCCAGAAGTTTATATATGGCTGTTTGGGCGGGGAGGTTAGAGGTATATTCCATTTAAATTAGAAAGTGATGAAAATGTATTTGTATTTCCTTGTGACATATGCACTTTCCTGCCTAGTGCTCTAACGGGATGTCACTTTATCCCCCTCCCCCTGTCTTCTGAGATGATGCAGAGAAAAATCTCTTATACCTAAAAACAATGGGATACACTCCAGAATTAACCTTCATCTCAATATTGAATATGAAGTGATAGCTACAAAACTGCATATGGTAAATAGTATACCTGAGTGATATTTTTATAATGGTGAGACAAGCTGTTTTATGCAAATGCAATTTAGTGAATACAAGCTGGAATCTCTTTGCAAACCTTAACACCTAAGAGAGAGATTAAAAATGTTTCCTGAAGACATACATTGAAGAACCCTGTTCTGATGCTTCTGATGTCACTGCTTCACTGACAGCTTTTTGTTTTACTAGGACTGCATTTAATCTTTGTTACTATAAGAAATCTTTGTTATGAGAAATAGGCCTTAATTGAAAACTGAGGTCAGAGCATGTCTAAACTTAGACACATTTCAAATCTCTCTCTTGGCTAAAAGTTCTCAGTGCATCTCTTGGACATAACGTTGCCAAGTCTCTGATCTTCCTGTGAATAGTATGTTATTTACTATCTTACATAAATCATAATTCCAGAGCCACTCTTTAAAAAATACGTTCCTGCAGTTACTGAAAATTACTTGAAAACATGAATTAATTATGTTCGATAGAGGCAGAAATGAAAAGGCCAAATGCAAAGGATTCCAGATTTGTTGGCCTTTAGGTATCACTTGATTTTTAAGCCAATCCTTGATTATTGTGATAAAGTTAATGGATTTTGAAAGTTTGAAATCGATCTTATGTGTTTTTGGGTGACAAAAACAACAACAACAAAATGTGAAGAGAAATTGTGATCAGCTGACTGGATAGGAGACGGCTTAGGTGAGTACATTCCTTCTCTTTCTTACTTCTTACTGAATATGTGTTGTTTCAGTGGCAGAGCGGTCAGAACATAAGTTCGCCGAGCAGAAGCAAGTGGGTTCTCTTGCTTGCTGTGCACTTCAGGGGGTTCTCTTGCTTGCTGTGCACTGCCCCTTCCAGTAAGGAGCACTCAGGTGACACCTCACAGTTCCTGTTTGCTTTGTTCTTGACTCGTGTGGGTAGGGTGAGGCACTTGGTTTCCACTACGTGTTTTTCTGCAGTCTGACAGGCGTGAGCTTGCAAATCAGTCAGGAAAGGGATCTAATAAATTGGTGCTGTAGAGGTAGGTGGTCCTGGAGGGTAGTCTCTTGGTGGGCTTTCTTTGCCATCAGTGCCTATGTTCTGCCTCCTCTTAGACACCGAAGCAGTCATGCTGCATCTTGCCACAAACCCCTTTTCTGCAGCTGAAATGGGATTCTTGGGAAGAGCATCCTAGCAGGCATTGCCAGTGCTGATCTATCTGCTAGACTCTTGATAGCTACGAGGCTGCGGGGTAGCGCACGGTGGGCCGTGGAGGTGGAGGGAGAGACAAGGAGGGCAGGCCTGGAAAAGCGAGGGCGAAACACGAGCGTGTTGCGTGTGTGTGGAAAGCCCTCCTTTGGTTTGCGGAGCGAGGGCACTCAGCGTGCCTTGCTCCAGCCCAGCAAATCTACATTTTTTATTTTGGCTGTTTGCTTTCACTGGAAGAGAGTGCAAAGTCGGCAAATAGTTTCACAGTGTGTGGTCTTTATGATTTATATTGCTGCTCAGAACTACTACTGACCAGATTTCTTGGTCTTGTTCCCATTTGTTACAGTGTAATTAAATATTAAGTTGTTATTAAAGGCTTGCGCTCTTCCCTTGAAAGAAAAAAGGAGGCATGGACATCATGATTCTGTGCTACAGCTGATGTTTAAGTCCAACAGAGAAAAGATGGGCCACATTTGTCCCATCTGAAAGGCAGGTAGCTGTTCCGGAGCTGAGGGAAGAGGGAGGATCTATCTGGACCTGTCCACGAGCTGGAATTTGATAGTGTCGGAGCAAGGAAAGAAAATGAGTGTCAGCTGTGGATGCATTTGGCTGGCAGGAGAACAGCGCCTGCGAGCAGGGCAGCGAAGCCCTGAATACATGGCTGCCGTGCTAATTGCTGCCTTTATGTTGAGCCTAGAGAACACTTGCCCTTAAATGACCTTCTCTTTGAATCAAATATGTTGGAAACCTCAAAGTGTGAATGAAGACAAATTATGCAATAAATTAAAAGTAACAGTGTAATTGTTCTGTGGTTCCAAATCTGTGAGAGACCAGCTTTTCTCTGTGCGCACACCCATTAATCCCAGGAAGGTACTCGGAGCACATAATTGGAGACCCATGCGCGCTCCCATGGTGTTTGAGTGGCTGCTCAGTGATTCTATAAATGAATGAAGGGGCTGCTGGAAATGAGAGGGTGGAGGGGAAAGGGACAAGTGGAATACGAAAATGGATCTCCTGTTAAGTGTTGGGAAGGTGCTTTTAAAGCTTCTTTTGAAAAGGTGGCCTTAGCTTTTTCTGGTTTTATGCACAGACTTCTCAAGTAGATGGTTTTGTTCCGTACTGTACCTAGCTGCTCCGCAACAGCCCTGCGGCACCCAGCCGAAACTGCTTGCCCCTGGTCTCGGAGAGGAGCTCAGAGCATCGTTCTTGCTTAATATCATCCGAGAGCACTGCCAGTTGTGCTGACATACACAGGTGCTGCGCTGGAATGTTTTATAAAAGCAAGTCTTCAGCTGATCACGTCGTGCTCCATTTTGGGATGCTTTTGAGACAGACTGCCATTCAACTTCCCTGAATCAAAAGAGAGTGCTGTCTTGCAAGACACTTCAAATATTCTCATATCTAACATCACCATTCTCATACCTAACACCTGCTATTCCCAGGAATGAGGAGATTTGACTTACACATATGAATAAACCTTTTTAGTGTGACGATAGTCAAACACTGACCAGGTTGCCTGGAGAGGTTGTGCAGTCTCCATCTTTGCAGATATTCAGAACCAAACTGGACACATCCCTGAGCATCTTGCTCTAGTTGTACCCTGGTTTGAGCTGGGCGAGTAGGCTAGCTCCTTCCAACCTCAACTCGGCTGTGCCTGATAATGCAAGGCTGTGTATTGCATTAATCCTCCTGCGGGAGTAGGTAAACAAACAGCAGAATTTGCTAGAGATTTTTCCTTCTCCTCACTTTCAGAATATGTGATATCCCTTGGGAGAACATGCCTATGAGTTATGTAAGGATGAAAAAAAATCACCATATATATGAAGCAGCAGATGTTCCCGCTGCTTTGATTTCTGGGTTTCAGTATGCATGTGATTCCAATATTGGAAACTGCCTAGGACTTTTGATCATTTTATTGGAATTGGCATGTCTTTGGACATGGATCCCATAAATTTTGCAATTTGGTTTGAGGAATAAACATGCATATGAAACATCTGCAAAGATATTTACATATGAGCGATGATTGCCATAATGTTTATTGGCTTGCAATTCATGAAGTGAGCAGTAAGTGCAAGAGATTGACAGTCTTTCATTTAAACCATTAAAATTGAAACATTTTGGAAGATAATTGATACAGAGGTGTGCAGCAACTGGCTAGTTTGGCCTCGTATTATCTCAATAAGTCTTCATTTGCTGTGACAATGAGCTATGGTTAAAGTTGCCTTCCATCTTGAACCTACAGAGTATGCATGATTGAGGAGTAATTGTAAATTATTTGGAATGTTTTTGAAGATGGATAGAGTTTATATTCCAGGTATTTTTGTGGAGGTTAAAATGGTTTTGCACGTGAATCATCTCAGGCATACACAGCGTTCCAGGATCACATCCAGAAAAGTGCTGGGGCTCAATGAAGTCCTGTAACGTGTTAGAAACCCCGAGCCCTCTCAGACTATGCTGAAAAACTGTCCTTTTGGATGTTGCAGTGTCTGCCTCTGCTTTTTCTGGAAGATGTGTAGCAATTCTTCATCTATTTTCATCAATTTTTATGTTTCTTGTCTTCACCAACTATATGCGTCAGTGTTCAGGATCCCACATGTGAGTAGTAGTTTAAATCATGCTCGTGCTGTCAAGAGCCTTATCAGAAGACCTAATTTTTCAGAGAAAGAGGAAGGGCAAAAAAGACTTTTGCCTTGTATGTGTTGTGCCTTTTATTGCACTAATGTGAAATGATTTGATGTGATGGACAACAGTTTATCAAAACAAAATCTCATTAAAGTCTGTCTGCACTTTGCCCTGACTCTCCTTTGTATAATAAGATTGTGAAGCATTCTGTGACCAGACAGTAACCTGTGGTAACCTGTGGTGTGTGTACATTTATGGGTGATGAATAAAACTATTGTCTTCACCCTTAAACGCTGGCATCAATAGTGTGCTAATAGCATTTACAAGTTTATGCTTTATCAGCAGCAATGACTGGCAAATAATCAGCTGTTTTGTGATGGGAAGCTTAGAATAGCGGCCAAAGACATTTGAGCTAAGCTGCATGGAAAAAGACACTGCTGCATTTATTATGATACCATTTTTGTTGTGTAAGGATGACAAGATTGTTGTTTTAGCTTTTTAGACATACAACGCAATTAAGAATAATCAGTTTTCCCACACATTCCACCCAGCAACTGAAGCACAAATTCTAATAACCGGGGCCCTAAATCTCGAGTGACTTGCGCGGCTGCGCTAGCAGCCCCCGGTACAGATGCGTGTCACTTGCTGCGCAGCTAGCGAGCGACCGCGCTCCTCCCGGAGAAGTCATTTTAGAAACAGTGGTGGGTGAAGCGCGAGTTGCTTAGGGTTTGCCCACAATGCCAGTTAAAGTGTGTTCTGGAGTAGGGGGGAAGAGGATCTGTGCACATCTACATCGCCCTGCCCTGCAATCCGTAACAGACATCCAGACTAGAAGTCTAAGAGACTGTGTAAAAGAATTTGCACTTGGTGCTTACCGGAAACAGTAGGTGGTCATATCAAAACAAAAAGTGTTACATAAGCACATAGATATATGTTGTGCTCACCCCTTTCTTCACGTGAAATGTGTGTGGCTGGTTTGAGAATTTGAAGCACCAGCACAGACGGATTTGGATTTGGACAAAGGGATTAAGGAAACACATCTTGCCTGTAGCTAAGGGTAGTAAGTTTATATTGACACTTTTAGTTCATACTCATTCATGCTAAAAGCCAGATTGTTGCTGAAATTTTGGTTCTGAAAAAAGAAGTGTTTTAAATATTCTTACATCAGACTCTCTGTTTTAGAGAGAAATTTACATGGACAAATTTATCTAAAAAGTTTATTATCTCTGTGCTCACATTCAACTTTTTTTTCTGTATTCTTTCTCCATTTTTTCTGTGTTCACTGCTTTCCTCAGTTTGAGTATGCAGTACCTATATATTATGCCTGCTTTTAGATGTTTACAGTTTTGGGGCTATGTCTTTTTTTTTTTGTTTTTGCATGGTTGGGACTGAATGTTTGTTGAGTTTGATCTTCCTTTGCTTAAGAATTTGAGAGTCAGGTAGTTAATTAAATGGCTTAAAATAAATTCCAAAATATTATCCAAAATAATATTTGGAATATTTCCAAATATTCCAAAATATTATCCTGGTACCTATCAGAAAATGATTTCTTTAGAGAAACAGAGATAGAGAGCAAATGTCATTTAAAGATGGTGTAGTTGCTCTCATTTCAGTGTGCATACTTTTGCACATACAATTTTAAAGCGTTGAATATTCCTGCTGTGAGTGTAGCTGTAACTATGAAAAGTGGCAAGTTAGGAGAGCATAGTCCTACCTTTTGTGAAGAAGTGTAAGCCACAACAGTGGCAAATGACTTTTTATTATCAGACCTTAATCACATCAGGGCTTATACTTGTGTTATTTTACCAAAATATGTAATAAAAATGTATTCCTTTAGTTCAGACCCTAATAACTTGTGAAGAAGCTGATTTCTGAGAGTCCCAAATGAAATTTATTCCCTGCAAGAAACGAGTGTGAGGCACTAGTGCCCATCGGCTGCCCTTGCACTGAAGTCAAGCAGATAGTGAAAGTGAAAACAGTGAAACAGTGAAATTCTTGGCTGCTTGTGGAAGCTGTTGTTACTGAAACCTCTGCTCCACACCCTGGTGTTAGGGAGAGCTGTAGTACAGAGAGGAATCTCTGTTCATTATCTCTTTTCCGAAGATGTCTTGACATAGTGGTAAAAATCTTGGATCATGCCAATAACAAATTTTCTTGGTTCCATCCAGTGAAATGATGTGTCCAGCCTGACACATGCCATTAGGGCTAGTGTAAGGAAACTAAAATAAAAGATGAGTTCTTAAAACTGGAAAGGAAAATAATTCCCTTTTTTTTCTAAGAGATCTTTTTTTTTTTTTTTTTTTGAGAACACAAGGAAAATACTACTTTTTCCTATTACTGAGTGTAAAAATATTTCATAAAAAGTAGAACAGCTCTGGCTAGGGAAGATTTCTTATAATACCCTCCATGTGGATGACTTTGAGTCACTTTTATTGAACTAGAACTTTAGTTTGAAAATACTTATTTAAGGAATATAGTTGAACTTTATTTACAATGTCGTCAGCTGAGAAATGTGCTTTTATTTTGTATTTTAGTCACAGCTTCTCACCTGTCTTTCTTCTAGGCTTTTAAGACCAAGGATGGCTACATTGTGGTAGGAGCTGGAAATGATCAGCAGTTTGGGACTGTGTGCAAGGTAAGGCCGGTCTAGGCTGCCAATACAGCAATAGTAGAGTTGTGCGTAGTTAATTAATGACTGCAAAATGTAGTAAGAAGACAATGCAGTTGGGATTGTTTTACCCTTGCTTATCTCTTAATGCATTTAGGGGTACATTTCTCCACCTACATCTCCCTGGAGAGGCCTGTTTGCTTGTGCTTGAATTGGCACTCTCAGTTATAAGCAATAAATTAACCTCTTCACAATCAGCCAGGACAGCAGAGGGTTTTTTTTTGTTTGTTTGGTTTTTTATAATGGTATTCAACCACTGTAGTATGGTGATTATATTCATATAAATAAAGATTAATGACTAAGTGTCTAGCTACCACACCTCTGTGGTTAGATCTTTCTAAGAAACAGTTTTCATATTTGTTTTTAAAAAGACTAGCGGTTTCACCATTATTGAATTATCATAGACATGGTTTTGCGCTGCCAAGTTGCTGAGAAATTGAGTGAGGTAGAAGCCAATGGAATGCCACAAACACTGTTAAAGAGATATTCTTTGCTAAGTCAAAGGTGATTTGGAACTAAAAACACAGTAAAGGGCAAAAGTCAATAAAGTAAGGGGACTTTCTAAGTACAGGAAGGCCCTCTACACCCTAATGAATCTTTAGTAAACACTAAGAACACTAATTCAAACATTGAAATTGCTACTAGGGAACCTTTTTAAGATGTGTTGGTGCAAAAAATATGGAATGTGTGGAAGCTGTTGCCCTGAAGACACATGCTCGAGAGATATAACCGCTGGCTCAAGCTATCAGCAGTTGCAAACATTCTGCTTCAACCATATCATTTCAGACAGGGAGTTAGCAAGCAAGATTGACAAAAAAATTAAATAATTTCCTGGCTTTTAAAAGCCAGGAAAAACTAACTGTAACTCCTTTGGGGACTTGGATAATTGCTCCAAACTTTGTGACACTACTAGCTGAAACACATTTCGTAGTGATAAAGTATTGCCAAACTGCATCCCGACGTGTGACTGCTGCAGTCTTGGTGGGAATACTGAACAAGAGTCTTCAGAAACTGTGCCTTTGTGGATAAAAATAGGATAATACAAAGAATTTTGCAAGTGTTGGGGGGAAAAATGCAGACAGCGTGAACTCTAAATGTGTGTTCTTAGATGTGCACTGTAAATGCCAACTGTACTGTAATTGAGCTTGAAAGAAGGCCTAGAAAAGAATAACAGCAATTTCATTCCAAATTGTCACAGTGAAATAAAGAAAATAATATTGGCAGCATGATGCAGAAAGATGAATGACACATTAATGAATGTCTTCTCAAACATGCATTTTTTAGTCACAAAAAATTTATAGGAAATATATAGGCATGTGGCCTTAAAACAGATGGATATTAAGTTAAAGCTGAAATCAGTAATGTTAATTAAAACAGTATAGTGAGCAATTCCATATGATCATTTTTCATATAACTCATCAAATGAAACCATAGTTTTCTTAGGAATTTCTCAGTTGTTGAAGCTCTCATAAATAAATACTCATGATCATTTATTTTGAACAACTTTCCGTGGTTTTTTTTCAAAAGCCATGATTTGTAACTCCCCAAAGTAACAGTATTATAAAGAGGAAATAATTTTAAGGGGGTACATATATTATTATTAAACTTTCAGACAAGAAGAAAATTGTCTAAAGCTAGATTGTGATATAAGATGATTTTTCATACAGTAGGTTATGTAAACCTCAAGGAAAAGAGAGTATGTAGTGAACTAAGTGTTGATGGAAAAAGCTAGATTATATTTTGTGTTCCTTGCAGATAGAAATCTGTAGAAAAGTTATGTAAAATTATAATTGTTTTAGCATATCTCTATTGGTACTTCAGTTGCCATGCTTACTTTTATCACCCTAGGTGAATAACATTTTTGCTGATGAAGATGTCAATGGCTACTCACTTGGCAGCTAACCAAGCCCATGGCCTTATTCACATCAGCAAACTGAGCAGTCACTAAATGCTAGTGACATTGGTTTGAACCACTTCAAGTTCATAAATTCAAAGGGTCACTGGAGAAGTTAATAAAAAAGCATTAAGAATTGCTAAATACATAGGTACCACCAGCTCAGAAAACTGCTTTATTTAATATAAAGGTGTTGGAAGCTTGGATGAATATTAAGGAAGTATCGTATATACTGGTCTTGCTGCTTTCCTCTTGGTCAGCATCAGCATTCAGCCACGGGCTGAGATGGGCTATAGGCACTTTGGTGTTCGGTTAGCAATGCTTTTCTTTTAGCCATCTTGGAAATGGCCCAGGAAAAAATGTAACATGTTTAAAATGATTATAAGGCTTAGCATAAAAAAACGAATTTTAAGTGAGTGTGAGCGATACATGAAGAATACAGGACCAGCTTTTCTAAGATTCTTTTCTGCCTTCCTCAGTAGCTAATGTTATTGTTTTTTTTTATTATTATAAAATTTGGGAAACACAATTCCATTTATTTATGTTCTGTATAAATACATTGTGGCATGAATAGATATATAGTAAATATTGATTGTCCACATGGCTAATCTGTCTCGTAAATGCCCCTACAAAACTTCCAGTCTCATTCTCTACATTTAATTCCCTTTATGGTCTAGCTCAAATTATCTTTGCATGACGGTTAAATTTTTAACATGCCAAGTGGGAGTTACATGTAGAAGATATATTTCTCCTTTCTTGGAGGTTATACCTCCAATTTTCTTTATTAATTCTTTCTGAAGAAATCATAAAGACAAACTATGACATCCCAATAGAAAAACACATTTTCTTTTTTTTTTTTTGTCTTTTTGTCAGAAATTGCTCAAATGGAAGAGAAATATTCTTAGGCATAGTCTAAGAATACTAGACTTTTCAGTCTAGTATAAATATCAAGTAAACTCATATTTCTCAGTGTCATATTACTGAGTGCAGTATAGTCCCACAGAACTCTCTAACCTCAAGATAGTAATTTACAATCTTGGTAATGTGCTACCATATAAGAGCAAGAGTCTTTTCTGGCTAGTAGTGAAAGCTATGGACTAAGATTGGGATCTTCAGTTTAATTTCTCTCTTTTTCTGTGCTAGTTATATAACAGTGAATAACTGGCAGTGTATTTTCTTATTTTCCTAATACCTATGAAAATATTAATTGGAAGTAGGGTTATTTGGAAAGCTATCTTCAATTGATAATGAATTTTCCTAGCTATTTAAATGATCTCGTGCCAAGCATATTTCTCGGCTTTATTTTTGCTTAGATTCTGGATTTGCCTGAACTTAGCAAGGATTCCAGATACAAAACAAATGAACTCAGAGTCCAGAACAGAAAAGAACTTATTGAAATATTATCAACCCGGTAAGTTCATTAAAAAGGAAAAATGGCATTAACTCTGTTATTGAAAATGGTCGAGTTCACATCATATGAAAATTTTACTGTAATCTTTTGAGATACTTTATTTTTTAAAAGCATTGAAAGCACTTCTATATATTGCCTTTTGTATGCAGACTACAGGGTATAGGAAGAATCCAAACCATAGTTTTAAGTTTTCAGAGACTGTTTTAATGTATCCTCAGGAACTTGAGTTCTAGTGAAACAACCAGAACTTTTTGCCTTTCCAGACCAGTGTAAATCCTGTAAATCAAATGCTTGCAGGATTCTCCCTTCCTCTGAGACTGGGATTTTTAAATTTTTACTGATAGTTTCTGTATCGAAGGGAGTTCTACTGGATGCAGCTCCCTCACTGCTGGTTCTGTTGGCAGTACTCGGTGCCCCGGAATTTGCTTTTTGAAATAAAAGGGCTTGTGCTTACTATTCTGTATGGGAATCATCTTTCCAAGTACCTTAATTTTCTAAGCACCTGCAAAATTATCTGAGACAGTTAAGGAAACTTTTATTTGAGATATTAAAATAACCTAGTTATTGTCTTCCTCATTCTGTCTGTTTGAGAAGACATTATTTCTGTGGAATCCTTCTCTGTTTGATGAAGAAGAGGATGATAGACTTATATCACATAAGAAAAATAAAAAATAGCCAAGACCAGGCACGTCAGGTCTTGCTCTGGCTAAACTATGAACCTGTTGATGAATCTGTGTAAGGCTACCCAAAAGTGGCTTCAGCAGCACTTTACATTTTTGGGGAAGAGCAGAGAAGACGTTCTGTGCAGGGTGTCAATGACTCCAGAGAAGTTATATGATTATTTTGAGACTTTGAAGCTGTGGCATGTATGAGTTTTTGTTAAGAAGTGTGTACTGATTATCATTCAGACAGATTATTTGTTTATTTGGGAGCACTAAGTCACTTGCCTCTGCATTTCATCTGAGAACACAGTTTCACTATTAAACTGCTTCCTCTACTGCCAACTCCACACTTTTTTTTTGGAAACTGAGATCTGGAAAAACCTTGCATTAAAGAATATAAGGAAAGTGTTTCTGCCTGTTCCTGTTTCTTTACATTTTTTGTTTTTGCCTTACCTATCCACTTTCAGGTATCTTGTACTTGATGAAATATTGAAATCGAAGGGGACTTTGCATTTCAAAAACTAGTGGTGAAACTATTCATTATAAACTTTTTGAGCTCATCTTTCGCTTCCTATTATAAATGTAATGTGATGGCATAGATGAACCCACTCATCCTGTAATTGTTAAGCCTTTAAAAGGGAATAATTTTGTTTTGACCTACTTCTGTGATGTGATGTTCTTGAGACTTAGTTTCAAAGTTGATTCATGGAGAGTTACTACTTGGAGTTCATTTCATGTATGATGACGTTTATTTGACTTATCCTGGCACCCACTATGAGTCCTGTTTTGCCATCCGTGGATCAATTACTAAACAGCATTTTATTTGTTAATAATTTTGAATGCAGATTTCATAGATGAAATATTTGAATAAGATGCTAAAGTTCAAGGTTCTCTGAATGGATCACCAGATTTTTAATTTTTATACATTAGTTCATTGTCTTACCTTACTGCTGTTTCAGTTACTGCTTTATATTTCCTCTGCCAGAGTTTATTAGCTGTTAGCATCATGTAAGCTGAGTTTCTGTGTAACTTATATGCAAGTGCAGATGCAAGTATACACATGCTCTCAGTGCGGACACTTTCAGTAGTATTCTGTTATGTCTTATACTGTGAATTCATCTGGCATTCAGTGTTGAAACACTGACTATAACAAACATCTTTGGCATTCTGGTGGATGTCACATATGTTTTCATACACATTTCACTGTAATTCTGCTTTTATTTGCTAGTGCAATGTTTGTAAAGTTTTATGTTGTTCATTTTTTTGCTGTAGTTACTTAGAGAAGTAAATGAACAGTTTGTCAGTGCTGAAAAATGTCATCTCATGAGAAATACAGCGAAAAGACAAAATAGTAATACAGGATTCTACTGAAAAAGATCTTAATTAAAATACAGATTGCTTGATATTATTGCAGGTTTCATAGCACAGAAAATTTAAGCTTAAGGTGCATTAGTTGATAATAAATGCCTCCAGTCCTACTAGTTACACTCACTGCATCTACTCTACTATCCATCTGTGGTGAATTTATGGACACATTAGCTGGAGCACCTTAGAAGAACTGTGCTAACTGTAGCAGTGAGATCTACTATCACCATAGCACATTTGTGTTTGAGATCAACTTGTCCTTTGTGTGATGAAAGGCAAAAAGGAACATAAAGGTCTTTTAAGGATTTAGTTAGGCCATTCATCCATGACTTATTTTGGTGCTTCATCGGGCAGGCTGCATCTGACTTGAGCTGGAGAAACTTTTTGTGGGGGGTATTGTTGCAATGGAATGATCAAGCAGGTAAAATTTTTCTTTTTCTTTTTTTTGTATGGGAACCTGATGATTCCAGAGTGTTCCCTCTCTTTTTGATATACATAGAAAAATAAATGGTCATAGAATAAATCATGGTCATACAGTGGAATAACTTGAAAGTGTTGCTGGTGGTAAGACGAGTCAAAAAATTAATGGATGTAGCCTATCCCAGCATCTTAACAAGTGTTTATGGTGACTATAAAGATATGAGAGGAAACATATCTTTTTTGTCTCCTTCTCTTTCCCATGACTTATTTTTGCACCATTTTCAGTTTATACATCCTTGCTGTCCATCTAAGTTATTGGTGTTTTAAAAATCACTTGTATGGTAGAGATTTGGAGCTCTGCTATCCATATACCATTACTGTTGCCCAGTAGATATTTGCACACTTTCTTTCCAAGCTGTTGATGCGAACAGAATCTTGTTGAGTTGAGGTTCATGCTGTAGTTTTACCTTGGCTGGGCTTCCATTGACCTATGTAATCTGTGCCCTTTGTGGATCACAGGAATACTCAGAGTTCTTTCTGTAGGTATCAGTTACCTTCTGCTTTCCTATTTTTCTTAAATTTCAAAATGCACTGACTTCAATTCATGAGCCCTTAGTAGGGGCAGGAAGAAGGATTCGTAACCTCTTCCTCTTAAGGACAAGTATTTCTCAGGTTTTACTTAGAGATTTTTAGACCTGCTTTGAGGGTGAGCAATTCCCAGAAGTTCTGAGCGTTTAATGCACTGCATGTGTAAGGCAAAAATTGTTGAAAACATCTGAACTCTCACTACCAAAGAGGTAGTTACCCTACCATTTGCTAGGGTAAATATTAAGCAACCAAGCTTCTTTGGTCAGGGTTTGATTCTAGATACGTGCACAAAGGAAACATTGGTAAAATTGGTCAGTGTTAAAGAATGATTCTTTTTTTAAAAGGCCTGTATCTTGGGAATTTTTGACTCGACCCCTAATTTAGATCAATAATTCTACTCACCGCCTGCAGTAACTGTACCAGATTTCAAGGCAGTTAGATAAGCACGGGGATTATAGAGCTCTTAGAAGAAACTGACCTTTAAACAGAAGTTTGCAGAAAGGTGTGAAATGACCTATTCATCACAGTCAGATGTCCTGAGCTGAGTAAGAGTACAGGATGGAGATGAATATGGCTTGAAAGATAAATATAGCTTGAAACAATGGTTCTGAGGGGTGCAAATTGCTCCGTTCCCTTCAAAAAGAGTTTTTTCATTCCTTCTCTCCCCTGACATATCTGCAGAGTGAAGCACATCTATCCTCAGCTCTTCAGCCTAACCTCTGTGTGCTTACTGTCTGCTTCCAACATCTCAGCTCCCTCTACAGAGGCCACATGAAAGACAGGGAGAAAGAGGAGGAGGGAAGGAGGGCAGGCAGGGAGGATAAATTCACATACCTCTGGAGCTGGTCAGATCTCCAGGAAAAGGATTGGCGCATTGACCCCTCCAGAAGTATGCACTGCGTCTGGGAGACCGGCTTCTTCCGTGGGCCTGAGGGCAAGGAGGTGCAGGAAGCAGCCCTGGACTTTTAGAGAGGTGGGGTGCTTTTACTTCCCATCTTCTGGGAGAAAGTGAATACAGTGCTGCGGGGACCACTAGGTCATACTGTATGCACAGGGAAGAATACAGGAACATAGAGTATAGTACACCCTTTCCTATCAGTGCTGTTACCCCTTTCCCATCTCTTGCCCTGTTTTCTTATGCTCCCCTTTTCCTGTTGCCATCATCATCTTCCACTTATTTCCCAACTTATTTCCTCATTATTCTTCTCCTGTTGTCAACATTTGCACGTCTATTATGTTTGATTTACAAAAGAAAAAGAAAAAAAAAAAAGAAAGAGGAGTTTCAATGGCTTTTGAATCTTCCTCTTCGCTTAGGTGATGCTTTCTTTCCCCAAGTGGAAATGAACCAGAACCCTGACAAAAGCAAATTACCTCCGAATGGCTCCTTGTCTTGGACGTGTGCCAAGAGCCAAATTTAAAATGACCCAGCCTGGGTGGAGGTCAGGTTCAATGGCTACTACAGAGGCCCCTGAGACTTGCAGCTCATGTGAGAACTGACAGACTACAGAGCAGTTTGGTTTTTATGTTTCCAGGACAAACCTCTGGCTTGTGAGTTAGATGCACATCCATCCAAGAGAAGCAAGTTTTAATTGTTGCTCCCTTTCCTCCTCTCCTCACCTTTGATTCCTCTGAAACAGAATGGTACCAGGCACAATGTGGGATATTTATGTATATATATGTTTATATATATATGTTTATACACACACACACATACATATAGTGTGAGTAATTTGAGATACATCTGTGCAGAAGTTGGTATAATGCCAGTTTCAGGAGATGCTGTTCTGGGGAAGGGAGCTGAATCTGTTGACCTCCTTCTTCAAATTATTCTTGAATGTGAACATTAACCCCACCTTGCACCTCAGTGACACAGACACGTTTTAAGACAGTCCAGGTAAATGTATACTCCAAAGTACTTAGGGAAATGAACCTTTAAGTGGAACAGAGTGTGGGAGGTTGTACATGTGCATGGGGGAAGGGGAATGGGGGACATTCCCCCAGCCTTTCATGTGAAGCAGCTAGTTTAAAAAAAAAACACATAAATTCATCATGATTAGTGCTCCCGCAGCTACAGCTAAATGAATCCACATCATTTAGAGAGCTAAATGACTCTAGACTTAAGATCAGAAATGTTAGGGCTGGAAATGATTCAGGGTGGAGCTTCTATTCCTAGCACTTACATCTTAAAGCCCTTAGTCTTGACTGCACCACAGCTGCGTGCTGCATATGTAAGTGTGAAGGGAAAAGAAATGAGCAGGAAGGAAACACAGAGGAACCTGATCCTCAGCTAATGGGATCTCTGCTAAATTATTTCCACCAAATAACAGAGGAGGAGAGCACCTAAGAAGAAAGAGTATTGTAAAATATTTAATTGCCTGATGAGAAACACTGTTAAATTCACATTTGGTGAGGCACTCCCACTCCTTGTAAATACTCCTTGCCCCTCGCTCTCCCTTGTTTCCCCAAGCTTCAGTCCCCTTGAGATTGAAGTCACTGCTGCTAACTTCACAGGAGTGGACCTCTGCTGCCTGCCTCTGCAGCAGGACAAGTAAGTATGAGAGATCTGAAACTGCTCAAGATCAGCGTAGAACAGCTGAGGGGGTTGCTCTCCTCGGCCCTCCAGCAGTGCAGAGCTCGTTGAGCTGGTTGGGCCTCAGCTACTGACCTGCTGCAGCTTGTTTCAAAATGCTGAAGCTGAGAGTGCTCCCTTCTGCGAGTGCAACTGAGGGAGACCAAGGCTCTCCCAAGTGTCTGATTTTTGGCTTAGGTAAGGTAATGTTGATTTTTTGTGCTTTCATTTTCTCCGTGGTTGGTAAACTTCTAAGCATTTTCAGATGCAAGTGTGATGTTCAGAATTGTTTTTGTAGAGAGATCTGCTGAATTCTTCCCCACAGATAACATGCATTACTAATTACATGCATTACTAATTACTAAATCAAGGGAAATTTTCCATGGATTTTTTTTTGAAGGAGATCCCTTGTCAGACCTTACTGTACCTGAGTAGTTAAAAAGAAGAGCAACAAAATCAATATAGCTTTCTGTTATTCTGTATCTGCTGTTACACATGTTTATGATGTAATTGATTTTCACTTAATTTTGACTCCCTTTGTCCTACCTAAAAAAGTTACTAAAAAAGCCCGTTTGCTCCTTTCCACTTGAGAGAGGGACAGGAGGGTTTGGGAAAAGGACCACATTTCAGAAATGAACATGGTCTAACATCTTCTGAATCCAACCAGAGCTACTTCTGGAACACGCTGGATTTTGCTATGCAAAAGTCATAGAAACACTTATATTTTACAATGTGGTCATCTTTTCATCTCTCCTGTACATTGTTTTTTAAAATTATATATGATTTTAAAATATCATGCAAACTAACATAAAGAAATATAAATGTGTGTTCCTGTATAGCACAAATCCCACACATAAAAGGGAAAAATTATCAATATTTATATTTTAAACTCACTACATTAATATTAAAGGCATGGAGACATTTAAAACAAGTTTCAGGATGGATTTGTGGTATCTGCATGTATCTGGGCTATATTTTATGTAGCTATCGCTTATAATCTTCAGTCTGTGACATCTTTTATAGGAGCCCACATATTCATCAGTCAAGCATGTCAGTAAATGAAGCTGACCCCAAAGATTTCCGAGGTCTGTTGTGGCATGTTGAGTGATTAATCAGTAAACAAGAAGAGACTAATTTGACAATAGCATGGAGACACTTGCAGACTATTGAGTAAATAGTAGAGCAAACACTTTGAAAACTCTAATTGTATATTTATGGTACACTAAGGGACAGAGATGCATTATTTGAATTTTCAAAACAAATTTTCTCTACAATTGTATTTTGTATAGTGTCTTCCATAGTGTAAGAAAGTGTGCAAAGTATTTTATATATTAAAAAGTTATTAGTAGTGAAGTGAAAGAAATTGCCTATTAGGAGGCAGAAGAGAAAATATTAAAGAAATTTGAAAGTAAATATACCATTGGCAAAACAAAAAGATGCAGACAGAGTGCCACAAACTTGAGTTGTGCTAGAAAACACAAGAATGCTACTGTGGATTTTAGCAAGTACATAGGAGGTTTTCTTGATTGACCATATGTAAAAAACACCACGAATTAGAGATGTAATTCTTCCCTCTCCATATGGTCCGTGTCCAAATTACTTCTTTAAATTGATTGACTTAAGCTTTATGTGGAGTGGACAGAAAAGAGTAATATTTTGGTTCAGTAGTTTTTCCAAGCATATTTTGCATGTAATTGGGTGTCTTTATCCTTTAGAGAGATAGGAGGGCACGCGCTTCCTTGTATGACGTAGCAATGATGGCATCTTTCCTGGGAGACATGGAAAAGAGCATATTTACAAAGAATATATGCAAGTGGATTCATTCATCCTTTAGAAACCTTTATTTTGTTTCCAAATTGGGCTGTGAAGCGTAACTGCTGCAAGGTGGGGTGCAGCAAGGACTAACCATGTTGTTTCCTTAGTGTTCACCATGACTTGGGTGTTGTTCTGAACTCCAAGCGCTGCTGCTTCATTCCTAGTAATATGCAGCTTCCCTGTATGCTGTAGTGCAGCCCTCTGCTGCTGTCTGCCTTCTTGCCTGTTCTTGTAGTGAGAAATGTCAGGTATTTTGTGTGTTTGTCTTGACTGGTTGGTTAAAGAAAAAAAGATTACTTGATTATTAAAACAAAACAGGACAGGTTTACATGGATAATTAGAAAGGTGAGAAATTTATTGCAACTTAATGGAAATCACAGGTATGGTTCTTTAACACTATTTAATTCAAGAGAAATCAAGAGATGAATGATTTTCACCTTATTACTTTGCATGTAAAGGGGTGTTACCAATTTAGGTTAAAGTAGAACCAAAATTTCATTCCTGGAAGCAAATGGAGGTGTTTTCCTGAGGAGATCTAGGATGATGTCACTTGTAGATGCACTGGGTGAAGCACTTGCTTGTGTTTCTACCTTCTTCTTTACCTGGGCATCTGTAAGCTCTTGTTCTGCTTTGCACAGCTGCAAAGCTGGTTGTTTCAGATTTCTGAAATTAGCAGCAAAAATGTCCTCATGAATTTGGCAGGTGATTATTAGAAATGGTTAGGAAGTGGGTTTAGGTCTTGTTATTTTAAGAAGCAAAACTACACTTGTGGCTTGTATAAGGAAACGGTCTTTTGTTTGATGTTTGAATTTCAAACTTATGCTAACCACATTAGGCTGTTTCTTATACTGTTCTGTATTTACCTATTTTGCATTAATCTACTGAATGAATAGGGTAGTGTTATTATTATTATTTTTATTTACTTTTTTGTAATTGTACTTGTCAAATTTAAGAATTTGACAAAAAATACTTAGTTTCATTCTTCCTATGAAAAAAGATTTCAACTTGTTGACCCCATTAACCCACGCTAAACTTCCTGTTCTTGTAACATTTTTAAACATGACATACCTTTTATTTTTTATTTTTAATTTTAAAGGTTGCAGTTAGATATCACAATTTTAGTATCCTTGTAAGTGCTGTGTAATTCAGTCTCAGCTTCTGTCTCTTCTGCCTAAAACATGAAATAAAACATCATAGATACTACTAACTTATCTAGTTAAGTGAAGACCTATATGCTTTGCAATGAAGGTCCTAGCAATGGATTTGTTCTCCATCTTTTTTTTTTTTTTTTTTTTTACTCCTTCCCCTAAGTAATTTTAGCAAGAACTTTCAGTCAAGCTTCATACCACAGACTAGTATGGTAAAAAGTAATTCTTTTGAAGCTTGAAAGTAACTGGTAATAATTGAAGACAACTAAGTTACAGATTTGAACTGGTTCTACAAATAAATCATAGATAATTTAAATGGCATTTATGTGATTATATCTGTAACAGATGGCGTATTTTAGGGGAAAAGGAGATTCCTTTGGACACATGTGATAAGCTGTAGTTCCACAGAGTGAATCACATGGCTTGAGCCCTCCTGCAGTCAGTCAGTATCAGGGCGCTCTGCAGCCAGATGAAGATTAGCTTGCAAGTATCCTGCTTCCAGATTCAGCTGCTGTGCAGTCTTAAGCATTATTCTGTCACTAGCCTTCTAAGTTAAGAAGATAGACCATGATTTAGGTTTTTTTTTGATAGAAATAATTAACTTCTTCCTACTGAAAGAGAGCAGATGGCATTGTATTTTTTTAATTAAGAAAAGGAAGAACTTACTTTCCAAGTAGGAAAATGTAAGAAGCAATACTGAAGCAGAGAAGAAAGTTTTAAAACAAATGGCAAGGGAAGAAAGATTGACAAGGTCTTGAAAATGCCACTGATAGAGCTTTCTTTTTTCCAGAGAGAATTCCAGTCTTTTTCTTCTTTTGAGGAGTCCCAATCTTCAGTTATCTTTAGGTAGTGTTTTGGAGTCCTGAGATCATATCAGTTGATTTAGCAACCTAAGCATCAGCCCTTTTCTGGGAGGAAAGCTTATGGTATTTATTAGTGTAAATGCTATTTTATATATATAATCAGGCAAAGGGAAGGACACTGGTTATCACAAAAAGAAAAAAGGGAGCTTGTGTAGCTGACATCAGAGAGATACAAACTTGAGCATTTTAAGATTCCTGCTGTTATCTTTAATTAGTTTTCAAAGAACATTTCTCCATTCATGCTGTGCAGTGGATATTTCAAGATAGAAAACACAACTGAATGAACCAAACACTTCAATCCTGCTGCTCTCAAAATCTGCATAATAGACCTTTATTGGCAGTGGTGGTGTTCTGTTTTGTTTTTAAACAGTTTGCTTAACAATATGCTCTCAACAGCCTCTTTTCACCACAAATAAAGGGAGCTATTCTACAGCAGATTTAGGTCAAGAGTTTCCATTTCAAGAGAAAATGATGCATGTCTCCTTTGTGGGTGGTGGAATGTGGGATTTTACATCTTTACTTGAGTTTAAAGCTTTTAGAATTCTCTTGAACCAACATTAAGTAAATTAATAAGACTAGGATAATCATTGTCAGGTTGAATCTTCCCTTCAAATTAAACCTTTATTTTTTAAGCTTTTTTTTAAAAGCAGGATATCATTTATTTTCCACAGTATTATGTAAGTTTTTGCCTGTTTCATAGGAAATAAAACAATAAGCAAAAGCTAAATTTTCAGAAACTTCTATACCCCACATATGTTTTGCAAAATTTGCATTTACCTCACCTTATACTCAATTGCTCTGAGTATCTTTCATGTCCAAACTCCTTTGTTTTTGTTATTTTTTTTTAATTGAGGTGAACATTTATAATCTCTTTAATAAAGAGAACTGCTAGGAATATAATGTAGCAGGGCACAAACGTGACTATTCATTACTAATTGATCAGGGAAATGATTGTGGATGACAGAGATATTATTGAGAATGAAAATCAGTCCTTAGTTTTGGTCTTCAGCACAATTTTAAAGTATTCTTACAGATGTGTTTCCTTAGTAAAAAGGAGATAATAGCAGAGGATGTCTGAAAAAATAGTAGTGGAAAAAAACTAGTAATTCATAAAAAGGGATTTTAGCAGGCTACAAATTATGGAGCATCTCTCAAAAGGACAGTGGCTCAGTTGCTAGCCCAAGTCAACAGAGTCTCATATAGAGAGCTGTGCTGCAGAATTGAAGTAACGAATATTGTCTCTATTTAAAAGGCATACAGAGAACAACAGACCAGAAGATTCTACAGTTACACTCACTAATTGGATGGATTAGCAAATATGAATAGTAAAACATTATATAATGCAATTTTCTATACTCAAATGCGAACAATTTATGGAAGCAACTTGTGCTTCAGTGTTTTATTACATTACTTTGACATTATCAGTAAAACAGTGGTTATTTCAGAATGGTTAAGAGAAATGTAGACTTTGAGAAGACTTTTTTTTTAATAGGCTTGCCAGTCAAAAGCTGCTAAAGATGTTTAGTAGAGGCAAGATAATGGGCAAATATGGTCAGGATCTAAATTTAGGAAACAGAAAATTAAAAGTGAGAATAAAACCTAATTTTTATTTTGCTTGCAGGCTGAGAGCAGAACTTTCTTGTAGGTCTTATGCTAACTAGTAGTGGTCTGGAGAGGAGAAAGAACAAAATTTGTAGGCAATATGCATTAATTAAGTAATATAAGACCAGGAAGAACTATAAACTTTGAATGTATATAGGTGTGGAATAGGATAGTAGTTGAAGGCAGTGTTGATAAATGCACTGGGAGAAGGAAATTGAATTGCTCATATGTTTTGCAAGGTTCTAAATACACTGCATCAGCCTCAGGAAAGGGATCTGGGCATTCCTCGGGAAGCTCAGCGAAGGTGGGTGGAAACAGCAAGAAATGGAAATGACAGTAATATGGAAATAATACAATGCTGTTAACTAATAAAATGGCAATTCCTCTTGATAGTTCCACTTATCTCCAACAGGATTAATAAAGAACTTGGAAAAGGTCAGAAAAATGTAAAGGATATCATGAATAGCATGGGAAACTCCTTTCTGGGAAAATATTTAGACTAGGCAGTAGGTTGAGCCCTAAACATTAAGAAGTTTATGAACAAAATGGATATGCATGTTTTAAGAACTGTTGCCAAATAATCATGCTTTTCTGAGAGATTAGTCCGTAATCCTTGAGGAGGAAAGAAGAAATATTTCTCTCTATGGTTAACTTTTTTTTTCTCTTTGTCTTTAATGTGCTGAGTTATGAATGTGAGAAATGGGATGCTAAATTAGGTGGACCATAGATGTGTCCAAGAGTGGCTTCATCTTTGCTGCTAGCTACATCTTCACCACGAAATATCTTTAATATTCACTAATGTGTACAGTGGCAAGCTGCAAGAATATTTTCTTCAGAAGTAATGCTTTGCAGTGACACAATTAGTACATTTTTAGCCTTTTCCTCTGATTTTTTTATGATATTATTTCTTCATATTTGTAAGTATTAGGTGTCTTCACACATTTTAGGTGGTAATTTTTACTTCTATTAGTAAAATCCGTATTTCTGGGGAAGAAAAATGTGAAACTTGTGTATATTCCTATTTTTCCAGAGTGAAAAATATTCGGAGTGTCACAATTAATTTCATGAAAGCTGAGGGAAAGTTCCTCCTGCACAGGAAAACATGCATTATTTCAAAGGCTTGGATCCATACCTATGCAGTAGATTTAATATCATAGAAACTTATCACCATCACTGTTTTCTTTTCTTTTCTATTTTTTCTTTCCTTTTTCCTTTTTTTGTTTTCTTCAGCCTCTGAATATAGTAAAATAATTTTCAGCCCATTACTACAAAAATATTAGGAAAGACTTACCATTGTGGCCCTTGTACTGATTGATAGTGATTGTATTTGGTGTTTTGGGGCACGCTTGGCTCTCTGTTAACTTGACTTATTTCTACTAGGAACAACTTGGAAGGTTTTGGCATGTGGACATTTGCTGCAAGTAAAACAATGTCATTCATGATAACACTTAAGTAACTAGGAACTGAAGGGCTCCAGAATGCTGGGAATTGGTGTGTGCCTTTTATGTAGGGGTCGATTAGTTTCATTTCCATTAATCTCACTTCATTTCTTTTCAGTATTTTACATAGGGTGGAATAGAGCCTTTCCTTTTAGTATGGAAAACCTCTGTGTTATTTATCTTCATGGAATTTAAAATAAGAATGCCAAAGGAGTTCACCCTTGCTTCAGAGTTTGAGGGCCACAGAAAATCCAGTAGCTGGGAATGCTTCGGGAGCATGCGTTCTGCAAGTATTTAGCATTGGAAAGCAGGCATGGACCAAAAAAAAGAAAAGCTTCTCTCAAAAGAGGTGAAAGACAGGAGAACTGAACTACCAATTCTGGAATGGAATTACTACAGCTCTTTGAATGCCTGTAAAATGACATGGCCCTTGGGTTTGCACAGCGTAGGCACTATGTGTGTGTACTTAGCCGGATGTCCTTAGGCCAGATTATACAGTCATACAACAAATAAATATGTAGTTAGTGTTGTTATCTGACCAAAAATGTTAATTCTGACATATGTTTTGGATGTAACAGAGGAAAAACACTGTGGTGCTTTAAATCAGCCTTTAGTGAACAGTGTTGTATGTTAAGACTCGAACCCATATTATATCTATCCTTTTGTTGTTAAATAAATAGCTAAAACAAAACAAATGTGGAGCACATTAGTATAATTAAGGTCTGGAGGAAGCACATTGATCCCTATTTGAAACTGTTGATAATTTAGCTTTACATCATTGCAGGATTGCTTCAGACAATCAGATGGAAATAAAGTCAACTCAGTTCTTTCCCCTATGGCTTTGGTTTTTGCATTTCCGAACAACACGTGCACTGTATTTTTGTTATGTTACTTACTGCCGAGGATGAAATCAGTGGGGAGAGTAGGGAAGCAGTGAGAGAGGGAGGAGACATGCTGTTCATTCCTCAGAATTGGAGGCACAGAGTTTAAACCACATGCTTTTTATTTGTTCTTAGGTTTTCTGAGAAAACAACGATCAAATGGTTGCAGCTCTTTGAAGGTAGTGGAGTTCCATATGGCCCAATCAACAGCATGCAGCAAGTATTCTCGGATCCTCAGGTTTGCTCTCACCAGGCCTTTTCTATACATTATTACATGTGTTTTACAAATACTGAATAACGATCACTTTGCCTCCTATAGTATAGTATAATAAGAAATGACATTACACATCCTCAAATTACTTATACGTTTGGGAACACGTGCTTTGCCACAGTGTGCTAAAGCATAGGTGTTTGTGTCCTCCACGGAATCTGCCCTTCAGCAGTGTCTAGGAAAACAAGGAAAGAAAATGTTAAGCAAATCTGTCAGATAAATGTTCAGAAAAGTAACCTTCTTATTCTTTCCAAGGAATCATTTCTCCTTTTATTTTTTCTGTTGAATATGGATAACCAGAATTTGTGCTATTCAGGAAAAAGAAAGACTAAATTTTGAATGGAAACATGAAAATGAAACAAAAAATCAGATGAAGAAAGATTTTAATCTTTTCTTGGACTAGTGGTTTCCTGAAGTGACAGTGACTCAGCTTTTGTAAATATTTTACTGAATTCCATCACTACTTAAAGGAATTTTTTACCTTCTAGCACCCGTAGAGTTGTAACGCCTGTAAGTTCGGTGATCTCTCTCTTTTTCTTTACCCTCTGTCTTATGCTGTGTTGATTCTAACAAAAATTCAGTGCAATAGTATTTTAGAGTTATTCTACTTCATTGAAGCTTCTTTAAAATAATTTCTAATTTCTAATAATGCAAGTACCCTTTTCAACAAGGACAGCGCATTTTTTTTAGAGTGCGAGTCTGCATCTGAAGTTCTACTCACAAGTGCATCTCATGAAGAAACAAAAGTAACCTCCCCCCTTCCTTGCTGCTGCCATCCCCTGCCCTCCTTCACCCCNATGATTCTAACAAAAATTCAGTGCAATAGTATTTTAGAGTTATTCTACTTCATTGAAGCTTCTTTAAAATAATTTCTAATAATGCAAGTACCCTTTTCAACAAGGACAGCGCATTTTTTTTAGAGTGCGAGTCTGCATCTGAAGTTCTACTCACAAGTGCATCTCATGAAGAAACAAAAGACCCAGGAATGAAAAAATTTCTGGTTTATTTCAGTAACCTCCCCCCTTCTTTGCCGCTACCATCCCCTGCCCTCCTTCACCCCCGCCCCCAAAAAAAGANCTACTTCATTGAAGCTTCTTTAAAATAATTTCTAATTTCTAATAATGCAAGTACCCTTTTCAACAAGGACAGCGCATTTTTTTTAGAGTGCGAGTCTGCATCTGAAGTTCTACTCACAAGTGCATCTCATGAAGAAACAAAAGTAACCTCCCCCCTTCCTTGCTGCTGCCATCCCCTGCCCTCCTTCACCCCTGCCCCCAAAAAAAGAGAAAAAAAGAAAAAAAAAGAGAGAGATTGACTATTAAAAGAAATGCCAATCTTGTAGGTGCCCATTTATATTGTCTGGAAGCTTCTGTCAGGAGTGTGAATATGGTTATAGCTTTTTGGAAAGAACAGCAAACAAACATTCTTCAGTCACAGAGATTTATTATACTTGAAGGGATGTTTGTGTGGCTACCACAGTGACAGAGTGAAAGTTCCCTCTTCTCAGATTAATTCGCTCTTTCTGCTTGAAATGAGGTAGCACCATCCTATTGAGTGTGCTTGGGCCAACTCTCTCACTTCATAATTTTACGGGGATTAAGTTTTGAGTTTTGAAGAACATACAGCAGGAGTCTTGACTTTACCTAGGTGGCTTTACTTGGTTGTCTGATTATATTTGAGGTAACACTGAAAAAAATCCTATGCTTCTTTTGATGCTCCTTCAAATTTTTTTTTAAAAAAAAGGCCCAAAGTGAGTGGCATCTTTAAAAGGCCCTTTAAATCCCTGTTATGGATGGCAATTACATCCCAAATTTAAAAGAGCATTAGGTTTGTGACCTTTTTCTTGTTCATCCTTCCTTTTAAGTAGTATGGCAGAATTAGCCTATCCAATATTTTAAAATATTTTCTCAGAAAGAATTGAAGATCGGTATTATCCTTCTGATGAAACTACTTGCATTTTTACACCCTGCTCTAAAATAAATGTCACTCGGTCACATTCGTATTACTATTGGAAACTAAAAGTCAGCATTTGTGGTGATGTTGAGTATTATGAATTCATTTCCTTTTTGGTGCTCTCTGCTTTGTTTAGCATTTTCTCACAGTTATCATTCTATCAAAGGGAAGAAAAAAATGGACTCTTTTTTGGTCTTGAAAAGTGGGAAGAGGTTAATCTTGTGAGGGATAGTTCTGAGGTCAAGCTATTTACAGCACCAATGTATGTTTAGGAGAAATGTCACTTAACTTGTGTTTAATAACCTTAGTTACTAATACTGTGTAACAAGAAATGTTGAGTGTAAGTTAAAATGAGTTTCTTGTACCCAATAATCTGCTTTTAAGTACATTTGCTTTCAACTACTGCATAGGCTCCAGAAAAATATCAAACCTGCTGAACTTCAATGCAGCATTGCCTCTAATGCAATATACTTAGATTTGTAACTTAGTGTGGATACTTCTCATTTTGAGTGTTAGGAGTCATAGAAAATCCTCTAAAATATATAAGTAAGAGATTTGAATCTTAAGACAATTCCTTTGACTTTCATGACCATTGTCTTCCTAATAATTTATAGATTTTGGTAGCTGTAAAGCAAAAATCATTCATTTTATATCCACAGACATACATATATATATATATATATATGTTATATATATTTCCGCAGACTAACATCACTGATGACCAAGATCCACTGTGAATATGTCAACATCCATCCAAGTCAGTATTGCTGTCAGTAGGGCCCCAATAAGCTTTCTGGTGCAGTGGGAAGTTACCGGCCAAAGACCAAAATCCTGGGAAGGGAAGGGTAGGGCAGGAAGGGGAGCAACCCTGAGGAGACAGGAAAGAGACGATAAAAGAGAGGACTGATGTGGTATAATGGAATTTAATCATCTGAAGGCGATTTTTTTTTTCAAATGTTATTTTATTTTAACTAAATGAACATTGGGATTCTGAAGGCCAAGCATGATTTGTATAGCTTTTTTTTTTAACTGAGATAAAACAACACATTTTTTGATCCCAGGACATTTTGTTAATATCATTAACTGCTTCAGTTGTACTCCAAGGCCGCTGCCAAAAAACATGAGTTTTTTTACTAAGTTAGAGTGCCAGGTGATACTGTTTTTTCCATGAATGGAGTGAAATATCCATTTTTCCCAACTGATTATAATCTTTTATTCATTCGTGAGGTTAAAATGAATACCACAGCCACTTGCACTGCTAAGTCAATCCGTCTGTACATACAAATATATGCCTGTATGCTTGAGCATGTAGGCTTAAAAGGGCTGAAAGAAAGAGGGGAAGATACAGTAGCCAAGGGGGCAATTTTCTTAAAACAAAGGTAGAGGACAGAATCATACATATATTCTTAGGAGCTCTTAGGAGCTCTTAGCAGTACAGTATAGACTGTTTTCATGACTGTTTTTTACAGTCTAACTTTTTCAAACTCTATTTTAGAAATATGTTCTTTCAACTAGGCCAAGATCGTACAAAACATTAAAGGAATTCTTAAAAAGTTTTAAAAACTTACTAGTGACCTCAGTATGGTCCTATTTAACATACCCTCGGGAACACGTGTATGAAATAGAATGTGGTTTGAGGTTTTCCAAAAAAAACAAACTTAAAAGAGAATACCATTTTAATAGAAACTATTCAAATTCTCCCAAAAGATAAAACTGAACAACAACAGGTACGTGCTGTACCGCAGCTAACTATGAAGGAACGAAGATCTGCGCTGGTTAAGTAAGGAGAATATTATTATTATTGTTATTCTTATTAACATTGTCCTTCCCTCTTTCCCAATGTAATTTCTTTCACGGTCCTTTTACAGCATCACTAAGTTCATCAAATAGCTAGTACTTAAGAAACAACTAAATGGCAGTTTACTCAATGGGATGCAGTCCTGTGCCACGTGCTCTAGGTGGCCCTGCGTGTGCAGGAGGGTTGGACTAGATGACCTCTAGAGGTCCCTTCCAACCTTAGGCATTCTATGATTCTATGAATTATTAGTTAATATTTTGCAAATTAAAGCCATCCTCATTAATGTATTTTGTTATATGGATGCTGCCAGCTGAAAGTAAAAATGAAAGCCCTGATATGGTACCTTTTTTCTGTTTCTTATATTCTTTTTTTTTTTTTCTTTTACCAGAGCAGTTACAGTCATACCACACAAGTTGAGCACATCAGGTGTAAGACATCACCCCGATGCATCACTTCTGAGAAATATGGGGAGGGAAATATCAGAGCTGAAATATCACAGCTGGCCCTGATTTCAGCTCCTGCCAAACACCTGCAGACTCTAAAAGGATACCAAAACAAAACTCCACCCTATGGCAAGAGGCCATCCCTTAACAACCCTTCCCTGACTTTGCATCACTATAAAAATTAATTTAACATTTTTTACAGAAACCTTAGTCTTCCTGTCCCAGAAGGACATTACAGTTCCTTTAGCTGTTGCTCTGAATGTGCCTCAAAAAGAAACAGAAAATTGAAGTATTAAAATATCTGATAGCTGGAAATTATCTGATGTTTTCAGTTTATTATTTGTGGAAACTGATGAAGCTGGTAATTTTTTATTAACATCCAGATCATCTCTTATTCTGTAAGTCATTTTATTTGAGCACGACCTGGCAAAAATTTTGTAGCATCTGGTAAAAGCTTCTGCAATCAGTGTTGTGAACATAGAAAACAAAAAAAGAAATCAAGTATTTTTTTATTTCTATTTTTTAGACAGCATCTGATACTTTTTTTTTTTTTTTTTATAAATGGTGATGCATTTTATGGACCACGTCTTTAATTGCTTTAGCTATTTTTTGTTGAAATAGACTTTTGTGACCCACGAACGGCTGTCCAAGTTGAGTAAGATTATATTCATGTCCATAATACTGTGGGGAGTGTTTTTTTTACATACAGAGGTTTCTGCAACTGAAAAGCAGTTGATGAAGGCCTGAGGTAATACAATGTGTCTGGAAGCAATTCCTAGCAGACAGGGGAAAGAAAAAAAAAAAAAAGAATTAAATTTTGCATGTGTCTCTTAAGTCAGTATTAGAGCTGGTTGGAAATGTTCCGGTGGAATGTTTTTCCATTGAAAAATGCCAGTTCATTGAAAGTGAAACATCCACAGGAAGGTGTCGAAAATAAAATTTTATTTTGAAACAGAAATTGAGTTCCCCTCCATGTTGTTTTGCTAACCCGAAAATGTGTAATACATAGTTCTGATTTGGTGTTTCTAGACAATCTTTTACTTCAATTTATACATTTTATGTAATGGAAAAAACAAAATATCTCATACCCAGCCCTTTAATTTTGTCAAAAGCAGTTCTTTCATACTAAATTACAAATGCTTTCAAGCTTCTGGTTTGTGGGAAATTTAGAAGTAAATTCTGTCCTGAAGTGGAAAGCGTTCAAAGGTGGAACGCAGTTTGAAGTAGTAAAATGGAAAATCCAGTTCTAAGACTGTTTGTAGTATGATTCCCACATACACACAAATATGCAGGCTTTTATTTGTTATGAGATAGTTCTGTGTCCAGATGGACTCAAAATGAGACATAAACTGGGCTTTGGTATGATGAATATGGCAATACGAGGTGTTTAAATTTGTGTCGTGTTTTTATTATCTCATGTTTTTTGTCTGGCCTGACTGATCTCACACAGACTAGCAGAGCTCTTGCTATGGAGAACTTTTAAAATATGTTGGATTTCTATATGAATATGTATGGTTAGGCTTGTATTTATGCTAAGTCTTTTTTATATATGTTCTACATGTATTGTATAGAAAAGAAAAATAATGGTAAAGGAAGTAGTTCAACACCTTTTATTATGAAGTTTTATTTGCAATTACTTGTAACTTGCAGACCTTAATGGTTTCAGTGGAAATTTCCAGGGCTGGTCATGTGCCTAAGTCTGAACTTCACTTGGAAGCAGTTCAGATAAATGATCCTGCTGTATTTGAAGACCAGTTTAGGGCAATCTATTGTCTAGGATACTAATGTATTCTCACAGTCAGTCTCATCTGGGAGCTCTGCTGCCTGTATTTGAAATATATATTATTTTTCTCCCATAGAGACTTTAAATGGAGGCAGGATGGTCTTGTTAAGTGGATGAGCTTTCTGTTACTCCCCCTTCCATCCTACCTGGTTGTAAATGAAGAGAGATGGGGCTGGTGGGTCCCCAGGAAGGGGAGGAGGAAGAGGGAACAGATATAGGAGCATGTTGGAGCTGCATGGTGGGATAAGTGTAGAAATTGGAGCCAGTCAGTAAAGGGTATAAGGGAAATGTGAAGGCTGAGAACATGGGAGTTGGGAGGGGGAAATGGATTAGAGGTATTGGAAAGATGAGCAGACACCAGAAGAAAATATGGCAGCAACTGATTCGAAGGTGCGATAAAGAATAAAAGAAAAGTAGAGGCCGGTGGGCAGCAGCAGTAGTATGAAGACCTAGATTAAAGATTGTATAACTACAGTGGACAAAAGTCAGCTTTTTCTCAACATCAGAGTTTCCATTTATAAAACTTATAAAACTTAGCCCTTAAAGCAATAAAAAATAAGAACACAAATATGAGGAAATTAATGGGCAACCTTACTGAACATAGAAGAAGCTTTAATTCATAAGCAATATGATATTTTTAAAGCTAGTATCATTTCTTTCTGGTGTACCTTCATTTTCCAGTGTATAGGATGGAACTTATTGTTCAGTAGAGGTGCATCTAGTTTCTCTCGTGAACTTGGTGGGTGTCTCTTAGATTCCTAGTACATTTGATTCAGGATATGATAAGTGGGTGGAAGAGATAAGGGGTCCCAGACACACTGCTACATGTTTGTCCAAGTTGTAGGGAGAAAGTTGTTTGACATTCATTTTCCACACAGTGGACGAGTGCTTTGGAGAAAGTCACTTAAATCACAATGTGTGTTCCTAATTTAAGTGCCTGCTTTGTGGCACCGTATGCTAAATATTCAGGAGCATTAACTCTCAAAAATTTAAATGAAGCTGAAAGTATGCTTTGGTCGTTTAAAAATATCATATTGTAGAAAATGCTGAAAAAAATCTAATGCAACACTTTTGGCCTTAGTTTTCTCTCTATATGGCATCTTGGATGTGAAATTGATACTTTGAGAAGCAGTTTTGTAAAGATATAGTTGCCATGCATCTGAAATATTATGATTTCTAATGAAGAGACATCAAAGAAATCTCTTCAGTAAATTAGTTTTGTATTATGTGATTTGATTGATCCGTAACTAAAAAAGGCCTGGAACTCTACAATGTATATCTTACAAATATGAAATAGGTGCAGTTTTGAATTCCTTTTACTTCATTGAGTTTGGAGAAATGGTTTGAGTATGTGTCTAAGGCTGTGCTATATTTTGTTAGGGCATTCAAATAAATGATGCTTAGCAGAGATATTTTTAATTTTCTTCTCTAGTTTCTTTTGAAATGGGCATGTGTGTATTGTATGTATTTGGCTAGTACTATTTGTTCATTCTATGATGAAAAGCTTAAAATAAGTGACATTAGTAATTGCTGAAAAGTATTGCATTCAAGCTCTGCTCTCATAAGACAGTCAACTGTGTTTAAAAATAACGTATCAGTCATAGTTAGTCAAAGCTACGAAAAGTCAGTCACCTACCATCATTTAGCCAACCCTGCTAGAAGGAGACTTGTCCAAAGCCATGTAGATGTTTGGAGCAAGGAACATAGCAAAGAAACTACTGAAACCTTCTGAGTCTTTGTTAGGCTTAGGGATCTGTTGTACAGACACTTCTGTCCCCCAAATTCCCTTGCTAGTTTCTGCCCTTGTAGCATTTATACATTCCTGAATCCTGCATCTCATCAAAGTGATTTCAAAAAATCTGTATTTGGGGTCTTGCATTACTGGAATATGCTCAGGATGTTATCCAACTTTAATATGTACTAAGCTAGATGATTTATAACTTAGAAATCCCTCACAGGGCACAAGCCCAGTGCTCACATCTGCTCAGGTAAATGTTGCACCTCCAAAGAGAATTTTTCATGAACTCAGCTGCATCTATACGTAGTTGGGTTGTATTTAAGCCAAGTTGGATGAGTTTAAATCTTGTTATGTTTTGAGGGAGAAATAAATGTGCATCCTATGTAGGTCTCACAAGCTAAGTAGAGTGGTAGACACTGAAGCAATAGATTCAATTGATTATCTAGAAGTTTGTTCATCTGAGTATTTTCTGAACAGCCATTACAAAGTGATGGTCAGTTAAACACAGATAATCTTTGCTTTCCCACAGCATTTACACTGTGAGAATATTTATATCGCCTCTTGATTGACTGACTCACAAGACCACAGATGGTCAAACAAGAAAGTGCCATTTTTTGTTTTAAGATGTTTCCCTAATTTGATGTTAATCTGCTCACTAAGCAAAATTTACAGTAATATCAGTAACAAACACTTTGGCATTTCAAAGTAGAATTTAACATGCTTCAGTATATAGCTCCCTCTTGCAAAGCATTTATTTAAAAATTTATTGCTGCATTTTATATTCACCACATTCATTTCTACCCTGTCTTCTTGGTGCTCATATTCAGATAGTTTTTTTTCTGTCTTTCTCAGGAAGAAAAAGGGCTAGATTTTGTCATAGGCCTTATTACAAACAAAACTATTTAAAAGTGAACGAGTATGACTAGTGTGATATCGCTCTGTAGCATGAGTAGTTTTTTGTAGGCATCAAGATAATATATACTTGGAGACTAAGTATTTGACACCTTAAACTTGTGTATCTACTTCTGTCTGAGAGATCCTGATGATAATGTATGTATTCCAGTAAGGAATTCCATGCATTCCAGATGAAAATAATGTGATAAATCAGACTTAAAAACAAAAAGAAAAACACAACACTGTGTAGATAAAGCTTTAATTAGTGCTTGACATACAGCTGCATTTCTTGAGTGTTCCACTTATAATGTAAAAGTCTTAGCTCCAAGCATAACTTTTCTCCGTCATCCTGAAATTATGTGTCTTCCCTCCTCTCTTCAGCCTCAGTTCATCTCAGAGTCCCACTCAACTGCAGAAAAAGAAGTGATATTTTGAGACGAGATGCTGACTTGCTCACTTTGCATTATACTTATGCAATAACGTTTTTAAAAATATACTGCTTTTGCTGTACGGCCCTTACTGACAGGGAAGAATACTTGAGCAATGAAAAGGCAAGTATGTAGGCTGAGTAGGAGTGGATATTGGAAGATTTAGATTTTCAACCACTACAAAAAGGCATTAATTAGGCAAATTTTCGCTGTCAGTTCCATTTTCCTTCTCATTCCTGAGTGGTTTCGTGTAAGTCTGCACTATGATTCAAGTAGACAGTTTGTGAAGAAGCAGGAAGTGTTTCCTCTCTGGGCATGGCCACTGAGGCCAGGAGTGTTATTACCCTTGTTTTAAAGAACTCATCCTAACCTTAAAACTGGCCACATCATTCAGATGTCAACACTCCATACAGCCAGCCATGTTGAAATTTTCTCCATGCTGTTTCAATTGGCTCCTTAGCAACTGTAGAGTTTAATTATAGCAATTTAAATGGGAGGTTGTGTCATTTTGTAGATATGTTTTAGGGGTAAATTTTTTGTATTGCATAGAATTCTTGATTAATGTTCTTAGTGATCTCAGGTGTTCTTTAAAACATTGCTTTTTCCAGGCCTAGAAAAAGTGTCCAGATGTTTTTTTGAATTAAAAATAAATACTAATCTTGATCATGTATAGAGGAAGGCCTTTGGGATGACACACTTGTATAGAGTGACACCAGAAACACATCATGGCTCATATAAGAGCAAGAAGGTATAGCCATTGCAGCCACACACAAAAATATAAATAGCCTATTAAAATAAATATTGATGTAATGAGAGAGTCATGCCAATGTGAAGGTGCTGCGTTGAAGATCGTTAATGGTGATACTAAGTCGGGTGATCCAGAGTCACACATGAAGCATGCAGAGAGTAACTTCAGGAATATTTGGTCAGCTTTAGGAATGGCGTAAGAAAGACACAAGGATAAACTGATGATATCAAGCAGAAAGTATTATCATGTGAATCTCAGTCTGATTACTGTGGAAGGGACAGAGCAGGGGGAGGAGAAACCAACCCAAAAAACAAGAGGTAAAAAAGATGAGAAGAGAACCCCTTAAAAAAATTCTTCCCAACAGTTCCTCCCTACTTTCTTGGTATCTACTGTATCCCTGTATGGTCACAAGAAAACAGAGGAAAAAAACAGGATTTCTATAGTCCTTCTTGTGATGCTCAAGGCTATGCATTCCTCTGTATAAAACAGCCCAAGTCTCTGTTCAGTCATCAAGATAGAGGTATTAGGGCAACTTTAATGATATAATTGGATGTGTAGTGTCAAATTTCTGTTTTCCACTTCTCTCTTCTCAACCTTATTCTCTGAGAAATAATGAAGTCAAATGGCAGGAAAAGTATTTACTGACACCTGGAGCATGAAAACTAACAAAAAGTCTAGTTCATGATGATCCCTTGGCTTTAGGTGCTTTTTTGTACAGGACTGTAGGAAGAAGTAGACTAGCTTCATAAGCTGAAGATGGAAGAGCTGGGGAGAACATATTTCAAATTATTAGTATGTTACTCTGCTGATTCTTGGCATTTTTTCGTGATACTCTGAAGAGATGATAAACCATATTTATTCAGGGCCATAGCCTCAGTACTGACGTGTCACCACTGCATCTTCCAGCTCTGCAAGTAGCTCGGTTTGCCTGTGTGACTCTTAACATGCATCTCATAGAAGAATGAACTGGCTTTCAGTGACTTGCTTGACCTGTTTTTGAGTATTGTTCATGTTGACACCTAAACTACTGACCTAACACTTTCCATTATTTATTTTTATTATATCTTGATATCAAAAAAAATAGAAGAAAGAGAGGCCAAAAGCGAGCAGCATATGAATACTGATAGCATCTAATTTCATGGNTTAGGCATTCTATGATTCTATGATATCAAAAAAAATAGAAGAGAGGCCAAAAGCGAGCAGCATATGAATACTGATAGCATCTAATTTCATGGCATTACTTTTTTCTTTATACATTTTTAACTTGTTGATTCTTTACTGATAAAATTTCTCTTGAATTTAACTTTAAACCTGGAATCTATGTGCCAGCCTCTATACAGTGTTTATTTTTCAGGTCGAATACATACACAGCTGATTCTAGTGTATCTTCTGTATCAGTGGAAATTATTGTATTGGTGGAGTGTACAGCTTATTCTCCATCCTGAAATGATATATTTAAAAAGGGGTATACTGAATTTTGTGTATATTAAATGATTAAATGAAAAGAAATAAATAATATGCCAAAGTATAAAATCTATACGTAATAATTACATACAGATTTAAAATATTATACATATAAAGAATAATTAGGAATGACCTCACTAATTTCAGAATTCCAGAACATAGAATTACTGCAGAGGAGTCTTAGCTACTGGTCCATTGGATTACTTAGTAAAGCATCAGACCTACCTTAAATTCTGAAAGAGTCTAAAATTACAAATAAAGTAGATTGTAACTTGATTTAAAGTGGTGATTGAGGGTGGAAGACCATATGAAATTTGCACTTGAGTGGAAAACCTCTCTCTTTATGTGCTTATGTGTGCTAAACAAAGTGTGTTATAAATTTCCCATATCTTGTTTTGTCTCTAATTGCTATCATTTGCTCAAAATCTCCACGGAGGTTACAGAGAGTGATAAAAATATGCACAGGGAGATTGCTATCATTGATAACATCTATCATGTTTTCTCTGTTGAGTGGCTGTGTGTTTTAGTTGGTCCAGTAATATGATAAAATTCTCCCTTCTCCCCTTTTTTCCCTCTTGTACTGGAGTCATTGCAGCTGTTCTCAGCAAAGTTAAAATACTGGGTATATTTGCTGACCTAACAATGTATTCTGTTACCAAACAAAACAATCTTTCCCTAATGCACGTAGCCTAGCATTGACCTGTATTCTTCAAAAAGAAGTATTCAGCAGATAAATACTTCACTTCTTCCTTGAACAAACTGAGGTATGATTCTGACTTGCTGCTCTGATTTGAAAACAGAGCTTAAAAGCAATTTTTTCTTTTGCATTCTGTGTTTTAGGCTTATGGTTATTTTATAAGACAATTACATTTAGTAGAATTGGATGAGTACTTTTCATGGTGAAACAAGTTATTTGTAATTTATATCGGATTCACTTTTTGCTTTACCTAATCACAAAAATTTAAATGTGAGCAAAAATTAAGGAGGTATTGAAACATTTTCTTTAAATATACCTAAATGAAAAGATCTGAAGAAGCATTAGAAGTGTTTCTCATCTCTCAGAAGGATGGTAACTGGCATTATTATTTAGTAGAATTCTCCTTTTTTTTTCTTTTCTTTTTTGAGCTATTAAAAAAGAATGGCTCGTGCAAAGGGCATTGTTGTTAGTGCATAGGTTAAATAGCTGAAACTCTGCCACTAAATCATTGTGGATGTGTGGAGCAGGTAGGGAATCCAGGGATATAGAAGTCTGGGGGTGGTTGTCAGCCGAGTCGTAGGAAAGGTCTTCACTTCCATTAGAACTTCCCAGCAAGCAAAATAATATGTAGAGTAGAAAGTTCTCCCTCTTCGTATCACTCATTTTCTTTCTCCTTCTTTCCTCTCCTGTCCTCTAAGTGTAGTGTAGTGAGAATTAGGAAGATTGACATTAGGAAGAATTAGAAAGATTCACATCTTGCTGGTGTTTGGTAACTTTAACAACATGGCAAGTATAAGGCTGAATTTTTTCATAAACTCATATTGATTTATTACTCCTAAGCTATTCATGAGCCTTGTGACTTTCCATATTCTCTGGAAAATTTATTCTAGGACTCTACTTTTTTGATAAAATATCATATTTAAAAATAAATCTTAATGAAAATTCAGCTTTCAGATGGAAAATCCAGCTTTCTAATTTGGATTTCTGAATTGTGGGAAATATTTGCAATTGTTTATTTTTGCAGCTGACTTAAATGTCGCATATTTAAAAAGCCATACCTGTTTTTTAAGTTGCTTCTGTTTTATGCTATACCATGTATCAAAATGACTCTAGAGTAGTAGAAAAAATATTATTTGACTTATATTAATCTTAAGGCAGAAGATTCTTCATAGATTGGGCCAAGTGTGTTTTCGTTCAGCAAGCTCATGATATAAGGGTTCAGAAGTATGTCAGTCTTCAAGGTTTTTCATACAAAAGCAAAAATCATGTGTTCCTTTTTTTTCTTTTAATCAAGTTGATTTTTTTTTTAAATTGAGATGATTGAAGAATCAAGGGCATTTTTTGTTGAGCAAGTGGGATTGAAAAGGGTGAAATGTCTGAGGAATTTCTGTGCAGAGTGTTTTATGAACAGATAGCTTGGGGTGGCTTTGGAGTATATTTTCTTACTTATGAGTAGCTAAATGTGAGGTCAGAGATAGCTACAAATATACGCCATGTGCATGGCCTATTTCTTTTTTCAGAGCAAGAGATCTCCACCTGCTTATTGCAGTTACTTTGGGGTTTTCCTAAACTAGAACAAATCCAGCAACTTGAACGTGAAAGATGCTGAGCACTGGGACCCCAGTCCACCAATGCCTGTGCTTATCACGCAGTGTTGCATTTGCAGTTTTGCAAATACTCACATTTTAATTATTTTGTAGTAAGGCAGACTTTAAAATATTTTAAAATTTTGAGGTTCATTATTGAATTTCATCTATTTTTTCTCCAGTGAAGGATTTTCTTACTTTCCTCCATCTTAATTTCTGTTGCAGCTTCTTGCCTCACATGGTCTGTTTTGTGTGGACAAAAAGCTGGGTAGCATTGCTGTTTTCTGTTCTTTCAGGATTAATTACTATGTTTTTATTTGTCCATATAGGCCTATATTTTTCCCTCTGCTGCAAGAAGTGTTTTTTTTTTTCCTATTCTTCCTTTTTGTTATGTAAATTCTGGGGGTCTTTTTTGATAGCAACTGTGTCTTTAATATATTTATGCATTCACTCAGGTTTCCGTTTTGATAGCTAAAATATTGCCTTTTTATATAATGTATTTTATTGAGATATGTTTTAAACCCTTGGAGTCAGGAAAAGTTTTTCCTCCATTCTTTTACATGCCACATTTTTTCTCAGTAGCACTGAGTACCTAGGAATAACACTCGCAATGCCAATTAAAAGCTATACATCAATGCAAATAAATGCCATTATGATATAGTGCAAGTTCTAGCTATTGTACTCTGCTGGCTACTGTAAAATTGTTTGCCCAGTTTAGTGAATTTACATATTTTTATTAATTTGACACTTCATTTATTTCATGCAGCGTTGCATGGAATATACAATGCAGTCTGTGTATGCAGTGTTTGTAGTCTGGAATATACAATGCAGTCTGTTTATTTGGGCTCCATACTGGGGCCGATACTGTTCCACGTCTTCGTTAATGACCTGGGTGATGGGACAGAGTGCATCCTCAGCAAGTTTGCAGATGACACCGAACTGGGAGGGGGTGACGGCTGATACGCAGGGGAGTAGCACTGCCGTTCAGGGGGACCTGCAGCAGATGGAGAAACGGGCTAGAAGGAGCCTTGTGCCCAAAGGCAGGTGCTAAGTCCTGCCCCTGAGATGGGAGTAGCCCCACATGACAGTCCAAGCTGTGGGCTGCCCAAATAGGAGGCTGCTTTGCTTGCTGCTGTGCATGGAGAGCTGAAGGCCCTTGTGGATGATAAGCTGAACATGAGTCTACAGTGTCAGAAATACTAAGTGACAGCTATGATGAATAAGATCATAGCATTGGAAGTGCAAAATAAAAGCTGAGACAATGGATGCAGCTGCAGCAAGGGATTCTGATTAGTTATAAAAAGCTCACAGTAGAGGTGGTCAGGCTATGGATCAGGGAGGTTTTGAAATTTGCACCCTGAAATTATGCAAAATGGGCCTGAACGGGTCTCCCAAGAGCCTGATCTGACTTTAAATTTGGCCTTATTTTGAGCATGACATCTAATTATGATGATCTAAATGATTCTGTGCTCCTAGCCATATGCTTATAGAATGATTGCCTGTATTCTGTCAAATGACACAAGTGGTGGCATCTGACTAGGCACGCAAGCTGCATTATGTGACTGTGCAAACGTTCCTAAATAGAGGTTTGTCGGAGTGCAAGCAGTAGATGAAACTGAAAAGGGAAAAAATTATCAATATTTCAGTAGTTTGGATGCATGTTCACACTGAAATTTCAGCTGGTCTTTATTTATTTATTTATTTATGCTTTATGCTTTCAGATATCGTCCTGTCTATTTCTACAATAGGTGACAACTTTTTTTTTTTTTTTTTTTTTTTTTTACACTAAGATACTGGATCAGGTTGCCAGCACCTGCAAAATAAGGAGAAAAGGAGATTACCATGTCTGAAAGGCTTGTTTTAAATAATCTTTTATAGTGTGAAAAAGAAAAGAAAGCAGGGGGGAAAATGTAATCTTAAGATCTGTTGTATTAAAAAAGTGCGTAAAACAGTTTTATTTTAAAGCATCCAAACCTGATAAGGAAAAAAAATGGGGATACAGCATGCAGGCTGCAAATGCAGTTCTCATAATTTAAATCTGGAAGGCTGTGCAGTCCATCTGTTTAACATCTTGGAGTTTCAAGAACTATGCCTTGAAAACCTTCTGTCACAGTGACACATGAAATAAAAGGTTATGTTATGACTTTCAGATGCAAACCTGTAAAAAGTTTATCTAATAGCATACCATCTTTTCTTAACCCATTGCTGCTGCTCACCTATAATTGTCTTTTACCAGCAGTTTTTACAGAGAGTGTATTAAGTAAGAAGAGAAATGTCAACTCATATTGCAAAAATAATTCTGCAAGGGGCTTGATGCTACTTATTTGCCATAGGTAAATCGAAGTTAAATCCCTTCATGTGTCTATATATCTCTCCATTGCTCTTAATACTTTTCAGATGGTTTCTTATTTGATTGAGGAAGAGAGCAGGTTATTTGATTCCTGAAATAGCCTTTGAAAACAATTTGAATGGTGTAGAATACTTTGAACAATTTCAAGGTTTATGGAGGCAAAATACTAGTATGTTTTTAAAAAGTATTCTTGTAGATGAGAATTCAAGGCTATGAACTTAGAAGAAAGAAGGCTGTACTGGTTGTCTTCTAGCTCATATTTGCTACTTCTGTATCTCAGAATTTGTAACATTTTTCAGCACTTACTCATAAAGAGCTGTGACGAAGGCATTATGTAAAAGGTGTATTAGTAGCACACAAACCTTGCTGACAGCTGTGCTAGTAAATCTTACCAGACGGGGCGGAATTTTGCACCCTTCTAGAAGATGAGGTTTGTGCAAGGGTAGTTTTTCAGACACTTGCACAGGACTTATCTCGGAGCCCAGCACAAAATATGGAGATTTTATGAATCATTTGCTCAAAAGTTTTCTCTAATCTCCTAAATTAGAATTTGGGTAAACTGTAATGCTCATCTGATGCTGATATATGAATAGTGATATCTTCCCCTGAGGCAAAGAGAAATGAGAATCTTATTTATTGTCAGGGACGCTTTACTCCTTGCAAGACTAGGCCGTGCAAACGTTCACCCGACTCAATGCTGAAGGCTGGTGGATCTCGAGTCAGAGAGCCTGGAGCTTGCTTGCAATGCTTGCCGCTTCCACACATCTTCCGAGCAACTTCAGTTAGGTTGTTCATCCAGGTTGTGCTGCGTTTCCGTATTTCCAGAACAAAGACAGCAATGCTTACCATGCTGAAGCATGCTTTCCGCAAAGGGCTTCGGAGCTCCTTGACTGGAACCGCAAGCAGCGTCGCTCCTGCAAATGCGGCAGCGCCATTCGCTGGTTTCCTTTCCAAGACGCAGATGCTCCCCAGGACGCGGCAGCTGCCTCGAGGAGCCGGTGCCACTGGCGCAGCAGAGGCGCTGCCTGACCTCCTCCCTCCCTCCCTCCCGCGCGCGGGCGCGCGGGGCCGGGAGCCGGCGCTCCCCCCAGACACACGCACCCGCTGACCCAGACTGTGCAGGAATCTGCCTTGCAGAAGGTTTGCTTCAAGGGATTTTCCACATGTATTTTATTATGTTGGAGCTGATAGTGGTGACAAGTTGCACATTAAGTAACTGTTTCTTCAAAAATGTGCTGTTTATATTCTCTTTAGGAAAAGTGATATAATACTGGGTTTCTCAGATAAACAAAGCCATTCGATTAGAGAGTATGTTACTTGCGCTCTTCTGCCCCATACCTGCTCATTTCAGGCTTTTGACTTCAGATGAGCATTACCTGCGTGTTTAGGGACAAATGCATTTGTATTCACTAAGTTAGTAGCCACCAGGGTTTCCACCAGGGAAATAAGTTTAGTGTGCTGTTAGTAATTTGTTTTTGAAAATATCGGCAAGCTCCTCAAACACAAGTCAGCGAAACATGTGGTCCTAATCATTCCCTTAAAAAGGAGACATGGTCTATTTTCCATTAGGAGCAATGCTTACGGCGCAGGAGTGAATGCAGAATGAGCGTTACACACGTACTGTAAGTGTAGCGCGTGTGCGTGCACTCACACGCGTGTGCGGGTGTGCGCTTGGGCACACTCCCAGCGAGTGCAACGTGATGACTGCTGCATTGCAAACGAGCTTGCAGAACACACTGGTTGGGGAAAGAATTGGAAAATGTTTTGTGTGTGTGTGTGTATATATATATATATATTTTTGACCCAACAGTTAAAAATTGACCATTGCTTCCAATTCCTCTGGTTTTTGCTAGCTTTGTTCTGGACACTGTAACATTCCCAAGGATAAAACCTGGTGGAGAAAGCAGTGTCTGCTTCTGCCTTGAGCCCTTTCTATATAGGCCAGGTGTAAAGCAGAATATAAACAGCATGTTTTCTAGAAGTGCACTCGTGTGTAAGCTTTGCCTCGGCTAAATTTGCTTTGGAGATAGGCTGTTCCAACGTGATCATTTGAAAATATTGAGACTGACGTAACAAAAAGCCTGTGGAGGAAGGATACAAGGCTCCCTCATTGTCTTACAGGCATGGTAACATCTGTATGTTTATCCACTTACGGGTATTTATTATTACATATTTTTTTTAAGCTGCACAGACCACTAGATACAGTCTCACTAATACCAAGCCAGGAACTTCCAGAGTAGTACATTTGTACAAGAATTCACACCCCCGAATGCTAAAATTCCATTCAAGAATTTTGGAAGTCATTGATGGGAGGAAGTTTCATTTCTCTCTCAAACACTGAAGCTGCTTTGTACTTGACTATAAGTAAATCCATGAGCTGGATTTACTTACAGTTTATTTTATTATTCTCATACACCATTTTTTTCTGTGATTGGAAAAAACAGATAGGAACCAGATCTTCTGTGTTTTTCAAAGCTTTGTGTGTATGCTTTACATCAAATAGTTTAAAAGTTAACATCTTCTTTTTATTTAATAACAGTGGGCCAAAACTTCAAGATGTTTGGTTGATGAGACCTTTACTACTTGAAGTAGTTCCACTGATTTCTTTGGTGCATTTTGCTGTATGAAGTTCAACTTGTGTGAATGATGAGACCAGAATTTAGCGTAGTGGTGTTTTTTTTTTTTTTTTTTTTTTTTTTAATGCATTAATTAGAAAATTGTGACTTCCAGGAAGAAGTCAATTTCCCAAGCTTCAGGGGAAACTTTTGCCTTCCCCTCTTCTCTTGTTATCTCTTTTGTGAGCTTTCTGCTTCAGATCTGGCGGCAGACTAAATCCAGCATCTTTGGAGCGGTCAGGTCCAAGGACGCGTTATCAAAAATCTGAAGGGGCCACAGTATAAATGAGACCCTTTCAGAAGGGTTTAATGGTGCAGATTCCAATTCATCTTGCTTAGCTGTGTGTTTTTGTTTGTTTTGTTCTGTTTGTTTTTTCTCCAATTCTTTCACAGGATTTTTTTCAAGAAGGATCATTTGTATGTTTTTTCAAACACCAATCAAACTTGGACCTGTCCAGGATTCCCTGCTGCACTGTGGTGTGACTGGGATGTGAAAGGTGCTGATCTGATGGCACATCATTACATAGGTGGTTTATATTAGACTGTCCCACACATTTTATGCATATATATATTTATATATGGTCTCTACAACTGGGGGACTTTATTGTCTTTCAAAATGAGTGAGCAATTGCACCGTATATTGGCTTCTATCTTTAGTGTAACAAGTCATGCTGCCACCATACATTCAGCTCAGGTACCATCCTCGCCTGCCCTGGTTTACGATAGGTATATATATGTTTATCTGTCTGGCAGCTACACTGCAAGCTTCGCTATATAAACATTCCCAAAATCACATTTCTGAGGCTGAAGTCATCATTACCTTAAGGTTCTGCAGTTCCTATTGCATTTACCCAAATTGCTGCATCTGGTACTTTTGGCAATGGATACAATTATGCAAGTTTTCTTGCAGATTATCAAGATAAATCTCTCTGTCTCTCTTTTTTCTTTTTTTTTTCTCTTCCCTCTAACACTTGCTGTATTGTCATCACTGATCCCTTGTCTTATGTGCTATTCTTGGTCTTGTTTTCAAATGAGGGAGGATATCAATTTGCAAAAATAAATATATTCTGGTACGCCTTCATTCAAGCCAGCATTCCCTCTTCAAGAAAAGCTACCTGGGCATATCCATAACTTTGACAGGACTTTCAGCATGTACTTAAAATACTTAAATGCTTAACTGAATAGGGATGGTCTAAATCTTTCCTGAATCGTAGCCATAATTTTTGATGTGTCAGTTACAGGACCCATTGCAAAATCTCCTTTGGGAGACAACTCTAGATAATGTGAAAGACAGAGACGTATCTTTGCAGGGAAGCTTCATTTTACATTTTATTTCATCTGGCTTTGTCCTGGGAATAGCATTTACCACTGCCTATCATAAAAAATGAGTAGATTGCTCTACTCGCCTGTTGTTACAGTTTTATCTGTGTTACAGCAGGAAGTTTACTCTGCCTTTGCTGTGCAGTGTGAGAATGCAGTGTGCTAAAGAGTGAGTTTCCATGTGGAAGCCTCATATTCTCTTTCAGCTGCACGGTGCCACCACTGCTTCATTTGAGCTATCCATCTATCCATCATCTTGGCAAACCGGGGGAGAAAAAAAAGAGTAGTTAAAGTAGACTGGAGGAGAGACCAACTGTTATTTGTCCTACATTCATGGTAGAAACACCTCCTTGTAAAGATTACACCTTGAGGTTCAGGAGGTTTAGGCTATAGCTAGTCTGTGGAAGAGCCGTGTTTTGCAGTCACGAAATATCAGCCTAGATTGTTAAAGATTAAAAGATACACATGTTGAGAGAAAAGATGCTTCAGGGCAAATGATTCTTTGTCAAAGACCCATGGACAATATGTTTCTCTGAAGACCTTTGCTCTTTTTAATAGGAAATGAGAAAAGGAAGGAAATGTTTATGATAAAATTTCCTTCGTATTAGAAGTTCCCTCCACATTTCCCAGTTGCTTTTGTTATGCAAATGAACTTCCAAATAACAAATAGCTCCTCAACTTGCTCTGCGCCGTCGCTAGATAACGCTTGCTCAACCTATCGTCCGTCAAGATAAGAGGGGCGAGTTCTTTGGTGTTCATCAACTCATCAAGTTTAACAAACTTTAATAAAACATCAAGTTTATATCATGTTTACAGTGCCAAGAGCATCTGAGAGACTTGCTGTGGAGCATCTGATGTGCAGCAACTTATCTGCAGTTGGAAACGTAACAGTATCTCAGTGCTCTGTCTGCAGCCTTTTTTCAAATACCAGCTATGCCATTCACATAACCTCCTAACACACAAAATTGAGGAAGGTCCTTGTTTTTTCCAGCAACAATCATGAGATCTCTCTGAACAGAACCCTCCAGAGCAGTGTTTGCAAAAGAAAGTCACAAAAAGAGAGGAAAATAATTTTAATGCACCTATGTCAATTAAAGATGTGATACTAGACTGCTTGAGTGATTTAAGAATACTTTGTTTTGTTGGTCATGGTTATGAAATAAAAAATAGACCAAATTTTCAAAAGTTCTGATATGAAAATCTAGAAGCCATGCAATATTGCAGTCTTTTGCTACCTGACCAAAAATATGAGATGATAGGTAGTTAGAGTATAAAAAGTTTATAGGGTATAGAGTAAAGAAAAAAAATCAAAAGATAATCATACTGTACTACTTCTTCTCTGTTATCAAATACTTGTTCATGATTTCTAACTTTACTGTTTTGACACCTACGCTTGATTTAAGCATATACTTTTAAAAGTTGACGTCACCTCTGTAATAACATATATCCCTTCCAAATCTGTAACTTTTTCACTTGTACATCTCGGAGCTCTTTGCTGAAGAGGTAAATACCAGTGTCATCATGTAGCTCACGAGGGAGCTGACGCACTGGGGCAGAACGGTGTTAGGACAAGGGTTCAGCCTGTGGCAGGGTTAGGACAAGAAGGGGGATTTCCTCTATTCTAGGAGAATTTTTGTTTGAATATCTTTCGTAATTTTAGGATCGTGGAGAGGCACATATTATTTTATTTATTTTTTTAGTCTTTGAGCTGCTTTATCTTGAAAAAGGCTCGGTGAAGCCTTAAGCTCTTAGCTGAAATTGCGCAAAGCATCATACTGATTTTTTGGTGTTTGCCTTGTGAAATATGGGGGTTTCAAACTGGGCTTTAGCTTTCCTTTCAGCTTTTTTTTTTGCATATGAAGCTTGGAAGAAAAGTAAGAACAATTTAAAAAAAAAAAAAAAAAGGCAGGAAAAAATGTTTGCGGAATGAAAATATCCAAGCCTCGCTCAACTTTATGCTATACCTTCCTACTGGATAAAGAAAATACAAGCAGTATGCAATTGAATCAGTACTATTCAGTAGAGAATTCTGTGTTCTCAGTTCTTGTCATGAAGGAAATGAAGATAGAGAGCATGTTATGACAACTCTGGCAGGCAGTGACTGATTCTTAAAATGTTTTTAAATTTTATTTTATTCCTTCACTATATTTGAATTGAACCTTTCAAACCTCCTTTCCTATGTAAACCAGTTTCTCAAAGAGTTGCCTTGACTGTCTAACGTGAAACTAAAAACCTGGGCTTGACTTTTGGCTAATACACCCCGTAGTGCTGAGATGCCGCTGCTGTCCAGATGGAAGTACTCAGCTCCGTGTTCATCCATCGTGGTCACAGTCCTGAGGCCTGGCCTGCTTGGTCTATCTTTATTTCTCTCCTTTTGCCTGCATGGGTAAATAGTTTCTAGTGCCTGTGTGATAACTAGGGCTTTTTCCTAACATATAGGTCTATCTGCAATTTTTTTATTGATAACATTCTTTTAACTACAATTTATTATCTTTACTAAAATATTGTCATGGTTTCTGTGAAGTACAATTCTCCCATTGTAAAACAGAGAAAGGGTTTTGTAAATCTCTTGGTTTTGGACCTTACACCTACATATATTTACTCAGGTGTATTTATATATTATACTTGCATATAAAATTTGTGGCAGAGAAGGAAAAGGTCTCAATTCTGGGGGCTGAAGGATTCTGTTAAGTTGGGGAAGGGATTTGCTTTTTTGAGGAAATAACCATCTTGGTCATTCTTTTTCATTTCATTTATTTTCATGAAGCACCCATTACAAATGCAAATGTTCAAGAAGTATGAAAACTGTTGCTTTTAATTTTGTGTAAGAGCAGGATAAATCATAGAGCAGGTAATGAATTTAGGTAATCTGAATCCTTTTATTCCCTCTTCTAAGTTTTGAGGAGTGTAAAAACAAAAACAAACAAAACAAAATCAAGGCAAAAAAAAAGCCCTAGATTTTACAACCAAAGCAAAAGTGTGATTTCCTACAATGAAAATACTGATAAATGCTGCATTGTGGAGGGGCACTATGTGATACTGGTGTTACCAGTTTCAGCAACATTTCCCATATGTCTTAACCAGACAGGTAGTGCCAAAGGAAGCAGTGCACAATTGTGGAAAAATTGAACTGTGTCTTACTGACAGTAGGAAAATACACACACACAAAAAAAGTTTATAAATATATGGCCTGTGCCAGACTTATGTGAGGGGTCAGATTAAATATTTCAATCATCACTATCGTAGAGTTATAACTTAATTGCTGGACATTGTGCAGAGTTGGCAAAAGTACAAATGGTGAAATTCTTCCAGCAATCTGAAGGATATAAGCTTAAGCTCTAATCTTTTTGACCTTGGATTTTAATAATTCTTTCATGTTTTAAACCTTTAGGCTGAGATTTGATGTGTTTTTCCTTGTGCTTTTCAACGAAGAGATGAATATACTGCTGTGGTGAACTTAATTAGCAGCACAGCATCTTTTGTTATGCTTTGTAATATTACATAGCAATCCAATTGAAAGAGGAGGAAAATTGTGGGTAAACATGAATAAATAAGGAAGTGATTAGCTTATATGAAAACAGTTTAGATACTGATGGAAGTTTCTGTAATCTGCTGATGGCAGTAAGTAAAGTTTAATTACTAATGCCAAAAATGGAGACTTAACCTGGAAAGGAGAGAATTTTTTTCTACTTATTACCACTTATGATTTTCTAAAAGCTATCCATATGGGTCCACTTGGTCTGGACTTATAGGCAAGTTGGTTTCCAGCCAGATGCTCCATCTCCTTGAGCTCACACCTCTCCATAGAGCTCTAATGTTCCCCTGAAGAGCACTTTTTTTTTTTTTTAAACTCTCTAATTTAGATTTGGCAGTTGAAGCATGATGGCGATTGAATGTTTTGAGAACGAGCAATAAATAAAGCTTTAAAACTTCCATTGTTTTGTCTCTCAGTTGCTGTGCTATGTGGTTGCATAAGCATCCGTAAGCTAATGTAGTGGAAATCAGATTGGATTACATCTGCTAAGGTCACATTTTGGTTAAGATTTCATTCTTTCTTTCTTATTTTCTTTTTTCTTCTTCTTTTTTTCTTTTCTTTAATCACTAAAGCTCTAGTTATTCTCATTTGTACCGTAAGTAGAGAAATATGCTGCAAATGAGGGGTATTCTCTCTTTTGAAACACTGTCCAGCAAGAAATGGATTCAGTTAGGAAGACAGAGCTTGGTTAATCAGAACAACATACACCTATTGAAACATGATTTCACTTTTTTTTAATTCTCCTTATGTTTATAAGGCAGTGTAATGCTCCTCTCTCCTTCCGCCCTGACAACCTACTGTTTTGTCTCTACCTGCTCCGTGTTTGAGCTGTGACATGTGCTCTGGGGCCCAGGACGCCATGGGGATTTGTACCTCTATCTAACAAGGTAAAAAGTGTGGAAAAAATGATGCGTCTCTATGGTGGGACATTGGGTTTTTGATTCTCCTGCAGAGCTTAGGATGTAGCAGATGATGGTGGCTGCTTTTGGGTTGCATGTGGTGAAGCTACTTTGCTCCCAGACTTGCTTCTGATTCCCAGCTGTAATCCTGGGATCATACCAGTCGTGGAGCTGCTTGTGTACTGCAGAACAAGCACCAAGAGAAAGAACCCTGTTACTGGGCAAGGGTGGTGTTGGTATGCAATGAAAAAGAAAATTTACTAACACCGGTTAATGAAATTACCTTCCTCTTCACTGTTGTCAGACCTTCCTGGTAATTTTTGTACGTGTGGCAAATGTCTTGGAGCTAATGCAGCCAACTGCAGCTGAAAGGCACCCACCGTCATCCTCTGCCTCGTGAGCTCTGTAGAAGGATCAAGAACGTGTTCCTGCCGTAGAGATGCATCGTGTCTTCCACAATTCACTTGCTTCCAGGAATGAGCTGCCAGAGCAGGAGGTCCTGCTCTCTCCTTGACATACCCACATTGCCCCAACCCTGGCTAATCTGGCTGCCCTGCGCATATGAAATATGGGAGGTGTTTTGTTTCTTTATTCCTGTGGGCAGTGTACATTGGTTACGTAGATATCCTAGAGCTGAAAAAAAATGACTACATTACAGTGTGCCAAGCCACACACACAGCAGAGTGCTTGGCTGAAAATTAGGTCCGAAAATTGGGTACGTGAAAAGTAATCTGTACACTGCGGGGGAAGTTCTGTAGTGTATTTATCTGTAGCTCCCCAGGAAGGAATACAGAAGTGCCCCTTAAAACTATCTGGTAGTATTTCATTTTATCTGCTTCATAGTCAGGATCAAAACTGGGAAACATCAAGTTCTTTCTCCCTCAGTGTATATATAATACCTATTAATTCCCGAAGGGTAAATGTAAAATATTATTGTTTTATTGTTATTAAAAGTTTGGCTCATCTTCCAAAAGATGTGGATTTTTATAAAGTTTGCAAAATTGCATTGGAAATTTCACAACAGACTTTCCTGTAAAGTTTCTGAGACCTTTTCTTCTTCTGATTGGACTGCAACAGCCATTCTTGTAGTATCCTGGGAATTCTCTTTCTTGTTTTGTTTAGAAGCAGGAAGCGCACATTAATTTTGAAGGAGGGATAAAGAATTGCACTTTATCTGAAGCTTCAGAAATAGTTCAAACTAAGGTTTGAGTGAAGGTTTTTGTTTTACATTTTCTTCCTTTCCTTAAAGGGATGTGATTCATTGTAGCACAGTTTGGAGTTGGAGCAAATTATGGCAGCAGGGGAAAACACACTGACCTGTAGTGGAGGGTAGGTCAAGTACGTGCGGTTGCATTCCCCATGCCTTCTGCAGGCAACGTGTTCCTTCACGCTTTCCACCCTTTCTATCTCCCAGTAGATACTACCTAAAGAATGAGTGTTGTTGATGGCTTTGCTTTGCTCCTTCTTCAGCCAGGATTTCTTCAAGATTTCTTGTGCTTCGTGGCTACGTTCTTCTGGAAAATGTTGATGGTTGCATAGTACCACCTCGGCTGCTTTCAGCCGCTGAGCCCCTCGAGTGCTCGTGGCCTGCTGAGGTTAATTATATTATAAAGCTACAAATCCTGTTCCAGAATAAAACTGCTTTGAGGGGAAAAAAGATTTTTTTTCTTCACAAGAAAGTTGTTGGAAAAAGACAGTGTCAGTGTAACTATAAAGCCTCCCAAGTCTTCCATGATTTCCCTTTCAAAGGCTAAGGAAAACAAAGTAAGGATGCACTTGGTGTGAAATAAGTGTGTCCACAGAGGAAGCTAGTATTCAATAATAGCTCCTTTCCCCCTTTCCCCCTTTTTCCTTCCTCATGCCCTAAGTTTTCAGTAGCATGTCCTGCAAGGTACAGACTTTCACTTGAGATTTCCTGGTCATAGTGTAGCTCTTGGGGCAGGACTTGCTGACCTTGAGTTTGGTGGCTTCTTCAGCACCGCGGTCAGGAGCGGGGCCTGAGAGAGTCACGTGGAGGCTGTAGCTGTGTCAGCAGGGGACATCTGGTTGTCTAGTCAGGACCCGTCACAGCACTGTGCATGTCGAGGGCAGAAACAATAGATGTGAAGGACTGAGCAAGAATGATCAGCACAGATAACTCAAAAATCTGATATCGCTGTTAGGTTCAACTGATATTTGTTAGGTTGAATTGATATGTTTTTTGTTTTAGGACTAAAAGCAAATAGGGGGACTACAGGTGACATCAGTGGTTTTGTTCTCTTTTTGCCTGAGTTTTTTTAAAGGAAAAAAAAAGCTATTCTCAAAATTTCCAACAATTTTATATTGCATAAGATTCTCTCCTGTAGGTGGGAAGATTCAGTGATTGTTCAGGAAATCATTTAATTTTTATTTTGCGGTTTTAAAATGGCTGAGGTTGGATGGATTGATGGATATTGATTGTCTATATTGAACAGAAAAACAGTTCAAAAAAAGATTGCAAGCCTCAGAAAAGCCTCAGCTAGACTGCCTGGACTCTGTGCATGTAAATAATAACCTTTCGGTAAAGCCCCAAGGCTGCAAGGTAAAAACTGCAAATCCTGATAAATTAGCTATAAATTATGTTCGTCAGAATACATGAGTACAGACTTGGAACTGAAACATTTTAACAATCCATTAGTCATTTGCTTTTTCTTGAAATCAGAGGAAAAGCACATCAGACACATAAACAAAAATATATTAGTATATTTTTTGAAACTGTCAAAGTTTTTCTTATAATACCTTATAGAGATGGCTTAGGAAAATGCTGATATGCTGCTATTGCCACTTTGGCTGATGGACCCTTTACTGGCAGGATTTTATATTCTCAGCTGTATTCAGAATCTTCTACCTCCTTTTCTACCCGAGTGCCTTCTAGCATAGCATTAGGCAGTGAGACTGACATTGGTCACATCCTGTTTGCTCTTTATCTTATCCTCTCTTGAGGAATAGATGAGTGCCTTCTGAATAACGTATGGTTTCGTAGTTTTGCTTTTGGAAGTGTTTATGTTACTTCAGGTCTATGCTAGCAAGGTAGGGTCAAAGAAATTTGTGTTCACATATATTCAAAAGTGGTGAAATGGGATGAGGTGCTCAGTTCCTGTAAACAGATTTCTTAGCTTCTACAGGTCCATACACATTCAGAGTTCAGCAGTCTGTCATACTCCTGCTCCTGTTGTCATACAGAAACTTACTCTGGAAAAGTTTTGTGCCTTGGGTAGTGTTATGATGCCAAATTGAAGACTCATCATCCCTTTTCTTCATGAATTTGGCAGAAGTCAGAAAGAGGTTTTAAAATTTCTCTTTGGTCTTCATATTCCTACCTGCAAGAACCTCTGTGCTATATGGCAACAGAGGCTCTTTGGGTGCATATTTTAATTAGAATACTATTTACGTGAAAGGATAGGAAGGATGTTCCTGGGTGGATTTTAAAAAAGCTTATTGTTTTTTTCAATGCCTTTCACACTGTCATTCCCCATGCCAGAAGTTTTATCCAGTTAAAATGATGGTTCTCTTTTTGAAATGCAGAATTAATAAAATGCAGTATGGAAACAAAGCAATTAGGATTAAATTTTGTGATGTTAAATACACTCAGTTATTTTGATACATACGCTGTGTGATTAGTGAAAATGTTAAAATAATCTCATAGTAAACACAAGGCAGTTTCAGATAGGTAATAGGTAAGGTGAGAGTCTGTATGCTAGGCAGTGGGCTAGGGGCTGAGAAGGAAGCAGAGGTCAGAAGAGAATAAAGGGATTAGAGAGGAGAGTCAGGACACTGCAAGGAAGGGATATTAAAACCTTCCAGAGAAGAGGTGATGACTCCTGCCAAACATTAGCATAACCTATTTGAAAGTAAAATTTGTGAAGCGCCTTATAAAGTTAAAAGTTTCGCTCCTGTAAACTGCTACACTATTGCTATGTGGCCTAACTTATGCTATTAGAAAATACAGCTGCTCTGTTCTGTCATTTCCTTAACTAAAATTTCTGTATTGAAAACATTCTTTCAGTTAAACTAAGCATGGTTTACAGATAATACAACTACGTAAAGAAAAATAATTACCATATTTTTAAAAGGAAAAAAAAAAAAAGTCTTTAATTCTTCTTCCTCTCTCTTGTATCCTGGAGGCAGCAACAAAAGTTTTAAGAAACTGAACTATGTTTACCTGCTTTTCAAAGTTAATTTTGCAGGCATTATGGCTATATCCGCAAACCATCCACGTTTGCCTTTTCAGAATGTGATTATTGCTCATAAAAGTAGTTTTAATTGAATGCTTATGTCATGAACATCTTGTAGCATGCTTAAAACTACATGCCTCTATTTATATGACTATAGTTTATTTTTTAGAGCTCCCTATATAACAATACTGGGAAATTACTAAAGGTTTTTTGCTATTCAGCAGGGTGATTTTAAAAGATATTGCTGTTATATGGAACTATTGGCATTGTTGCTTAGGAATAAAAGCTTACAGAAATGATTCCTTCCCTCTTTCAAAAAAACCCACATCTAAAAAGGTCACAAAAGGAAACACACAATTCAAATAATCTCTTTGCTGTATCTGAGATTAACTTGGACACAGATGTTTCAATTTATAGTTTGATCTGGCGTAATATATACATTTAACAAAATCCTGTTTTGTATTGCTTCTATAAACACTAACGTCCGATAAAAGCACGTTGGCTTTTCTGCCATCTACTTGAATCAGAAACCTCCAAGCCAGTGCTTAGAAAGCAGCTTTCGATATTTAAAGACTCAAGTTAACTCTTTCTGCGTTTGGCCACAGATTTTCTTAGCATTTTCCCTGCTTTTCGAACAGCAAATCCTTTTGCGGTTTTCTCAATTTGAGCTGCTGTAGATAATTATTAGACTTTGTTCTTGCTGCACTTAAAGATGAAATGATTCAACACTGTGCATTACTGCTCATTTCCGGGCCACACTGTGACCATTAAATTTCCAAGATACTATCTGGGAAATTATTGACATTATTAATACAACATGACTACAATGTTTTCCCCCCTGCTGTTTGCCAGGCATCAGCCCACCTGTCTGTAAAGGGAAATGACTTTGGCATGATCAGGATCTTTATGGAAGGTCATGAATAAGCAGCTTTGTTCTTTGATGCCATCTCTTTTTGCCAAAAGTCATTTTCCCTTTTCCTGCGAATAATATTACCTAAAAAAATGAATTGCTTCCTCGGAATTACAAATGTCACTCAGGGGTGGGTTGCCTTTTATATCCCAAATGTGAAGTTACGTAACTTCTGCTGGGGTGTATCCAAGCAAAGTAAGTCTACCATAGAAAACAGTTAGGATAATTAACATGGAACAGCACAGTAGCCGCTAATGAAGAAGGATACAACAACCAGAAAAATACCTGACAGACACTGCCAATTTGGAGAATGCTGAATGTCATATCTAACCTCTTGAGTTTATCTTCACAGTTCATTTGGCATCTGAAATAAGAAGGTAGATATTGCTGTACAAACAGATTTTGACATGTTTTAGTAAATATGCCTGTGTTCTATCTATGTCCTGCCTTTTTGTTGTCCTTTCTAATGTTGGGCGTTTTAATCTCGCAAGCACTCCCAAGTGTGCTGGTGCTTATCCTTTGCAGTTCTGTTCAGCTTGGTGGCTACGTAGTAAATGCAAAGTTGTGCTCTTATTGCCTCATTTGGGATATGATTACAGCCTTTATGAAAGTTTAGGCAAAAATCCTATTACCAGAGGGAAATGAGGGAAACAACCAATCAGTAACAAATGAACGAAGGAATATAGGCCTGACTCAGAAATTAAAAAAAGGAAATCTATAAGAGAATATATTCCTGCAGCAATATAAAACCATACTTGTTTAGATGCGTTGCTGAGAATAAAAAGACAAGGAATTAAGAGAGTTACCCAAAATACGTCACAAAATTTAGGAGTATAACCTTAATAGGTCACTGCGGTTAATTTACATTACCATGAGGCCTGCTGGAAAGATAAAAATTAAGGTAGATCCCTCCAAAACAGAAAAAAATAACTTTGTTGTATTAATAAGGCACGGGAAAAATTTCTTAACAATGAGGGTGGCAGATCCCTGGCACAGCTGCCCAGAGAGGTTGTGGAGTCTCCTTCTCTGGAGACCTTCAAGACCCGCTTGGATGCAGCATATTCTATGATATCCTTCATGGCCACCTCTAAACCCCAACTGAGAGATGAGTTTTTTGAACATCTGCCAGACACAGAGAGCAGGAACAGGCCTAGTGCAGGAGGCAGCCAGGATGCACTCGGGTTAGTGTTTGGAAGCAGGGTAGATATTAGTATAAATTTTGCTCGTGTCTACATCTATCCTTTGAAAATGAGGGTGGCCTTATATTTCCAGTCACCTTATATTTGGGTCAGTGCGGTAGTTCTTGGTAAATCCGTGAGAACATCCAGAGTCTGCAGGGATAAGCCACAATGAGGTAGAGAAGACAGCATTTAAAATTTGTTTTGGCAGAAATTGGTTAATTAAGTCTGTTTAGCCCTACACAAGATCTTAGCTTGGCTGACTTACTATCTTTGTTAAATATGTGACTTCCCAGGAGTAAATCTGGATGAAATGTCTTAGTTTTGTTTAATTCCTTTTTTTTTCATAGGGAAAACAACAAAAAATGCAGTTGGATATATTTAACTGAAGAAATATCTATGTTTGCATTTTCCCATGAAACCACCTTTTCCACAAAGAAGAAAATCTATGGCTAGAGCTGTTAGTTTTAGATCCTGTATTGAGGGAAAATGAAATTTATATTATGGCCCATCACTCTTAAAACGAGGAACATGGATCCACATAGCAAAAGCTGATTGTGATATATTAATGAGAGTGTTTTAAGACTGTATATCAAGAAACAAATTAAGGCCCTCTCCAGTATCTTGAACAGATGACTTGGGACAGTTGCCCCACATAATCTCCTTGGAGTCAATAGCTGTTGCTAGACTTGGGTTAAGTAATATCTCTTCTATTAGCCAAATGTTTAAAGTAAATTTATTGAGGCTGTTGGTAGTATTTTCTGATTGTTGCACATACACACCCAATATCCATTGCTATTATACTGTAATACAGACTGAAGTCTTCACTTAGGCTTTGCTTCATCTGACACTCACTTTGGGAATCCTCACCCATTATAAGTCTTTGGTTTGATCCCCTTCCCTTCTCCCTTCCCTTGCCTTCCCTTCTCCCTTCCCTTGCCTTCCCTTCTCCCTTCCTTTGCCTTCCCTTCTCCTCTCCCTTGCCTTCCCTTCTCCCCTCCCTTGCCTTCCCTTCTCCCTTGCCTTTTTTCCATCTGTTTTTAGCAGACTGTTTATCTTTCATTTTCCAAAATGCTCTGGTATCTAAGAGCTCATTTAGCAGGCTTGTTACTTTGGTAATTGATGAAACATTACCTTTTTCCAGTATACATCTGTGGAGCTTTTTGAATTGTCATTGCGTCGCCATGCTCAGGACAATAGTTTGAATTAAAGCCAAAGATAGCTTTGACTCATTTGGTATCAAGGTACTGATGAGCTCTGCAGACATCTCAAATACATTTTTTCCCCCTTCAGCCAGGTGTAGCTTAATCCAGTCTATTTTTCCCATAAGCAATATGACGTCCAGTATGTAACTTTCCTCTTATACTGCGAAGAGTCTTTCCAAAAGGTTATAATCATGCTTTTTGCAATACAGAAGAGTGCTGATATAGTCATGCTTTTTGCTGATTTTTTTTCTTTTCCTTTTGTTAGATTACTACCAATTTCTACAAATCTGATGGCTTGAGAAAGACGATTTTTTTCCTCAAATTTACAGATCATGAACTGTACTATAATTTTTCTGTGTGTTTTCTAGACATAGAACCAGCTATGGATAAAAGACTGTCTCTACAGAGTTTATATGATCTGATGGCTTGAGAAAGAGTCTTTTTCTCCTCAAATTCACAGATCATGAACTGTGCTGTACTTTTATACTTCTTTTAGGTGTGTTTTTTAGCCATAGAACTAGCTATGGATAAAACTTAAAGTCTGTTTCTACTGAGTTTATACTCAGGGATCTTTATTTTGTAAATGATATCAGCAACAATGTGAACAAATTTCAAGTCAATTTATCAGGAATTAACTCTTTTTGATTGATGTCTCAAGTAGAAGCATGCAGGCCATTAAAAAAAATCTTGAATAAATTTTGATAATAAGTACTGTATACATTTGCATGTTCTGCTATTGCTCTCTTTGAAGCCACATAGTTAAACTGTAAGATTTTTTGCCAGTAAAACTCCTTGTGCCTGGATCATGGGCGTCTGTGCTCTGCTCCAGCTCCCGGGAAAGGATGTCAGTTTTTCCTCAGTGTTTCTGACTCATTCTGCAAAGCACAATTTTGATTGTGGTGAATTGCCAGAAAGCCTCAATTTAATGCAGTTGGTAAGTTTTCTCATCAAAAATTGTATAAGCTTAGTATTTTATTTTAATTAGATGTTCCCTATGTAGCCAATTAATTCATTTTAGAAAATATCTGAGTACAGATTTTATTTTCTGAAAAGCCACTGACACTTATGCTATGATTTTGCTGCCAGAGGGTGGCAGTGCCTTGAGCATGCCCACCAATGCCCTACCTTGAGTCTTTGCATTACTTCCCATTTCTTCAGCGCTTTTAGACATTGACATTCCAATGGCTCTACCCAGACATGCTGTCTGTGACTTCACTCTGCTTTCTCCGTTCTTGTTAGGATTATGGAAGAGCATCCCAGGGCAGGACTAGCATGTGTCCCATGGACCACAGTTTTCAACTTTCTAGTAACAGTAAATCATTAAATTTTCTGCTCGCACATTGATTGCTATCCCAATGGACTCCCTCATCAATTCTTATTCATGGCACCATGCAGCCCTTTTCTATCCACCTATTTCTGGACCATGAGATTTCCTCTGAGAAAATGCATCTAGCTGTAGAGATGATGGGGACGATGCTTCATTATTCCTGTCTTTAGTACCTGTGTGGGTACTTGGGACTGAAACAATGTTTTGAAGATCTATTTTGCTCTTTTTGAAGAACTGACTTCAGTAATTATTTTCTGTATCTGGGGCATCCAATTACAGGCTTGGACCTGCAATAATAATCCAAAAGTATTACTACAGTAAGCATTTGTCTGATTTTATGAAGTCTGATGGAATGATGCATGCCTACATTTTGGTATATACGGCTAGTTTAGATTGTAGCATAATATGGGTAAGTATTTCTTGGATATTTCCCCAACTGTCTTTTAGTACTGTCATTTAGAGTGTTAAATGTGGCAGAGAAATTCCTTTCATTCCTTCCCTGCCTGCCATCCAGAATGACAAATGCTTAAAAGGATTTTACGTTAAAGCATCTTCAGAGTCCTGAAAAATTTCCTAAGAACCTCAGTGTATCAGGCATACTATTACTCTTTAATTAACCACCTGTCTTGAATACCAGAAACACTTACTAAAACAAAATAACCTCACCTCGTGTTTATTTTTCTTTGTTAAAGCCACTATCTGGATGTTTCTTGTAGATACAAGACACATATTGGAATTTCAGGTGAGATGTTTCTCTGCAGTTGTGGTTCCTAGTCTCAGTTACAATTGCACTGATAACAGAATAGCTGCCCTTTCTTTGGGTGGGGAAACATATTTGTGTTTCACTACAAATGTTTGGTTAACAGAAGCACAAGAAACTAAACCACAAAATCTAAAAAGGGAAGTTTAAATGTATTTTTTATAGGAACGGATCTGTAACAAAAACAATAAAATCTAGTGTTTAAGCTTTATAGAAATAATTTAATGACCAGCTGCAGCAATAAACACCTTTCCGTTTTGATTGGGTCTTAACTCCTCCATGCAGTGATTAATTGCTCCATGAAAGACAAACATATTACATTATACCTTAAGTATAACATCCTGTTTTAAAGATTCCACTAGTGCAGTTTAAATGTTTTTGAACCTGTTCAGACTTTAAAAGGATATTTCAAGGATCTGCCATTTATCATTACTTCTTGCATACGTTCAAGACCAAGGCAATAACTGGCCAGCATTTCCTTTCCTGTATTCTGCTTTAGCCTTGCTCATATTTAAATTTCATTTAGATAAAGAGTAATACTGTGTTGTCAAAAATTGTTTTCATTGGAAACACAATGGAAAGCACCGGATGAAGGTTGTATTTTATATAAATTGTGGGACAAATTAGAACTTTAATAAATTCTTTAACTGGTACCTATGCAGGATAGACATGCGATTAGGCAGTGTTGGTGCCATACTCATTGCAGATAAAAGAACAGCTATTAAAATAGTGATTAATAGATTAGATAAGCTAAACTTTCTATGTTAGTTACAAGTGAAATAATAATATTATGTTAAAAATCTCAAGGTCATCTACTCCCTTTTTTTACATTAATTAAGAAGGGAAATTTACTTTTCATGATTGCCTTCCTTGTCACTATCAAAGCGAACAGCTCGGACAGACTTCTTGAAAGAACTTAAAAAGAGCCTGCGTATGACCTGGTATCAAGAAATCTATGGATGCGCCTGTATCGTAACTATGAACTCCTGCTTGGTTTTTGAATTCCATTTTGTTTCATGTTATATTGTAGTCTTAATTTGACAGTGTTCTCCTGTGTGTCCTCCGCTCCTTTGGATTAAAGCATTTGTTCTGGCATGATGCCTTCATGGAAGACTATCACAGTAGCATTAGAGCAGTAGAAGCAGTAGAGCCCTGAGTTGGAATGGGGCATGTTCAAGCCCCGATCTGTTTATTTCTTTTAGTGGTTTGTGGCTCTGAATACTGTTGACAAGAGAATAATCGAAAGCTAATGCAGATTCCTTCGCAAAGGGAGTTTGCAAGGAGTCTTTGCTTGCCTGCCATATTGTTGCCTGAGCAATCCAAGAGCCCAGAGTGAGTGGAACTCAATGGAAACGTTTATGAACTCAGAAAATGAGGCGCTAATATCAAGATCCAGAGCAGCTGGATGACAGCTTCTTACTGCAAGGCATAAGTGTCAGCTGTCAGGTCTCTAGAGAAATCTAGAGCTTAAAAGTAGTATCTAGTCACTGCTCGGGACCAGGAAGCTTGGTGCAGACACACTGGCCACTGGGAGAAAAAGGTCGGGCTGTGACAGTTCTCTTTACTCATTTCATTGTCTGAAAGAAAAGATTTAATGGTCTTAAACTGCAGCTAAGTGAAATTAATCACGTTAAGATTTGTATAGTTTAAAGTAAATTTCATATAAAATGAAAATCAGATTCTTTATTTATCAAAGCACAGTCTTTTAAAGCCAGGCATCTAAGATTAAGCTGAAGAATCTTTTATTAGTGGACTTCAAAGCCATATCTGTTTTACAATATTTACAATTTTCAGTGGCAGTTAACACAATTGTGTCTTTTTCTTCCTTTCCCTTTTCCCCCCCCATTTTTTCTCTTTATTTTTCTCTCCAGTGCAAATATGAATTGAAATACTTAGTTAAGGTGCTCTTTTAGGTTCTTGAATAGCAAAATCCCAGTCAAACATTTCAATGATGTTACAGACAAGGGGCAATTTCTTGTAACTCTCTTGTATTTGTTGACAAATCCGGACCAGTTTAGGACAAACATTACAATGTGGAACTACTTGAGTTAGTACTTCTCAAGGGAATACCCATCACATATTTAGCTGCTACTTAAAAATACAAATTCCTTGTCATGAGCAGCTGTTTGCTGGTTACCATCACAAGTGCAACATTATTTTGGGATTTCCTAAATAGGAGGAATTCAGGTAAAGTGGTAGAAATATGTAAACATGCCTGTAAGAAGATGAGAAAACAATCAGAAATAAAATACAACTGAAGGAAATTGAGCAAGAGAAATGTCAGAGAAAGTCATGAATCAGAAGGGAAAGAAAATCAGTGCTTTCCAGCTTTTTTTTTTTGATAGAGGTTTGTTTAGATATCCTATCATTTTCATGCTTGACCTTGGAGATTAAAATGTAGCAGCTTTTTAATAGTGATGTTGATCTCAAATGACAGATTTTGTTTCCTACTTCATCCTCTGAGTGCCGTGTAGCTGGAGATTGGCAGGATGCTCGTGGGACAACATGCATAGCAAGTGGCACTGCAGGTCTTATTTTGGTTTTGCTCCCTTATTAAATGGTTGGCATTCCAGTTATGAGATAGTATTTGTACATAGAGTATATTATTCAAAAAATGATTCACTGAATTTTGATACATATTTGTATTACTATGTGCAGAAATGATCCTGAAGGGTATCTCATCCTCTGGCAAAGAAAGCGTTAAAGTAGGCTTTTCCTGCTCTGCTTTCTGCACTGCTAAGGTATCTGGTTTAGATCCTCAGCCTTTGGAACAGGTTTTCTTTTTTTGCATACTCCTTCTTAAAAGTGTTCTGTTTCATTCTGTTTATATCCTTCCCATTTTTTATGTATTTGTAATATTAAAAAAATCAGCTACTTTCAAAATGTAAAAAAAAGCAAAAAACAAAACAATTTTAAGGACTATATTAGAATTTTGATCATTATAGAGATGCTTTTAGACCTCAAAGCGGTGCATGTGAGCATATGCCATTAGGATCTGTGCAATCCTTGTTGCTACTCATGTTTCTGTCTGCTAATTTTTAGGTGGGATCAAGAGGAATAGACTGTTGAGATATATATATATGTACATACACATACCTATATATATTAATTTAAGCATTTCTGTAGTTCTAGTTACTAAAGATGTGTCTGAACTTGCACTCATTGATTCTTTCTGTACAAGGCATGGCAGATTTATCCACTTATACACAACCATAGCTGTGTAAGAAAAAAAAATAATGAAAAAGGTAGTTTTTTGAAAGGAGAGAGAAAAGAATGCTAAAGGTAAGTGTTAATCACATCATGAATTCTGTTAAGTAGTACCCAGAAGAGATGGAAAAATAAATTTTAATATTATTTACTATAAATACAATGTAAATATGATAGGTCTGAATGTGACCCAGCCAGATTCCTTGTCCTGAAGCAGATGCTAAAAGAATAGATCCAAGTCCCTGATGATTTTCCAGGAGTTCCCAGGTGGCCAAGGGAAGAAAGAAAAAAAAAAAATCCTCGTATTCCAAAAGTGCCTAATTTCCCATGCGGGAAAAAAATAATAGGAAAAACAAAATAATAGGAAAAACAAAACAGCCTCCCCACTTTCCACCCGCCCCAAACCCATACCTGACATCTTACTTTGTCTGGGACTGTGGGTGTCCTTTCCCTCCACTATTTATTTACGTTCAGTAAAGCTCAGATGCAGCCCAGGATGCGGGCCAGTTCCTGCTGTATCGGAGCCTCCTCTTTGGCCACAAGATGCTGTAGAGGAAGAGGGGCCCCCCCTTCGCCTTCCCTTCGTGGTGCACCTGGCCCGTTGTGCAACGCTGCCCAATGGCCAGCTGCTAACAATGAGGAAATTGTGCTCGTAAGGAGTAGCTCAGCATCTGATGGTTATTCCCTGGGGAGAAATTGAAGCGCTGGGGACCTGCTTCTTGCCAGGATGCTTTTTTCCGTTGAAAAAGTTGTCTCTGTGTTGAATTAAACACTTTTATCTTCTCTGTTTATGACTTTGTGGGGCTGGTTTCTTTAGAAGGACTCCATTTCCCCATCATTTCCTCTTCCCCAACCCCCAAATCCATCTGGGAGGATTAAGAACTTTACAGCTGAGAAATGCCTAGGCATTGGAATAGCTATTTATAGTATGATTGGTAACTTTTCCTAGCAGGAATGTTTGTCTGTGTTAATGTTGTCTATTTGTATTTAGGAGAGTGTGGAGATGTGAAGTAGCATATAGGGTGCATTTTGCAAAGAAGGTGCTTGTATTTGGTACTCACCAAATCCTATCAAGACACCCCCATCTTCTGAATGCCCTTCCTACAAACATCTTGTAGTACTTTGCAAAAACAAAACAAACAAACAAACAAAAAAGCCCCCAAAACAGGATATGAAAATTCAGTGCTGAAGAGGCAAGTCTTTAGGAATGATTGAAACTTAGCTGCTAACCTAAAGAGCTTCATCTGTGAAGGGAAGTCAGTTCCTTGGACTTTAGAAAACAAACAGAAACCTCTGAGCTCGCACACTGTCTGGATTTGAGACAAGTCTGCCATCCTTCACAGCTTGAGTTAGGCCTATGCCTCAGGCCTATGCCTCAGGCCTATGTCAATTGCTGTATGTAAAAAATTATTTTTCTATGCTTTTAATCTAATTATTTTTGATCAGCTTCAGTTGATTTGGATGTTCACAAGCGATATATACCAAACTCTATTAATTTATATGCTCATTATATTAGTACAGTTTTTTCTGTTTCATAAAGAGAATGATCCAGCTGGTGTCCTTGGCCATGATTTTCTCTCTCATGTTAAAATAGTTCTTACCAACTCACTTCTCTACTGAATATAAGAAAGTGAAAGCAGTTTCTGACTTGTACATCTATTATAATGTGAGCAAATGTTTAGACTGTTCTATATGAATAGGAAAGGGTCATCTTCAAAAATCTGCTACAATTGAAAAAGTTTTGATGAATGAATAGAAAGCAATTATCAGGCCTGACTCATCAGTATTTAGCAGTGGACGTGGTACTTAGCATCTCCTAAAATATAACCCCTTTCCTCTGTAGGCTTTTAGGTCTCATCCAAGTAAAAGTTGAAGAAAAATAGAAAGTGAAATTATCTCGCTTGTTAGCTCATTCAACAGTGAGAAGGAAGGGAGAGCACTTGGACTTAGGCCTGTAACTAGTCCCAAAAGTATCATTCACTGGAAGTCAATCATGGAAGTGCAGTGTTTTCCTGCAGGTCTTGGTTGTGCTTACAGGGTGGATTTCAGTACATTTGTTTGTTCTCATGACTTGCTAATCTGCAGGTAATCTGTTCTACAACAACTGTGAGCACTCTACTCAGAAACTTGCACTTTGTTTGAAAAATGTTTTCCGCCATAATTATAGCCACCAGATCACAGCATCTGAGTATTCCATGCAAAAGGCTGTTTTTCTTGGAACACTTCTAGCTTACTTCAAAATTGAATCGGATTGGCAGGTTCAATGATATCTTGCTGTGACCAAGGGAGCAAGACCTAAATCCTAAAAACAAGCTAAGCCTATCTCTGTTGACATGGATTAGGCCAGTCACAAAGAAAGTATTTGAAGTCTTGAGGAAGTTCTGGCCTGCCACATTGCTGGTGAAATGCAATGAAGACCATCTGGCCTCGTAATGCTAAGTGAAATAATCTATGCCAGCTTCAGGTAAGGCAGCAGTCTATCACTCCCAAGCACGCCAGTTTCTAGCCAGTTTTGCAGAAATGTGCATTTCATGCCAATGGCATCACAAGTCAGCTCATCCTTCTTCCTACCTCATCTCCTGTTCAGTCTTTTTGTTTTAGCAAGACTGAAGAGTAGTTGATGGCAACACATTCTCTGTAGTAATTTGATTCTATTAGAATATCTGTATACTGTGAGGTGACAGAAATTATGTTAGCTCCAAATTAAACACAAACGTCCAAGTTCTTATTGCTAGATTTCTCTTCAGCTTTTGACAGATGTAGAGACTTGATGTATGTGCAGCTTATGCAAGGGCACAGTACAAAGTGTACTCATTCCCTTGGGAGGCATTTCAATGGCTGTGTCCTTTGCTGCACCTGGGTATCTTTGTTGTCTCTCTGTTATCTGGGACTTTCCAGAACAGTTGAACTCTGCAAAAATGCTCACAGTGGACTCTGCAAAAATGCTCCTGCACAATTCAAGCTTGAGCCTTTATTTTAATAGTTGTACTGGGAGCTAAATACGACATATTTTCATTGAAGTATTAGTCACTAATTATAGTAAGTATGAATTTTAATTATTTAAATATATCTTAGCAATGCCAGACTATATTCTTGCCTTGGTTATAAAAGTGCAGGACTCCACTAACTTCACCAAGGCTGGTAGAATCACTCTTCGGTCACAATCTGGTCTGCAAATTCTGCTCGCCATTGAGGCAAATGCAGCTGTTATTTTTAAAATGGCAATGCTAATGCATTAGATGACTTTACCTGCTTCCTGCCATTATTTTAATAACTTTAATAACTTTAATAATTTTATTTTGAACATCAGAAACTGAGAGGCTTTTTTTTTCTGTTCACAGCAGAGCAGAGCAACATTTTAATGAAAAAGTGCAAAATTTGCGATGAAAGACTTTAGTAGGAGAGATCAGAGCTATTTTGCAAAATAAAAATAAAAAATAAAAATCCCCATTTAAATCATTTTTAGATACTTTCAGAAGCATGACATGACCAGATTTTGTACTGAAGAATTACTCTCAAGGTTGTAATTCTTTCATAAATGTGTTCATTTCTAAAGTTTCCCACGTGGAGAATGAAAATAATTTAATTTTATCAAATAGCAGTTGGTCTTCCCTATAACTTATGAGCCATGATTTTAGTGGTGATTTGGCCTTTTTGAAACAAATGAGCAATCTTTTCGTCTTCAGCATTCCTACGAATGTAAGGTTCTGTGCTCCATGAATCCTACTGCTGTTTAGTAGTTGTGTTAGTCTTCTCCTGGGTATGGGCATATTTTGTCATGCCTTTGAAAAGCATCTTTGCATATTCAAGTTCACAAGTCATTGTTGCTCATGCAATTAGTCCCACTGAAGTTGAGGTGATGCAAAATCAACCTTCAACAGCCCAAGGTATGAAATTCAATCTTGTTAGCAAAGATTTGTGCTGGGATTTCAAAGATTTTGTGCAGAGAACCTCTATGCATTTGTTGGATCTCTGGAGCTTTTACTTCATTTCTCTGAATTAAGTTAATATGATTTTTTTTTCTTTTCTCCTATTTCTCTCTTTTGAATCATGTGAGAGTTTAGTATTTTCCTCCTAGTATAACTTCAAAAGATCAATCTACAGCAAGAGAGGAAGACATTGTACATTATACTTGATAATATCTTGGAAAGTGAACAGAGCTATTTGGGTACCATTAAAACAAATCCTCAATAAACTGAAAAAGATTTATCAAGACTGACAAGAACCTAGCACCTACTTTTGAAAGAACTCTGCTACTTTGCAATTGAACATGTTGGTTCCTCCAGTTGAGGCTTTGCAATCACCACCTTTAGAAGAGAGTAGACTTCAGTACTACTCTGCTTTTGGGAAAAGGCAGCTCAAAGACCTAAAAGATGACTGTTTATTTGGGCATTCTACAGATTTTTCCTCAGTACATGTCTAGGTGCTGCAAGTAATTGCCCATTTAGAGGGCAAACAGACCAATTTGTTAGAGCATCCGAACACTTACAGGACCATCATCATACCTGACAATTTCAGATTATGAAGAAATTAGAGCAGAAGTCTATTTCTGATGTTCACATTAGATATTAGGAATAATTGCTACACAGAAAGAGTAGTCGAGCACTGAACAGGTTGCCCAGGGAAGCGGTGGAGTCGCTGTCCCTGGCAGTGTTCAAGAAACGTGTAGATGAGGCGCTTAGGGACACGGTTTAGCAGGCAGGTGGTGAAGGGTTTATGGTTGGACTCGATCTTGAAGGTCTTTTCCAACCGTAATGATGCTATGATTTAATTGTAAATAAGTGCAATTAAAGATGCAATCTTTACTAGTTTCCTTGAAGCAATGCAAATTAAGGGACAGACATTAGGGGCTAAATTCTTCTCCTATTGAGTGGTGAAGCTTCTATTGACTTTTTACTCAATGGACTTTATTTTTAGCCACTTTATTTGCCTGATTTTAAAATACAGTTAAGTAAATTTAACAGTTAAGTTAAAGTAAAAGTTAAGTAAAATCAATTTTACCCTGCAGTACTGGGAACCAAGTACGCCTTTGTTTTTCTGCTGAATCGGAAGCAAAGGTAGAAAATAACTTGTCTGTCTTGTTTCACTGTCCAAACTATCAATATAAACAGATGTTGAATGGGGATAGATTCATACAGCCACCCTGTGTTCCTATGAATGATCTAGTAACGCTATTTGTGAAGTAAGAGATAAGATGTACCTGTGACCCAAATCAAATGTACCTGTACAACTGCTCAGCTAACAGCAGGGCACAAACAATCATCAAAAAAAAATGTACTACCACCAAAAAATACCCTTCTGTAATGCTCTGAGTGTCCTGAGTTCACCGCAGATCTGCATAGTAATGATTATGCATTTTTTTTTATTATTTATCCAGTTAAAGTAGACTAACAACAAAACCAAGAAAGACTTTTATTATAAGTTTTGAAAACCTCCCTTCACTTTGGCTGTAAAGGAAAAATTTCTTGTGTTAGTGGAAGGGTAGAATAACTGAAGAACTGAAATTTTACTAAACTTTACTGTTCAGTGATATCATCACACACTCCTGATCTTTCTTCTGTCTCTACAAAGTATCGTGATTCATCTTATTGCAGCTCTCTTTCTCCTGGGTCTACTTCAGCCCAACAGTTGCTCTGTGTTGTAATTCACATGCAGGTTAAGGAATGAGCCATCGCTGAGCAGGTTTGAGATACCAATCTGGCAACAGTTTGCCTCAATCCTCATTATCCTCCTGTCATTTTGTTATGATGTGTTTTTAAGAACATCCAGCTTTTATTTGCAGGAAAAGCATTTCCTCATGCTAAGTAGAACATGCAGACCTGATTTATTTCTCATTTCAGCTGCAAATCTGTTGATTTGTGTTTAGAAGAGTTAAGTCTTTTTTTTTTTCCCCATCTATATTATAGACCGGACTGTGACTGGCATTCACACCAGTACATTTGAAAATGAAGGCAGGACTGGGAGAGAGAGGAGAGAATTTTGCTCCCTTTTAACACTGTCTGTAGGATCCAGCTGCAAGTTTAAACTGTGCAGCTCATATGTACTCCTTCACTGCACCTTCCTATTCCCTTTTATGCAAGAAATGCCACTCACAGTCTCCATTTAACCTAATATGAAATGGATTAATTACCATGGTTGCTTATGATAGCAGAAGATTGAACTTAATGATCTGGAACTCCTTTCTGGCCCTCTGTGGCACTGAACAGCCATTCTCTACCTGGAAGTCCTTTCTGGCCCGCTGTTGCACTCTTCCTAAGATAGCGCCATATGTTCTGGGAAATATTTTCTGCATTATGGAACCAACATCTTTACCTCCTACGGTAGTCACTGCTTTTACATGATGGGGTGAACACCATGTCTGTGGTACCTGCATCCTCCTTTAGACATACATACCTTTTAGGCTTGTCAGGTGTCGTACTGGGAGAGTTGGTTCTTGAGAACCCTTTCTGAGATGCAGATATTGATCACAAAATTCCCATATGCATTGCCACCTCCAGGTATTTCTCTGAGAAAAGGAAGAGTGGTCTCAGGCAATTCTTCTTTGTCTTTACAGGCAAAATGGAATCACTTTTAAAGGAGATTGTAGGGAAATTTGCACTGCTTAGATCTGTTGGTAGAAGATTCATATTCAGTACTTGAGGCAAATCAGCCTTCATTATTACTGTTTTTTTAAAAGCTTATAATTAAATAATATCCATGTCTGTAGGAGCTGCAGTTTGATCAATATATGTGTACACAGTCATGGCCTGTATTTGGATATTGGGATTACAAGATTTTCAAGTCACTGAACTGCACAGAACTTTTCCTGGAACACCAGTGTTAAATCGCTGCTGCAAACATCACATTTTATAGTATGATCATTTCAGTTATATAGGCAGAGCAAGCAAGTAGTGTCAAAAAAATTCCATTAGCCAGTGGAGACATTAAAACTCTAATGTTTCTACAGAGAAGGATATGGCAAGGGAGCTGGGGGCCCATTGGAAGGGTTTTTTTTGTTTTTTTGTTTGTTTGTTTTTTTTGCTATATTCCCTCACGTAAACAGCATGAGAAGAGAGTTCCAAACGGCGCTGCTTGAGGATGCCACAGATAGTTGCAAGAGACTGAACGGGGTCCTTAATGCCATGGCGAGGTACATGCGAGTCAGAGATAACGTGCAGAACATCTACCAACGCAGTGTTTAATGTAGCCACGTGAAACTTGGTACCGATAGCTGAATCTCATCTTAAAGATTTCTTTGGTGGGGTCCATTCAAGGCTGCGTCTGTGCTGGCCAGCAGGACTGAGCTGTCTCGTGGGCTCTGGGCGCTCCTTGGCTGCTGCATGGATCTTCTCACATATCGGTGACCGTACAAGCAGTCTGCTCAGAACGTGGTGCTGCACTGCCCGGGCTCCCCGCTGCTGGGTGTTCCCCTCCAAACACTTTAGAAGTGGAAACTTTCTGGATAATCTGAGGGAATGGGCTGAAATTCCTTTCCTAGTTATTGTTTACTTCTCTGAGGAATGCTTGATTTCCAGCTGTTGGGAATGCTTTACTTGCCATGAAGATAATCTGAGTGGATATGATTGGTTTCTACAAGTTTGTGGGAAATATAAACATGGAAAAAAATAAAGGAGGCAAATTTATTTCTATGGCTAAAGAATTAATTCAAGACAAATGTCTGCTAACATTTTATAATGACAGGATCTGTTATACCTTTGGTATTTATGCTCATTTTCAGAAACTAGTCTGGATAAAACACATGCATGCTATCTATGCGACTACAGCTAATAATGCTTTATCTTCCTTTTTTTCTTTTTTGACAGATACAGACCTAAACTGAAACTGTAAATACCAGCACTTCGTAGCTGCACTTTGTAGCTGCTCAAAAGCAAATCTCATCCTGAATTTTATAAATGTCCTTTTCTCTTAAAGTTGCATTGTTCGTGCAATATGTGGGTTTTATGAGTTTTGCTTGCTGTAGTTTGTCAAATCTAATAATTGCTTTGCTCTTCTTTTTGTTATTCTACTTCTTATTTCCCTATGTCAGGTATAGTGGAGTTCTGTTCTAGTTTCAGTGAGTGAAAGAAAACTGCTGAGACAAAACGTAGTGAATTATCATACACTTACTGTTATTTTATTTATCTGAAGGCTAATGGGGGTTGCGTGTTAGTTCCTCAAATGTGAATTTGGAGGAACTTCTGAAATTGGCACTTGCTTTTGCATAGCAATACACATTAGATAAGTTGGAAAATGAGCTATGACTAGATCAAGGTATAGGAAGCTCCCATGCACTGCAGCGCTTTGCTACTTCGCATGCAACTCATGGAGAACAGATCTTATAAACGGGATTAATGCCTGCGCGATGTGGCCACAGCCATCCCCCTGTGGCTTTGCAGGGTAGCAGATGGCATTGGCACCTTGCCAGGGTGGCTGTGTTTGGGGGCAGGCCTGGGCGGGAATTGTCCCCTTCCCACCACACTCCTGCAGGCGTGATCCTTATGGGAAAGCAAAATCTCCTTTAAAGCCTTCTTACGCTCAGTTTGAAAATCACTTTTCTTACAGTATCTCCCCACGCATCTTCCCACAAGACAGCGCTTTGGGTTCTAAGTAGGGTAAAACAACTTTTATTTCACGTTACTAAGAAATAAAACCATAAAAGCTGACTTACCGTTCAATAGCTAGGAATGCTTTTGACACCTTGCTTTCAAGCAAGATTTGAGAAAAATTAAAGCACGACTCATTCAACATAGTTTCATAATAAAATTCTGCAAAACATTGCTTTCTACTGGCTTCCCTTTTTAGAGCTTCTTGTAGGCTTCAATATTATGATATTTCAAAGACATTTAAATACACAGACAATCATTTGTATCTGTATGAGAATACAATTAAGAAGTGATCTCATATTGGCAAACAGGTGAATATGAAATTAGATGGAGGTAAGAATTTGCCATTCAAAGACATCTAGAATTTTAATACTAATGTCTTTTTACCAGCAAATATTCTTTTGTGCAGAATTCAAATTAAAGCAGCCATTCTTTTCACAGTATAATATAGGTTTGTGTCAATCGAGACTTTCAAAAAAATGTTCTCTCTTGTAGCTTTCCGATTGTCACAGGGCTGTAAATGCATACTTTCTTCTAGGCTATGGATGTATTTGATTTATTGAGCGATGTGCCCTGCTGCTGGAGGTGTCTGTGATCACAGATTTGTGCCAGCTTGAACCTGGGCTCTTTATGTTATCTAGAATAAGCCAAAAAGCTTTAAGACTTAAGTATTTACTTATAGTTACAGCCCTTTTGCCTAGGGTCAGCTATTGGATAAGGTCTTTAGGGTCTTCATGAGATGGCTGCCTTCTCTCATTCTCTCTCTTTATTTTTTTTAAGGCAAACTTTAAATATTTGTTCTTACTGCTGAGAAATTCTTACTAATACACTCATCACTACATTAGTCTTTGGGGGTTATTTGAGCAGTGTCAAATTTTCATGAATAATACATGTATTCATTTTGAATGGAAGGTGCTCTCTGGCCTGCTTCCAAAGCACGAAACATGTCAAAACTATCTTCATCTACTTGCTGAGTCCACAGAATTTGTTTAAAAAACATGGCTTCGTTATTCTCTTGTACGTTGTATGCTCTTGCAGTTCTTGATGAGGGAGAAATATCAGTTAAATAAGGAAGTTGTCGAAACCTCAAATCATCAAAGGATGGGAAGAATCAAATGTGTGCTCAACCAAGAAGGGCAAAATTCAGATGCTGCATCAGTGTTGTTCCTCTGGAGGCCAATAAATGTCATTTAAAAAGGAATTGGTATTTCACACTTTGGGGAGTTGATTCTCTCTGAGTAGATTCCAGTGCAATGTGACCATTTAGGACTGTTCTCATGTGTAAATACATTTGACATTGAAAAATAGCTTTACGTTTGTATAGTATTTATTAGCAGTTGTCTTCCACATTACTTTGAGAGTTCTATCTAATATTAAATTGTGAGGCCATCTTAGACATTTTTTTTTTTGAATTGAATTGCAAAACTGCCACAAATGTTGCTTTTTCACATTCTCACCCAGGGCACAGATTATTCCTGTCACCATATCTTTAGATAGAAGAGGAACAGTGAGTCAGCCGCTTGCTTATGTTGTGAGAAAAGAACACTTACACCATTTCCTTTGTTGCTGACAGCAATAAATTCTTCCTTGTTTCATGAAATTTTACTGCTTTTGCAACTTTTAAATAAGATGCCTCTGGAATTATTTGGAGCAAAACAGTGATTTTCTTGAGATTTTGAAAGAATGCATTAATTTGTTCAGCATTCACAGCAAAAAGTCCATGTGAATTTGTTCTATAAGTCAGAAGAACTTATTCCCAAATATTGCAGTAGTTTTGCTGGGTGAAATCTCTCTATTGGCAAATACCTCAAAACAAGTAATACCTGGGAGTGAAGCTACCTGCATACAAATTCAGAAGCCGTATTCCATATATTTGCCTCAGCAAGGCCTCTTTGGCTTATTTGTTTCCATCCTCAAAGATTTTATTTTTTCTCTGGAGGCTGCCTGTGGTTGCTTTGTGGAGTTTCTTTGTCACTTGATTTCGAGTTCTCAGTGTACAATTGATTATCTGTGATGAAAGATGTTCATAGTCATGAAACACCCAGTAGTCTAGTCTGGCCTTTCTTTTGAAAAGAAAGTCACTAGCATCCATTTTTTTTTTTTTGGCTGTGTAGTGATATGTTACAAGCAACAGCTTCCTTTATATTTTCCAAAAACACTTTTATTTGATAGTAATACAGCTAGGTGGTGCCGTAGATGTTAATTGAAGAGGTAAGATGTGGCTGGCTTTTTTTTTTAATATATATATATATTTTTTTAAGACATTAAGCACTTGTGTATACCAATACACAAGATCAATGCCAGCTCCTCCTTGTCTTGTTCTCTCTGCTTTGTGTATCCTAGTGTCCTGGCCGGCCTATCGGCCGGCCTATCCCCGTGCATCCCTGAGCATGCTCCTTTATGCCAAGACGATAGGGTCCCGCTCATTCCCATTTTTCTTTCCTTCTTTCCTCCTACATTGCCTACATAGTTGTTGCTTTTTGTATGTGCAGTAGTAGCAAAGATGAACTTTTCTCTAGCTTTGTCTTGTGATGGTGGCCATCCTTTCTCTGAAATGACACCTCAGCGCTCTCAATGACTGTGCTTTGAATGCCTTGTTTTTTTTAAATCTTGCATTAAGCCAAGAACACTTCTTTTGATACCTGACCCCAGTAGATTACTGACAGGCCAGTTCTGCCTTAGTTTCTGATGTTGTGTAATCCTATACTCCTCAAAAAACTCTACTTAAAATCCTGTCACTCCTTAGCATGCATCCTGCAGCCCATAGCCGTGCTAAGCAGTATTCTATTTCCCAAGTGGTGCCTTTGAAGTCGGTGGAGTTACACATGCTTACATCGTGTCTGAACTTGGTCCGCTATGTTTACAACATGCATATTTGATATTGCACAGTGGGTGTACATAGCTTTAAAAATAATAAAAACTTTGAGGCGTGTGCACATTAAAAAAACAGATTTTCATATATATATAGGCTCCTTATGTTCTTCTGGCTCTACAAAGGCCCCTAAAGCTAGCTAGCATAAATTCCACTAAAGATGAGTTGATATTCCATCTTCACACCAAAGTTCAGTAAAATAATCTTGCATGTAAACAGAAATGCAGCCATTCCCAAAAGCGATATTTTAATTTCACATAGATATTTTCACAACATCATTTTCATTTCTATAGTAAACATATGGTAAAATTAATCACTGTACCTTTCTTCTTATTTTTAATATACCTTGTACTGTCTCACAGTAGATCTTCTTTGATGAGCAGTTAACCACTTTTATCCTGGAGAATTTCAAATCTTTAACCCTTTTGGTAGTGATGTATATAGCAATGCTCATTTAAAGGAGTCTGTTTACTCCTTGAATTACACTGAAGAAGTAAAAGCAAAAAGGCTTAATCCAGATATGGAATGCAAGTTGGAATCTGCTTTGTATTCACAGTTTTGCTCAAGAAAATAATAAAAAAGTATTCTTGAAAAATGTAGGGGTGGAGGTAGGTTAAATATAGGTTTAACCTTCTCAGATCTTTTCACTGTCTGCTTTTAAGGTCTGGTCTATCTGTAAAATAGGCCCTTTGGAGACTGCAGAAGTCATTTCCTGAAGCTTCAGCTTCCACATAAAAAATAATAAATAAGAAAGTAGTAGTGTATTATCTAATACCTGGTAAACACGTATTGCTCTACAAAGATCATCTTGGATTTGAAATACTGGACAAAAAACAGGGGATCTGGATCCATTTTCTGATGGCAGCAAATTTCTTGTTTGACGTTTTGACCTTTTGCTTTGTCTGTGGGCACCATTCTGGCAGTCTGTCTGTCTGTCTGTGTTTGCCAGTCCGCCTCACAAACTTGTATTGTATTGTGAGGGTAATGCTGCTACCACCTCCTTTACGAGTGTCTGAAAGATATGTGTAAAAATCTTCTAAAGTGGAAAGAAAATAAGATCTACTGTTATCAGTGCTGTTCCCTGACTTTGCATGTTTTTCTCCTCATGAGGAAAAAAGAAAATCGCTGTTGCAAGTCTTAAGGGAAAACTGATCTATATGAATTCTGGATATATCGGTACAGTCACGTTCAAAGACATTTCAGAGATTTCCTGTCTTGGCATAGAATATTTTGTTTCTTTTGGACAGAGTAGTATAATGTTTACACAGTGGATCCACATACAGCTAATTTACAGCTTTCCTGTATGGTTCCTGAATGCATCTTTCTCATCTTCTTCCTTTTATTTTTTAACTGGGAAAATAAGCAGTGTATTGGAAATTTTTCTTTATATGCTGTAGGCTACACTTAAACATTGAGGTCTTGGTAATTTGTGTTTTTAATGGATAGGGGGTTTTCCTTTTGGGTCATTTTCACAGAGCAACTTAGGTTGTCCAAACATATTCTGAAATACATTGGGGATTACGGTTTCAACACATGCATGCCTAGGGCCAAAGTATGAGTAACACATGAAATTTTGTTCCATTCCATGAACAAACCACTGTTTTGTGGTATAATACAAAACATATCTAAGTAGTTTAGATCACTATCAGGCATTACAACGTTAGGTTTTCTATTTATGTGACTACCCAAAGCTCATTAGAAGCTCGTTTTGTAGCTCTAGGGAAGCAAGAATAAAAAGCAGTGAAAAATAGTACATTGTATTCGGGTCTAATTATCCTCTATTTACAGTACTTACTAATATACACTAGTACATATCAAGTGTATAATTTTATAGTTGCAGAGCCCGACTTCCAAAACTTGTGAAGTCCAGGATTGTTCATAGACGTGCATGCATGCAATTCAATGAACCAGCCATTTGTGAACGTGGGCACAGCACCGATGGACGGTCCCTACGTGCCATTTGTGTGTCCTTGAAGCACAGCTTCAAGATCTAGTTCCTCTTATCCACATGCAAGAAAGATGGCAAGTGCCAGGCCCAGAGGAATCATCAGGAGGAGACTGATGGATTTGAAATACCAGAAATCAATTGAAAAGGGATAGTTTGAATCTGGAGGTATATTTTGCCTATTCAAAGCTACGGTTTGATTGCCTGAGTGAGTCTTTTAGGCTAAATCACCACTGTGGTCATATTGGCCATGCTGGTGTGGGCTTCATGTCACCATCAGACTAGGTTTGTAATGTGGGGGAAATTCCAATGGGCTGAAATAAGGTGTTCACATGTGAGAATGGATTAGCTAGTAGAGCAAGTAGTGGGGGGACCCTTATAATACTTTTAGCTGCCCCTCTTTGTCTAAGTTTCAAGTTTTCCCTTTGAATTATGTTTGTGGCCCTGTTGACATGTTGACCTCAGCCTCTATGGAAGGGTGAGTGCAGTACTGGGCCATAGACAAGCGGTAAAGCTCCTGCAGCTAAGGGCAGAAAGAGTGAAAGTAAACCCGATAGGTATTAGAAAAAGCAAGAGTTTGGACAACCCACAGAAAAAGCAGTGATACCCTTCACCTGCCTGTGCTCTTACCCCTCACTAGAAATCGCTTGTTGTAATGAAAGGATATGTTGCATAAATCCAACCAAAAATGAGTGTTTACATTTTTTCATAATGTAAAATTAATGAGCCGTTCCCCCAATAGTAAAAACCTCTCCCGGGTGTGCATTAGTGGGTTATAACCACACTTCACAGGTGGTTGAATGCGCAGCGCTGAAACACACCCAAGACACACACTGAATCATAGCAAGGCACACTCAGTCATAGCTTACACTAGAAGAGAATATTTAACTGCATTCCTGTTTATATAGCACTTAGTTTAAAATAAGATATATAAGCTTGTTGTTCTAATAGAACACGTGTTTTAAAATAAGCTCTTTGTATTAAAAAAAAATCCTTAAAATCCAGATTGCAGAGTCCCTTCTTCATGCTCTTCGTATAATATATTGCTGCAATAAAATGGAAGTACCATGTAGTAGACTTAAAGCAATATGCCTGCTCCGCAAAATAAATGCCTGTTTATTAGTCTGTCTTCTTGTGTACGCCAGTGCCCGTAACACCCACCAATAGCTAGAAGATGACACTAAATTAAGTCACGGATATTTGTTGCCAAATTAATGTCACTTTTACTTACATGCTCATCTTATTTTAATTAATGAGTAAAAACTTTGGTTTTTCCATCTTTAACCTTCTTTCAGGTTTGCTGTTATGCACCTTCTTATAAATTCCTTGGCTTCCAAGCAAAGTTTTATGGGCACGGAGCATTGTGTTTAAAAATAAAAGTTCTGAACACCCATATGTTTTGAGGTACAACTCCTTTCCTCAGAGGGTATATAACATATAAAACAAAAAAGCCTATTTTATAATGGAAATCTGAAAACAATCAGTGAGCCTCTTGTTCAAAGCAACACCGGGTTTGCTTTAATTTTCAACAAATTCAATTTTCTTTAAAGTGCCGTTTATATGCCCATGTTGAATTATAATAGTTAGTAGTAATTTATTGGAGATATTATTCCAGGAATTTTTCTGTCTTCTACTTTTGACCCTAGGGATGTGATACAGGGGAATAAAGAATGTATGGTGCAGTATGACACAATATACAGTGCAAGAAAAACAGCACTGCAGCAGAAAGCTTAACTGGAAAAGATGCATGTGTTGCATTCGTGCCACTTTTTAAAAAATCTTTGCATAGTTTTTATGTAGCATCAGGTTACTATTGAGTTATTTCTTTTTTTTTTTTTTTTGTTATCAAGCTATCTCCAAAGCACTGTATTTTGCTGCATTATTCTAGGAGAGGGTCACTGTGACATAAAAATAGAGCAGTTTTGGCTCAATTTGAAGCTAATGGTAACCAGTGGAAAGTCTTCACTGTGGGCTTTGTGTGAAGGCATCTATTATGACATTACTCTGCTAATTTGTCTGTTTGAGCTAAAGGCTTTGTAATAGGCTTTGTTTTTTTCTTAATGATTTTATAATCTGGAGGTACTCCTTTCAGCCAGTGTCTTGCTGTTATTATCTTGTTGCAAACTTTCTGTTGAAGTCAAATTTTGCAACTCTGTTCTTCATGCTTTCAGGAAAACAGAATCCACCCATAGCAATTTCCAAGACTAATGGTTTGAAAAACTTGTGGCATTGGACTGTATCTTTATTTTTGGTTTTTGGTTTTATTTGCCTCCTTTGGTGTGAGATGCGATGTAGAACTGCAGGGAAACCGATCCTTACGAAGCTATTTGCGCATTTGACTTCTGGCATCAAGACTTTGCCCTATGTTTTTGTGCATGGATTTTAAAGAAATAATGCATCTTCTTCCCAGCTGCCTCCATGCAAATGGCAGTGAGGCTGTTCAATTCAATGGAATTGGAAGTTTATCCCCAAAATTAATCTCGGCCCTGCTCTGGGTGAGTTGACCAGATACAGCTATTTTTACTCTAGTTTGGGGGATTTATCTGCTCTTGAGGATGCATCAAGCTGCTATTTGATAAGTGCACAAACACGCACACAAATTAAGTCAACTTGAAATGTGTAGGAAATATTTTTGAAGCACTGCTAAATAACAAATGGAAAGATTTATACTCAAGCACCTCTTAACCTGACACGATGGCTAAAAGGAAAATATATGGCACGTCCAAGTGGCACTCATTCTTTGCGAAGCATTGTAGGAAATGAGGCTTGGGAAGCGAAGATCTGTTTTGTGTGGCCTCACTAAAATTTGATGATTTAATTTCTCTTCCTTCTCTCTTCAGCTGGGAAGCCATTTGCTTAGCCTTTATCTTTGTGCCCATAAGACTTGCCGTTTTCAGTTGTCAGCAGCAGAAGTGCCAGAGCAGTCGGTTTACCAGTTCCATTCCCTCTAGGCCACCCAAAGAAGCAGTTTCTATTGCACGTCCTGTGAGAACTGGCTCTCGGCCGGCAGTCAGGTGAACTCTGCTGCTCCGTGTGCTCCTCCTGTACCACTGCCATCCTTCCAGTAACACATCATCACTCCTGCGTCGTTCTGATGATACGGCGTGTTTACATCTCGCTGCAACAGCAGAACCCTTTGACAACGTGTTGTGGCGATGTATCATGAGCGACAGAGCTGTTCTGAGGGTATTTCACTCCAAGGATACTTTCATCTTAAGCAGCACAGCTGATCTCTGGACTGTCTTAGCCAAAAGTTGTGACAGATAAAACGCTATCTTTGGAATGTCCATTAAACGATAGAAATGTGTGGGTGTAATGTCCAAGTTGCAGAGGACCGTGCAGTGACTCCGTCTTTAACGGCATCTTCTCTTACCACTCACAAATATCTCCCGGGATCCCCAAGCGACAACTATTCTGTGTTGCTTCTCCCTTCGCAGAGGGACTGCAAAATCGCTGTTTATTGAGAAGTATTCTCGTTTTGTTCCAATCATTAGGTGGCTTTTAAGACGCGGGCCCGGGAACAAAGGGCGCTTGAAGCTGGGCAGCGTGGCAGCAGCGGCCTTGGCACCGCACGGCAGCACGGGGTAGCACTTTATGTAAGAGGATACGGACCAGGCAGGCAACTGGCACCCCGGGAGAGGACTTTATGTAACCCAAGAGATAATCAGCCTGTGGCGGGCGTCAGGGTCCGTAACAAATACAATGAGAGGGAACAATTGCATTCCCTTGCGCTTCCCTCACGGAGGCTGCTGAGGGGAAGTCCCTGCTTCCCACTCTCAATGGGCATGTGATATTAGATGTATTTACTGGGGGAAGAAAGCTGGCCAGTTCCATTGTGCTAAGCTTTTTGTTTGCTGTAATTTATTTTTAAAAAACATGCCCTTTGCTCCTGCGCTGCTGTCATGGGGAGCAGCTTAAGTAATTCAAAGCTTTCCAAAGAAAAAGAGTGACTTTTTAATCGCGGCAGTGAGCGGCACTTTCTGGCAAAATTATAATGCTACCGGGAGGCAATTTAATAAAACACCCCAGTGCTGGAGAACCTCCTGAAGTACCAGCAATTTGAAGGAAATAAGGGGATATGTTTCTTTCTCTGCTTCTCTTCTTTAATCTTTAAAAGAAAACCACAGTGCCCCTTTGGTGCTTCTTAAGTGGGTGCAACTGTTGATTTAAAAGAAAGAGGAGCTGTTCTTTATGGTTAAGCATTTCAGTCCAACACCCTCTTTTAAAGAGCAAAACACATTAAGGTTTTGTTTAAGGTTGCTCATTCAAATCCAGAGGGACTGGAAAAGGTTGGCTGTGGAAGGCCAATCTCCCCACACCAGAATTTCTTTGATAGGACTCCAGGAAGGCCTTGGGGCATCCTCATTTCTCTCCACTCTTTGACTTATAATATTCCCTTCTCCTCTAGTGAATAGCTGAACTATTTTTGCTTGCTTAGGAATACACGTCCTAATGAGTGCCTCGCAGTTGTTTTTATGCTGGTGTAAATGCAGGCTGAAAGCAGAGTGAGTTCTGCTTTCAGATCCATCATTTCCTATCGCACCAGTTCTCAAACCCATGGTTCAGCATACCCGAACCTTCCAGATTAATTTGCACTATGTGTAAACTCTGTAGCCTGCAGGAGGAGGGTGGGAAGAGAGAATCCTTTCGAGGGCTGTGATGGGATTACCACTTGGAACATGTGATTTATATATTTTATAACATAGGGTTTATATGATGTGTGTATGTATGATTTATAGGTCATTTTCAAAATCTGGCATCCATGTATACGTAATTTTACACAGGCAGATACCTGCACATTGCCATTTCAAGATCTACCAACTGAATATAAAGGTCATAGATTCCTGTAATTGCAGTGCATTTGGAATATCAATTAAACTGTAACAGGACAATACCCAGGTAACTGGAAATATCTAATGCTGGTCCTCCTGAGAGAAACATATGAATGGAGAACTGTTTGCACTGTTGGTAGTGTGAAACGTATGCAAAGAAATGATACAATCAAAATTAAATTAGTAAAGATTATTATTCAAGTAGGCATGTATTGCCTACTTCTGGCAGTAATACACACATGCAACTGAAACAAGTCTTAAATAGAAAATGAACTAGCAAGTAAACAACTGTAATTTGTACACTGTACTTTTTAAAACACTTTTCTAAACCTTGTGCTTGGGAATTAGCATATATAGCTCATTTTGGCGAGAATGCAACTTCTATTCAAATCAAAATGAAAGTTCCAATTCACTTGAATGAAAGGTGGATTTGTATCCTAGGACTGAAATCCCCCTCTCTTTTTTTTGGTCCTATCTTCTGTTCTGTTTTGGGCTTTTTCTTTTTCTTTTTCTTTTTCTTCTTCTTCTTCTTCTTCTTCTTCTTCTTCTTCTTCTTCTTCTTCTTCTTCTTCTTCTTCTTCTTCTTCTTCTTCTTCTTCTTCTTCTTCTTCTTCTTCTTCTTCTTCTTCTTCTTCTTCTTCTTCTTCTTCTTCTTCTTCTTCTTCTTCTTCTTCTTCTTCTTCTTCTTCTTCTTCTTCTTCTTCTTTTTCTTTTTCTTTTTCTTTTTTTTTCTTTTTCTTTTTTTTTTCAAAAGTCCTCTATTGCAACATTTAAACAGAATATGTATATGTGTATCTAAATTTATCACACGTAATAGGCTGCTTTATTTCAAAGTGGTTCCCTGAAAGACCTTCCATATGATTGGAGTTTATTACTTTCCAAAGGTTACAGCAGATGAAGATGAAAATAAAGAACTTATTTTCAGTGAAATACATGCAGATGACAGTACTGAGAAATAATGTTTATCCTTACTCATAAAGAGGTCTAGTTCAGTCCTCATCAAAAGCTGCCCTACAGGGGATGTCACTGCCCAGCAGATGAACCATCCTGGTTGTAAATCCAGATATGGTTCTTCATGAAATACATACTAGAGACAGAGAAAAAGAGGAGGCAAAGAGTATGTTATTATTTTAGGACATTTCCATTACTTATTAAAATAGCCTGCCTAACCCCTGCTGAGAACTGAAATTCCCAGTCCTGCATTAAGCGTTTGTCAAAGGACTAGGAAGGGGTAAGATTGCCTGGTCGTGTTGGGAAAGTTAGAGCATACAGGACTATCACAGCAACCCAGAGAAAGTGTTTCGAGTGAGATTTTGCTCTGGGTTTTCTTCAAAGTACATGGGATTTCCTCCCCTTCAGTTCACGACCTTGTAAAATTATGCATTTCCTGCATGGAATAGTAGTGGACAAGAATAACAGGTACATTCTCATTTTTGTTAAATGTAGTTATGCCCTCCCATAAATTTACATACCTCGCTGCCATCTTGTTCTTCCTCTCTTTATGCAATTCTTATGCATTTTTTTGATAATTAAAGCACTCTTTCTTGCTACTTAGAGATGATGGCGGGAGTCAGTAAATGCTGAAATAGTTATCATGTTTAATTTACAGCCTCTTTTCTAGTTTAAATTGAGTTTCTCTTTCTAACTTTAGGAAAATTATTTTCAAAATATTTTCAAATTTCTGTCCTTTCTAGTACTGCAATGACTGTGGACTGAAGACACAAGGAAAGAACAGAAGTATTGCATGTTGGAAAGAATTTATAGTTTATGAAAGATATGCATCTGTGCACATTTTGCTTGGGCTTAAGTGTGAAGTTTGTTTTACTTTCGAAAGACAAACAAAGTTGCTTTGCAAGTGTATGAAAGATAGTGCTCTACAGACCTTGGGTTCCTCAAGGCAACTATCTGGGGTTATTTTTTGAGTAAAATATGATAGCTTTCTACCTAAACCTAAAATATCAGCAAGTCCATGAGATTTTATCACTCTCAAAGTGTGGAATAAGAGTGACCCTTTATATCTTTTTCTTTTTACAATCCTTGAAGTTTCAGGCAAAGGGTTTGATTCCCTTTTCCCCCATGAAAAATGCCCTCTAGATGTAGAGCTCCAAGGACCCCTGTGCTGATTTGGAAATGAAAATATTTCATGATGAAGGAGACACAGCGAAGCTTTAAAGAACAGCAATCATGACATATTTTTCTTAATAAAATGTGTTGTTGAAGCGCTCTTGACAATTTTCTCATGTTCCCAGCAGGTGTTTAGTTCTTTAGGGGGCTGTAACTTCTTATACACTATAAGCAAGGAATTTTTACATGAAGAGGTATTTGTTTATTTAGCTTGGTGATGGCTGGTCCTAGATGAACATTTTATTTTGAGAATTGATAGAGTGGATCTTGCTTGAAAATCACAGAACCTACTACACTGACAAACATTAAAAGCTAGTTTGGAGCAAATCATTCCCAGATAGAAGGTATTATCAGCATGGAAGGAGAGAGCAAATGTTTCCAATGAGAAGGTTGGCACCTTTTTGACTAATGAAGAGCCGCAATTCCTGGCTTGCATAAGAGGGAATTTCTAGTTATTTGAGTTTTCAAGTGGAGAAGGAATTATTAGTTCCTGCGGGATGAAAAGGTGTTATTGTGTTATGGCCAGCTAAGTAGTAGAATGTGTAGTAGTTAGGTTTTGGAGCCCTATTCCTTTGGATTCAAGAGCCATGGAATTTAAGAAGTGTTGAAACTTTTTTGGGTCTTTCAGCCTTGCATAGAAATTGAATGTTTTTAAAGGGGGTTCTGTTTTTAATCATGTGCTATTTTTAGATTTTATTTTTTGTCTCTTTAATCTGTGTGTGTTGTTTTTCTGTGTCAAATGCCTAAAATGCCATTGGCAGATAAACTTCATCTAAATAAAAGTACTGTTTGTTTTTCTTTATTCTTTCTTTTTTGTTTTTATTATCCCATCAACTCTGTTTATATATTAGTCAGAGTTGGTAATACCCAATCTATGTTTATAGTATAAAACATGTCCCGGGGCTTCTTTTCTTTGTACTACCACCAAAACCCAGTATAAATCCATAGGATGTCTGTGCTTACATGGCACTTGCTCTTTTTTCCTGCTTAACTACTATAACTGTAGCACTGAAATATTCATCATTTTCTTAAGACAAGCTGTTACTTCTGCTTCTTCAGGTTACTTTCAGAGGCTCTAGAAACTGTGCAAATATTAAGAAAATTTTATGGCTGTATGACAAAGAGTCTCAATGGGGCATGGGAGACACTCATTTTTTTTAGATAGATCTTTTTGTATCAAGCATCACTTGTCCTTCTATAGCCAGTGGAACTTCTGTATCACATCTGTGACTGATTCAAGAAAAATGGAGTTTTTGCATTGCTTAATCCTGGTCTTCTTGTTTTGGATAACCTAATATTTATGACTATAGAGATATAGCTTTAATTCTTTGTCTGTAAAATGGCACGATCCTACTTCCTTTTCCACTTTCTGCTCATTTTATTTCCTGAGATTTTGAGCTCTTTGGAGCAGTGTGTTTTTTATATTTATAAGTATTTGTACCGTTCCAAGTTTAAGTACAACCTCAGCAGAAGCCACACAATAAAACTAAAATAATTATAAAGTAGTATAAATGAAAAGTCCACATAGCAGTGGACAAGATTTTATGCATCTGTACTGTTTCCCCATGTACAGCTTCCCTGAAGGATACTGAGTTACTGAGCGGTTTTAAGTGCCTTAGAGCTCCTACATATGAAAAAGGAGGTTTTGGACTGAGCTAACACATGCAATGTTTAGATGGTTCTTGGAGAAAAAAACATAAATGTCACATAAAAAAAGAAAATTATGCTTGATCCACGCAAATATGTCTTGAAGACTGCATTCCGTGTCCACGTTAGTGACACTCATATTTCTGTATTGGCAGTAACGCCTTTTCCTGCAGGATACCTTCCCTTCTTTCCCTTTCCACCTGTAAAACTCAAGGTCAGACACCAGGTTACAAATCACATTTTTTCCCTGAGTCTTTGATGGCAGCCTAATGAAAAAATTGGGATGGAATCTGGATGCCGGTCGGGTAGAATAGACGGATATGAAAATTCTGTAACTAATGGCAGTGATTTCGGCAGCAGGGGCAGCTACCTGGGGGCTACAGTCCCACACCTGCAGCCTTCCAAGGGCTCTGGCTTCTCAGCACCCTTTGAACCTTTGCGTTTGCTTTCTCCTCCGACTGTTTGCGTTCAATGGAATGTGCAGCCACGGTCTGTGCAAGTGGACAGATGCTGCCTGTGTGACAGTAAGTTGCCAGAAATGGAAAAAACACAAGGACGGACAGCCTTGAATGCTGCATCCAGTCTCCTGCTGTGATTTTTCCACTGAAGCACTAGAGAGATTAAACAAAAGCACTGCCAGCTTTACATGATCTGGAACAAGCTTTAAAATGGAGATTTTTGCATTCTTCCGTCTACTCTCCTTTTCCTACTCTCTTCCTTCCCCCCTTTTTGGCATTCACTTCTGTCTTCCATCACTGTCAGTGCAATTGCTCAGTTCTTCAGGTGTGTCTTGCATCTCTTACAGGTGAAGTGAAAAGTGGTGTGGGACTGGGGAATCTCTTAAATGAAAAACACAGATTTCTTTTGACCCTATAATATTTGGGTTCTCTCCATATTCTAGAAAATGACGTGGTTGGAAGGAATTTTTATTTTAATAATGAACATTAAGAGCATAAACTGGTAACAGCAGGGAGATCAAGCTTTTTAGTGGTGCCGCTGGTACAAGTGGGTAAGAAACACGTGTGGTGTATTTTCAAATTAAGTTCCCTGTTCTGAGTGCTGGTGTAGAGGGTAAAGTCTACCCTACTTTAGCCTACTTAGGTTTGCTTCAGAGTGAAGCGGATCGGTTTGGGAATCAGGGATAAGTAGCTCTTGCATTTCTGAGAGCGGAGTATTGTACGGAACCTTTCCATAGCCATGGGGAGAGGGTGAAGCCTTCTGCTCACCACTTTGAATGAACAAAAGGATAAGTGAAGCTGTGGAGAGTATCTTGGAGTAACAACGCCTGACTACATAAAGGTGAGCTGGTGTGCGAGGCAGTGAGATTTACACTCCTCGAATGAGGGAACTGATATAACTTCATGCAGTACTTGCGTTAGCTGTAAAGTCACTCACTAGCTATGGCAAATACCAATATTAGGTTTGCAATTTCTGCAGGACAATGTTCTGTAATTGCTGGGGTGCCTGCAGAAGTTAGGTGGTAAGTAGTAAAAAGAGCCCTGAACAACCTGTATGTTTTTTGACAGATGCTGACTGAAAAGGAGGCTGTTTTTAAGTTGTTCTAAACATTTGCCTCATTCGCCATGTTGCTAGGGAGGGGAAGAGAGTTGATTGGGAGAAAGTAATCGCATCTGAATTTTTAAAAGCTAAAAATAACCTGAGGACTCAGTTATGAGCTAAGTATTCACTGGGACCGTTTCTCCATTCAGGCGTCTCGCTCATGTGGTTGCTCTTTTGAGAGCCTCCTTGGGACTGGTGAGACTGAAATATTTATACAAGGGAGTATGGATCAGTCCAAGACAGCAGGCCTCTGCAAAGTCATATCACATACTTATAATGGTAGGTCATCAAATCCAATGGGATTTCATATTAGTAAAGTTAATCATATCCATCACTGCTTGCTGGATGAGACCTTGTAGGTACTCTGTGAACGTCTGTCTGAGAAATGATGGTTTTAGTAGCATGTAAACTGCAGTGGGTGATAATTAGCTTTTTGAAAATTAGATTTTTTTTGTTGTTGTTCTCAAGACATAATCTGCTTCTTACTTTACTAGTCCAAGGTTTTCTGCCTGTTATCAGCATGAGGATCAGTATTCAGAGAATATGGAAAGCAAATGTCTTCTTGAAAAACTTGATAAGTTTTTCTTAAACTGCAAGAATATAATCTGCTGCAAGAACATCCTTTTAGAATGCTTCTTTTGTGTCTACTTATGTAAATTACTCTATTACTCTTCCTAAAACTTCAGTGGATAGTGACATATGGAATGTGGTAAGAGTCATCTGGGCCAACTGCTTTATTTTATTATTATTTTTTTTTAATCCCTGAGTCTCTTAAGATACCACGCACAAGATATGATTGACTTCATACAAAACTAGATCACACTAAAGGTCCATCTAATTTATTATTATAATTCCATGAGCATTCATTGGGCAATCCTTTAGATTAGGAGCAAAAGTGGCAAGTATATGGAGAATAATCCTTCCCCTGCTACATCTTACCATTTCCCAGAGAAGTAATAATGTAATAAAATCTCCTGGAGGCACGATTATGCTTTAAGACTCTAAGTTTAAAAGCATTTCCACTAGATTTACAACAAAATCTTTTACTGATGGTTAGCAACTCGGAAGTAGCTGCAGAGGCATGCTGAAGGCTCCTGAAAAGACGGGTCATTTTATGAAAACTCTCCCTCTAAGTTTGGAAGTTTTGACCTATTCATCTTTGTTGGAAGTCTCCCATTAGAGACCTCTATAATGGACATACTTGTTCCACAGTTGAAGAGGATGAAAAGAGGTGTTTGAATAATTTTGGAGCTTGAATGCTCTTCTTGTGGCAGCAGTTATTCCTCCAGATCAGATCTGAAGTGTATGGGCAAGATGGAGTAGTAAATTAAACTGTCATTGTTGATTTCAGGCTTTAGGGCTGTCAGGCTTAATATCATAATGAGAATATGCTTGAAATAGAGTGGCTTGATAGTAAAATCTGTGTTAGTCATATGCTTCATTTTGCCAACCTAACAGTATTTGTCTTTTGAATTTTTTTTTTAAATTTATTTTTAAACAACTTAATTCCTGTGGACATATGAGGCAAGGACAGCTTGTTACAGCTGTGGAATGTCTGGAACACAGTTCACTTCACATCAGGACAGTTTTGCAATTCTGTCAATTGGAAATGCTGCCATTCATCAGAGTTAAAAATAAGGAACACTTGGGGGGCCTCAAACTAAAACTCGGATATGTCATTGTACTGAAAAAGAAGTGTGCATGTATGCCCTTAGGAATCAGGAGCTGCTTGGCTTGGGGGCTTTGCTGGATATTAAGAGGCTAGTTGGAAATGTTCGAGAGTGAGAGAAAGGCACAGAGGGAGATAAGAAAGGAATCTTCCGCTGCAGACCAGATAGTTTGTCAATATGAGAAGAGCCTCGAGGAAATGGCTTTTAGTCAGATGATAACTTGAAGAATTGCTGCATGTATGAATAAAGAAAGGATTTCTTTTGGGCTCAGGGAAAGAGAGCTGTGTGCCTTCTATAGCATCAAAAATATATGCATATATGACTATTGATTTCCCTGCTTAACTAAACGTTTTGAATTAGAGTTAGCTTAAGGGGTTAGTTTATTTTCTTCCTCATATGTTTAATTATTATCTGCTAAAAAGTCCATTAACAGCAAGAAAGACGCATATCACTTTGGTGGTTTAGTCTTTTATTTTGCTGTATGTTTCCAACAGGAATTAGCAGGGATTTACACATAGTAAATGATTCAAATAATAGATCAGAAAATAGAAGGGGGAGCCTTTGTATTTCATCTTCATTTGAATTGCAGGCTGCCAACCATTGCTAAAGAAAATACAGCAAATATATTAGTCTCATGTTTTGCAGTGAGGTGTAAGCACTACATTCCTCTGAGATGGAAGAGATAGATGTTTTTCTGGCTAATAGCCACTTCTTCTAAGTCCCTATGTCAGTAGAGCAACTGGGACTTTGTTTTCGCTTGTGAACTACTTAAAGAGGCAAGAGGAACATAGGGTCAGTTGTCAGAGCCCATAAAGGGCTATCAGTCTCTAGATGGCTTAAGCCCCTGTTTGTGAGGCTCCTTCTACAGCTGCCTGTCATTAAAAGCTGCCTCTCCTTCCTCCTCATGATCAGATGGCCTGTAGCAAACACCCACAGCAGTGTCGTCCCCAGAGCAGGGAAATGCAGGAGGCATAACGATCAAAAGGTAGGTTATATTTTATGTTGTATACCTCTCCTTTAAGTAAACAAGCAACAAACCAACTGTTGTTTGGAACAGCTAATAGCTAATTCAAGTTCAGCAGCTTTCTGTATAGTTATAAGGCTTCTATGAAATAAATTTTGACTTCTTTCTCTTGTCTCAGTTCTATACACATTTTTTTACTTTTTCTTAGTTAAAGCCGATGTAAGTAATAATTAAGCCACAGTCCTTACTAGAATATATTTATTGATGAGTGTCTATAGCATTTTACGATATGATGGGGGTACTTGAGGTCAGTCTGAACAGTGCTGAAAAATGGATCCATCTTGCCAAGCACTCTTTACAGGCCAGAGGAGAGGAAGGCATTGGTTGTGTTTCTGAATCTTTTGAGTTCTATTCCTAGTGATACGTATTATGGAATTGGCCAATGAACAGCTCCTTTTTGTGGGAAGGAGAGGGAAATTGTGGGGAATTTCTGCATGCGGCCATGTACCATAACTTTGGGAGCAGTGATTATGGTGCTTGGCAGATTCTTAATGTATAAGCAGTAACATATAAGTAGTTAACTTCACTTAATCACTAGTATGGACAAAGGAAATTTCGGAACTGGAAAAGTACAGTTGAACTAAGTTTTCCTGTAAGTTTATTACAACCCTGCCTGTCTGCCTGGTTTGTATCTACTATATCCTTCCATCCCTTTTCCTCTTGTTCACTCACCATAAAAATGTCTAAATATCTTTTAAGCTTGTCTATATCATTTGCTTTGATGATTTCGCTTGGCAACTCTCTCCATATGCTCAGTATTCACAGTGATGTATTGTATTGGAGCTATACCTAAACTCCTTCTTTATTCCAGTAGCAATAAATCAATCTATTTATTTGCATTGCAACCTGAATCAGTTCCTAAAATAAATAGCTTATTGCTTTTCATTTTATCCTTCTTTTAAGGAATTTTCAGAAAGAATGTCACTATTTCACTTAGAACCATGTGATGTGTTATTTGCTTTTGGTCTCATCATGTCAATTCCTTTGATTTGGAATTTGGACTGCTGTATTTTGTATCATTTCTAAACACCAAATTCTGACAGTCCTTTACTTCCCATATTTCAAATGATTTCAGCATATTTCAGAAACACACGGCCAAAGCCTCACTCTCATTCTAGCCATAGCTGACTGAGAGATTTTAAGTGAATATTTGAAAAATGGATTCAGTAAAAGACCTAAGATACACTTTCCTGTTTAATATTGCACTAATAATACTAATACCAGTAAGAGACAGCACGTGGTAAAATGTAGTATCTGAGGAGCATATATATACTTATCTACACTTAAAAAGATTGTTTGCACATATAAGACTATGTATGTATAGTCTTATTCTCTTTAGCTTGTGCATTTGCCAAACCTAACACATAATTAGCTGACTTTTCTTGAGCTCTAAATAGTTTCTTAGAATTGCTAATACGTATGCAAACATAATTTCCTATTGTGGTTAGCCTCTTTGTCTTCTGTAGTTCTCATTTGCTGGATACCTTTTTTTTTTTTTTTTTTTTCATTTTCCCTTCTGCTAACACTCTACATTTAATTCCCTACCTCTATGGAAAATTGTTTTAAAAAAATCTGTGTCCTCATGGTTTATTTTATGCTGCAACACCAATGTTCTTGTTTAGTTCTTGCTCTCCTTAAAAGGCCATTGAGGGGGTTTTTCATTCTCTGCTCCGGGCCAAAAAGAAGATGTACAATTTGACTTACTCTTAGTGCTTAAAATAAAAATAATATAGCTTTGGGGCAAAGCAGTGCTGTAATCCACTGTTTGTAAGGCAGGACTCTAATACTTCTAGGGCCGGAGGATGCACGTTCTTTTAGAAAATTGTGGGGAACTTTGCAGCACCAGTGGCAGGACAAGCAGTTATTTGTTTTTCTGTAAGAACATTGAATTCCAGAGCAAGTACAATTAGTTTTCTCCATTCTTGTCACTTCCCCCTCTTCATATTATTGTACAAGTCAGGCTAATTCAGGTCAAGGCCTGTATATAAGGAATACCAAGATGCTCCTAGTAACTAATACTGCCAATTACTGAAGTTGCTTACTTGAGTCTGTTTCATGTTAATGCTTCTGAATGCACTGAGAGTCATTACTCAACTTTTTTTCTTCCTTATGAAGATGAAAAACCCTAAATTCTTCTGTAGTTTTAAAGATTTTCTAATAATTTTCATAAATACTATTCCTTTCTATTTTAACAGGGTGTTAAGTAGTGAGTAGATTGCAACTTTTCCTCCCTCTTGCAATTGCTCATTTCTGTGATACGTGTTTTCTCATCTGAAAGGTCAGAGAAGCTGCCTATAGTATCCCATTTATCTACCCTTAGGCTTTGAGTCTGTTAGAGCAAAGAGTATTTTCTTTCTGTGTTTGTGTATACCACAATATAATGAGACTCAGGTGTAGAAAGGATCCTGAAGTATTGTGCAAATATGACATCTACTTCCATAAATTCACATCTTTCATCTTCCAGGTTGCAATGAGTATACTCTTTACCCTACATGTCATGTGCTGACTGGTAGAACTTCGAGTAGTTGTGGCTGAATTTCATGCAGAATTAGGAGACGACCAACTGGCTACTGAGATTACTGAGGCTGGACTCTTGATCCAGGAGTGAAGTGAATTTTACTTTGTAGTCCAAGTGCTAAATTCGTTACCGCAGTCCAGGGGAAAGACAAGCAAGGCAGCTTGTGTGGTATCATGCCTCTTAATTGGAATGTCATGAGGCAATTACAAGCAGAAATAAGTTCATAAGGAACAGCTATTTTATAGAAATATATGTGTATATAACTGTAACAAAAATCACTGCAGTGTCTTGGAGCAGGAGGGGAATGAGCCTAAAAGGCCTAATAGAAGTGCTCTTTTGTGAACTGTTGGTGTTCTGGCTGTTGTTCAGCATTTTGGAAAACAATTACAAACATTTTTATCGGAATGGAAAGGTAAAAGCATATGTCTTAGTATCATTTCTAATGAGGACAGCCAATATGACTTTTGTCTGGCTGTTCCTTATCCCACAGATGCCTGAAAAGTCTATGATTTTCATAACTTTTCAAAATTTTCATATACTTCATCACGATAGTTTTCATAGAATTCAAAGAAACTGATTTAATGCTAGGTTTATTGCTTTCTATTAATTCTAATGTGAGGTTTATTCAATTGTACTAATGCCTTAAATATCGAAAAAAAGATTTAATTTTTCTGTGTGGAAGGTAAAGTGAATGCCTCACTAACTTTCTGGTATTAAGACAAAACATTTATATGTCTTTATGTAGACAGCATAGATGATGTAAGGCTTCTGTCCACTGAAATTTCACTATTGCTAAAGAGAGGTCCGTATTTAGTTCAAGGGAAAATATGATATAAAGTTCACAGTGACCAGAAAGTTATTGCAAGGAGCACACATTTCCCATGTATCTCGCTGTGCAGTTTGTTAGACGGTGTGTGACCTGCTGTATTTTCAGACGGTTAAGCTATTCCACAGCAGGGACTAAAAAACTATTACGTTTAAGAAAGCCAAATAGTTCATGGCTGGAGGTTCTTCCATGTATCGCTATCCTATAAGAATGGCTTCCTCATTTAGGCTGAAAAGCATGGACTTAGTTCCTACAAGTCTAGAGATTTAAGAATTTTCAGTCTAAAAATCTTTCTTTACATTTCTGTTGATAGTCTGTATCATCATTTAGATACTGTTTTGCTATTGAAAAGATTGTGTTTGACTAACATCTTAATGTGCTTAAGAGAAAAAGCATTTAGGTTTTGGGGCCCCGATATGCACTATTTCAGAAAAAAATCTCCTCTAAAACTTAATTCTATGATCTCTCCTAATATCCAGAGGATGGTTAGTGGATATCTGTTGTTAACTCTTTCTCCTCCTGTCTTATGGTCAGCAACACGATGGCTTTCATTCATTCTCACAGTCTAGCACTCCGAAAAGCAGCAGTCCTCACTGATGCGCAAGCCTAGACATTCCTGTTATTTACAGGTATAACCAAAATCATGTCCCTCCTTTGCCAGCACAGAGAAGTACAAACTTTCCAAAGTCCTAAGTCACTCACAGAGCCAACTTAACTCTGAGTGCAGCATAGAGGTGTTTAGCTGGAGCTTTCATATCTGACATATCCATTCTGGTTTAAAGCCTCTGGTGTCCAAGCCTAGATAAATTTAGCGTCTTTTTACGTGAAAGGTGACTAAGTAGAGATCGTGTTGGTACAACATATGAATTCACAGGTAGTAATTACATGCGATAAACATTCACACTACTCAACATAGATAATTTTTATTGAGAATGGTATCTCCACTCAAGTAGCACAGCTACAATAGTGGAACTTAACAACATATTTCTGATTCAAATAAGTTTTAGGGTTTTTTCCCTATCACCTTCCTTCATTTCACATATGTTATGAGGTCATGGAAAGAAAGACTCAGCTGAAATGAATATACACAGTGGGATGGAGTTAAGGTTGCACTGGGAATGTCAACTCAGAATTCCCTGCATTTGGTGTGATCAGAATATGGTTTGAAACCTTTTATTAATGATAAGTTTTTAACATAATTAAGAATAATTTGTTAAACTTAACCCTTTAAACACAGATGCATCTGTAAAAGTGAACATTTGTCTGTGTGCAGTCCTAGTAGTTTTACTTTCAACTCTATAGTTACATTTCATCATATGGAGCTCTTGCTGAACCTAGACCCAAGGAGCAGGTCATTTATTTTGCTGGAGAAAATAAATGGTCAGCAGAAAAAGTATTAATGAATGGTTATGCCGATGTGTATTCTCAGTTAGAGCGCGAAGAGGCTATGGTTGTTGTGGAGAGCTGTATCTTTTCTGTAGATTTATTAAAATGTATTTTAAGCAATGCATAAGACTCTATAGTAAGAATGTAATTATAGTATTTCCTTGCTTGAAGTAAAGAGATCAGTTAGGAAAAATGTCTAGCAATGGTCATGTAAGTTGTACATGGTCATAGTGCCCAGCTGCGATGGAGTTCTGATGTGACTGATAATGTAAGTCTTATAAAGAGGAAACATTTCTATTTAGTGCAGATATAATTTTTGTTCAAATTAGGTGAAATATACTTAGCAGTGGTGTGTAAGACACCAGAGTAGAGATGTGCAGGGTGTTCCAGCAGAATGAAAGGGGAAAAATGGTTTTCATGTAAAAAAGTCAACATTATTGGGAAGCTATAGTTAGTAAAGCTTTGTGGGATTTTTATTGATTTAAAAAAAAAAAAAGTGTTCAAGTTGCACTATATTCTTGGTCCTGTGTTTTGTTATGCCTGTATTCGGTGCAGAACTTGGTCTTCCCCAAACATGAAGGGTGAAAGGGTGAAATCTGTCCTCAAGAAAACCAGAGCATCTATGGAAGCTGACTTTGGGAATAGAGTTTCATCCAGAACAGTCATTTTGAAATTCAGGTTGTGTAGTCTTAATTCATATTGCAGATAAACAAGATGTTGCTGACCCATAAAGAGTGAAATACCAAATAAGAACAGATAGTGTTTCACTGGGTGTTCTTCTTAAGGTTCTCAATAGCTTTTAGACATTAAACTCTAACATGGGTTGAACGTGCTCTCAGGAACCGAGTGAACAGGTCTGACAACCCCCTTTTATAGAAGCTGGTAGCTGCACTTTGAGTTAGGAAGATGGGTTTTTGATTCAGAACAACTTTACAGGGGCTGCTTTGGAGAGCTATGGATCTGCTGTCATTCAGCAAATATGAACATAGGTGGAGAGTGTCTTGGAGTATAATATTTTGAAGTTTTTCTCAAAACAGTTTCATGTTCAATTCTTCCATTAAGGTCACAGTATGGAGTGATCCTTGGGTGCAAGGAGAGCTGACCGAGATCACACAGTGCCTGAATTTCATCTTCCTGGCCAGCCAGGGCCTAGACTTCATTCTTCTGGGACAGTTATCGGCATTCCCTTCATCCTCCAGCTTGGGAAAAGGGGCATAGTCCTTTCAGCTGACCTTGAGATAAGAGCTGAGCTGGTGTCATTTATATAGAAGTATATGCAAAAGAATTAGGGGGGTTAATTCAAGAATGGATGCTAGCCGTGGCTTCAGAAACACCAATTAAAATCATTCAGTATTTCATGCTTTGGCTTTATTTTGTTTCATCTTTATTCTTCTTGTTCATTTTCCATCTTCAGCTTTTCTGTATGTGCAGATATGTGTCTTTCAGACTCTTCTCTTTGTGGAAGAATTTACACAGTGGATTACTAGAGGCGTAAGTCCAATTCTCTGAAATCCATGCTGCGTGCATCCTGTGCCTTCTCTTCTGTTGGCCAAGTTGTGTGCTCAGAAACATGCTCTTATATTTTGCTCCTTTTGCTCGGTGGAGGGAGAAAGTCTTCTGTATTGCAGCTTTGTGTGCTGTGACCTCTGCCTGTGGAGAGGGTGAGAAGTTGACTTCCAGATTTAAGTAGCATCTGTTGGTTCAGGTCATCTCCAAGCAGCAGGACAAAATTTTAAGGGGAGAGAAGTGTTTTCTTTATCTGGATGCCTACTTATCTCTCCCTTAACATTTCTGAAGTATTGGTCACATGTGGCATAATTTTTCAAGAGGCAAATATACCATTTGTGCACAAAACACATGATATGCAGTGGTTAAAACAGAGATTTGAGAGGGATCCAGCAGCAGTCAAGGCACATGACAAGGGAACAGTGCAAAGGGGCTGGTCAGAAGGGAAGTCCTACTTGTTATTTCTCCAAATTAAGCTCTGATGATGCTCTGCCCAATGGCCCTGTACATATAAACTTAATGAAGAGCAGTTTGATGGTTTTAAGGATGCCACACCTCTAACTACAAGGGACTGTAGTCTTCTAAGGAGACTTTCCCTTCTTTATAGTACCAGTGCCTGACTGTTGCTAAATTGCAGGAGCAAGGCTGTGCTAATAAAGCTACTTTCCAGATTAAAACAAAGCGTATCTTTGTAGTGCTCGAAGTGATGGAGGACTGTTATATTGATTTATCATCAGAGTTAGTGGTCTATATATATAGTGGATATAATGCTTTTCTGTTTTAGGAGAAAGTTGTTTCATTTGTACTGATCACTTTCACTCAACTAACTATTCAAAACTTGATCGCCTTATATTTGGGAAGGCAACTAATGTCCGCATATTTGTGTGACAGTTTGCTATAATGCAAACTTCTAGCACTTTGGGATGCTTCCAAGAGCATTTTGGGAGCAGGAAACTATTTTTTGGACGGGACTAAGAGCTCCTTCATTTGCCTTTGCTTTTCCATACAGGGCATTGTGTCATGGTGAGAGGATCGATCGATCAATTGATAGATCGATCTATCCCCATAAAGTGTCCATTCATGCACGTGTAGCCTTAGCTAGCAGCACATGTTGTTTTTCTGAGACAGAAATTTACGGATTTGATTGGCTGCTGTATCAGTAGACTGGAATACTTACAGCTGTCCTGAGAGGCCTTCTATAAAACTGCAGGTGTTCAGCTTTAGCAAATAGTTCTTATTATATGGATAGACTTTTGGCAGCTAGTAATGATGTTTCCTGAAATTGAAAAATGATTTTCTACCTTATACAATGGTTTTACATTACTGGAATGTTGGAGGGGAAAACAAATACCTCTCATCAAACAATACCTCAAACAAAAACAATAACTCTCATCAGTACTGAAACTGATAGTTGTATATGTTTCCTGATTTGTATATTTTATACTAGAATGCAAGATTTTCCCTTAATTGTTGTAGTCAGATCTGAAATCCCTTCCAGGGAAACTCAAATGATGAGGAACTAAGGAAGTGTCTGCCAATAGAGAGCTTCATCTTCTCTTATACAGAACTAGCAACTGCTTGTAGTCAGTGTACCACAGAACCTGGACCTAAAAGGGCATTATAAAGCCTTTAAAAAATTTGAACAGTGCTATAGAATCCTTTAACAAGTTAAGAACTTGTTTTTGTATCACGAGATAAGAGTAAGAAACTGGTATTTTATGAGCGTGCAGGCGGCTGGTTAGTCTGCCCATGGTCTGGCTAGTATGACTTGTGTGTATTTCCAACATAAATCCCTGTAGAATTTGGGTTAAATGAGTATTTCAAGGGTGCATTGACATGTGTGAGATTGAGTCCCCTGTAGATAAAGCTGAGACCTGTGGAATCCAACTGCTTCCTCAAGGAAAGCTCTGATCCTCAGAAGCGCAGTGGTAGAAAGGTAACAAGAGTCCTCTTGGGCACTTACATCTTGTTATCAGTTCTGTATGGAGACCTTTGGATATGATGGGAATTATTATAGTGCAGGCCTCAAGATACAACGCTGTATGGAACCAAATTACTGAATACAGAGTAAATGGGGAATTCCTGCCCTCAGTAACAGTGGTGCTATAAACCAGATCAATGTGCCCAGCAAGGAGACCATCCACATCCTGGAAAAGAATATCAGGACTGAAAGTGCTTTCAGTTATTATTTATTTATGTTTTTCTTCCTCTTTGCCAAGTCTCTGAATATGTAGCTATTTTGTTTGTCAAATACAAGGAAAGTAACTTTATGCTTTGCCTGCTGTGGAACAGCTGCGTCTTGAAACCTTTACAGAAACAAGGAGCCAGCAAGCTCAGGTACTTAGTCTAAGCCTCAAACTTAAAAAAGTATCATTTTATCTGACGCTAATCCACACTGCTACAGACATGAGTTATTCCTGATGGCATAAGGACGTGACCACGTTCATTGTAGAGGTTCCCCTTTATCTCCTTATCTGTATTCACCCTCTCATTTCTCTCACTCATTTGCCCACAGCTCTCTAGTTTTTTTTCATCTTATGAACATATCATTTTCAAAGGCTTTTGCTTTTCACGGCCATGTCAGGATTGCAGATTAGACTGTGACAGGGAATACCTGGCCACATACTTCCTTTAAACCTGAGCCAGTAGCACTGCCAAACATGAGGGAGAGCACCCTTTCATCTCGCACCGTTCACCACTTTAAAGTGAAAGGTTTGTTGATGTAATCCTATTTCCAATCTATAGAGGTCACCTGTAATGCACTGCTCTGAAGATAAATGCCTAGTACTGTATGATTTTTTTTTTCAAGTTTAATGATATTTTTGGTTTGTCAGGATACTGTGTTGAAAAGCCCGAGGATTTCAGATATTTTTAAACCAATGTTAGCCTTTTATTTGAATGTTAACAGTCATCTCCAAACTCATAATTTTATTATTTCAATATGTTTCAGGTCATTTTTTTTGGCAAGAAGCAGTAAGTGTGAGGTAATCTGTGATGGGAGATGGAGCTTCTAGGTGACAGCACTCAAAACCAAGTGTATTCCCCTTGGGAATCAATGACAAAGCTAATATTGATGTCACTGGGAGGAGAACGGCTTTGTCCCCTCCATCCATCACGGGGGGATGAAACGGAAGCCACAGTTCATAAAGCAGTAGTTTCTACACATGATGAAACATGCATACAAGATTCGCATACAGGATCTCTTTGATCTCTTGAAATGATTGGTTTTATGACTGAAAATACTGAAAAATAAAAATCTCAGGAGGCCTGAATCCTAAAAGAGGAACAAAAAAACAACCCCCCTCCCCTAAAAACATAGCCAGCATTGTATGCCCAGTGTCAGTGTAAAAGTTACTATATTGATGGTGGATCTGTGGGTGAAAATGTAGCCCAACTCAAGCTAGTGATAAAACTCTGACCAGTAAGTAGGATTTGTCTCCTTGTTTTTCAGTTTCCGTTAGCATTGTTGGTTTAATATGTTTAGGTATTTCCCAAGTTTATTAACACCAGAAAGTATTTCCTGGCCAAACGATATTGGCAAATCCTCCTAGAAAACCACAGCGTACAGGTTTTGTTGCAATATACCATACCACTTTCCTCAATAAAAAAAAAGGAAGAATTTGATTTCACAGTCTACTTTTTTCTAGCAGTTAGGGATGAGGGTGAATTCTTTTTCTTTCCTCATCTTTTTTTTTTTTTTTTTTTTTTCCTTTCCTTCTCTGTCTCCTGTGCTCCTGACTGACAGAAATAGGTTGGTGAAAGCTTTCTCCTTTTCCTGGTAATGCCCTTTTCCTGCTTTGTTCGGCTCGCCGAGAGCTCGGCCGGCAGCGGGGCAGCTCCCTGGGCTGGCTCAGCACTGCTGCCGCAGGGGAACGTGCTTTGCAGGCCCTGCCACTTGCCCCCTTTGGCTCCCTGCATCCAGACCCTTTCCCTGCCGTTCCCCACACGTGGTGCGCACAGTTGCAGAGACTTGCATCTGTTCACAAGTGTGACTTTCTTGGAGCTGATTCTGCTGCTCCTTTGTGGGTGAGCCAAGAACAGACTCTGCGTTGCACGGAGCTGCCAGCACCCTTCTCCCCAGAGAACATGTGGTCCCTCCGCATCCATCTGAATTCCCTCTAACCCTGAAGATTGAGGATGTTTAGGCTTCCTCCCATCTCTGGTGTGGCCACTGTTATCAAACTGACTTGGTCTGCTCAGAAAGTTAAAACCTACTACTATTACACTGCCAGTTCTGTCGATGAGAAACTGTGGAAAATATCACTGTCATATATTGTATTTATCATAGGGAGCTGTTTGACACAGTGTGTCCTTGCAATGTTTACAGTGAATAAGCAAAGCTTTGAATCCGCTTTAATGAAAACTCCCCTTACCCTCAGAGATAGAGCCTGTATGATAAAGTTTTATCTTGGGGCTGTTCACCCCTCTCATTCTAAGGACCGAACACTACATAATAAATGGCAAGGAGCCTCTCTCCTCTTTATTTGTACTTTCCTTTTCTTGTGCTTTGCATATTTGTCACATCCAATAAAAAGAAAATAAAGATCATTCCTTCAGTTCCCAGAACGTGGAGGGCAGTTAGCACTGCTGACCTGTTTTGCTCCTCGTGGTCCTTATCTCAGAGGAGTGTGTTGGTGGCAGGAAAATGAAGAACTACAACCTGATGCAAACAGATTATCTTTTGAAAGTGATTTACCCCCAGCTTAATCCGCCCTCGCCCCCTGCTTCTTGTTAATTGTTCAAGTTGGCTCTCTCAACCTGAACAACTCTTCTGTACTAGGTTTTAACAGCTATTTTATCCTTGAGCATCTTGAAGCTTGTTAAAGACACAAGCAGTAGAGGAGGCAAAACAGCTTCTCTGAACTGGAGACTGCAGGGAGGAGAGCATCTTGGCAGCTCTGAAGGAAAACAGTGACTTGTTACGATGCGAGCCAAGTTGGTTTTCAGCCAATATGGCAAAGCAGAAGTTTGTTAGTCTCGATCTGACTTTACTGATATAAAGTTTTTCTCTTGAGTGGCCATTGGATGGCCAAAATTGCAAAGTTAAGCATCTTAATATGCAAGTGCACTGATGCAAACTCTTGTTATTTGTGTGCATCTAGCAGCCTGTGCTCTTGTCCCACCCGATTATGGGATTAATGGCTTAGATTTGAATCTTGCTCTCCACTTGTGTAGTTTAGATGTGTAGCAGTTTTCTGTAGTAACAGCCAATGACAAATGAAGCCGGAGCACATCGGGGAGCGACATCTCCTTGCCGTGTCCCAAACACCGGGAGAGCTGCCCATTTGCAAAGCAGGACTCTGATGCATCTTCACATTGCGGTATAACACGAAGCAAAATTTATTCCAAAGAATTGGCTAAGCTCCACATGGAAGTCCCTGACTAAAAGTTACCTTGACAATGCCCTTCACAACCTGTCCTCTTTACAACTGGGTATTCCTCTGGTGGCCGGTGAATTGTATGGACATTTGATCTAACTTGGTCGAGCCATTCTTGTTCCTTAAATGCTGTGTTGCATCTGCAAGAAGAAAACTGGCCAATTAATAAAAAACACACTTGTGCATTAGGTGACAGTCCACTCTTTGGTTTGAACAAATGAATTTCCTGCATAGTACATTGTGGCTTTCTTTTGTCATTGTTTAGTTAGCAGATTTTTGTTTCTAAAGCAATCTTCTACCTATGTGTTTCATATGAATTCATCTGCTCCTTCTTACAGGCCCCATCTCAGGCCATAATTCTTGATTTCGCCTAATTAGTTGCTGTGGAAATGATTGTCATAAACACAAACAATGGAGATACAAGGAGCAGACAAATTCTTAAGAAGCAAAGATGTGTTTTCCTGTAAAAAACACCCAAACCCAAAGGAGAAGCACAATAATACTTGCTGCATTGTCTTTCACTCGGGCTTTTACGACGCTTCTCAAGTATTAATACATCAAGGTTTTTTGAAAAGTTGCTGCAGAAATGGTGTTGAAACCTTCCATGTTAGTTGTCCTCACTAACTCACGAGCAAATCGTTGCTGCTTACAAGAAAAAGAAAAGAGCTTTTGCTTGCAAACTAAACCCTTGCTCGGAGGGCAGGCGGACTTCTTCCCAATGTACTCATCATCATTAGCCACGGAGATGCTGTTGAGCGAGTTATTTACACCTGTGCAGTCCAATTTGCTTCAAGGCTCAGTTTATCCCTCTGCCTTCAGATTCTTCCCCTCGGAGAGCTGTAGGCAATTCCAACACTTTCAATAGCGGTGCCTCGCTGTTACCGCTCTGCGGGAGAGAACAGTAGAGGATTGTATCGGAGGAGTAGGGGATGCAATGGAATCTGCAGCTGCGTCAATCTTAGCCGTGTTAGTTCGGCACGACTACACGACTATCAGGAGTAAAATCAATAAAAATATATTTTTTTGCCACTGAAGTCAGCACATGTGGCTAAGTGTCCTCCGGGGAATGAAATTCATCATTCTGCACAAGCCCACTGTATAGCACGGTTCTCCTTAAGCACTCGAAAGGGGCTCGTGCGGTGCACAGGCCATGTGAATTCACGTGTGCGTCTCACCGAGGGAGAGGCTCTTTGAATCGGAGGATGCCTTTTTGCACAGTCACTTTTCAGGGTTGCACTATGTTTTGGTGTTTGCAGTATCTCTGTCAGACAGTTGACTATTTATTACTGCCGCGTTTTACAGATGGGAAAACCGGGGCACAGAGATTAAATGACTTGTCCAAAAGAGTGCAGCCAGCTAATGGCAGTGTGAGCACAGAGCTTGGAGTTTCTGACTCTGTCTTCTTCTCTCCCCAGAACATTTCTGGAGCGATAGAGAAATGATGTAACATGTGAGCAGAATTGTTTAAACAAGAAACTGTCAGGTTTCCATAAAATGTCAGCAGCAGCTCTTTAAACTTACAAGGATGGATTGATTTTAAATGAATGTGGTGTTTCCTTCAGCGATCAGAAGGAAGGGATGCTTAAATGTTAAAATATTTTCTTCTCCCATTGATAAAAAATCAACGAAATGATCTTGCGAAAAGCTATGGAATAGAAGACCCATGCAGCTCTCAAACTTCCAGCTGAAGAGACTTTGAAAGTGAAGCTGGGAGACCAAGTTCAGAAGTTGGATCTTGTCAGCCGCTCGCATCTGTTCCTGGAGCTATGCAGTAGTGCATTTCCAGCATTGCATTGTAATACGTCCAGACAACTTTATAGTACTCAAACATGGGCTAGAAAAATATACTACGAGTGGCAAAATGCTTTTGCATAGTTTTTGTATTATTCACACAGCTGGAATGTTTACAGCATAGTACAGAGTGTAACAAGAGCAAATGCTGAACCACATCAAGCGGTTCCCTTGTCGTGCATGTCATTTAAATATCAAATCTATAAGGGCGTTTGCTATGTTCTTCACACACACAAAGACCACAACTAAGTGACTTAAAAGTATCCCATGAGTTTTTAAAAATGTGGACAAACAACTCTTTTTCTTTTGATAATTCCAAATACATTGTTCCACGCTGTTGGTTCTGCAACATCTGGTGTTTTATAAAGCATTTTTAAATGTCATCTCCCTTCCCCGTTTGCCCACACCCTTCCCACTGCACCTTAACCCCAGCATAACAAGAGACTTCAATTTTTAGAGAACTTTGGGTAAAATCTTGCAAAACAATGTTAATGGCTTGGGTCTGTATAGATCTGAGCTGTTTCTGGAAATAACAGCAAGACAGAGTCAGTGGCATAGAACCAAGCTAGCACGTAGAACAGTTTTTTGTGTAGAAAATTAACATAAGTTTCTGGGCTCATTCAGTGACTAGGCGTTACGTGACTCTTGCTGAAGAGGTTACTTGCAGGTTTTTGCTTGGTAGCATTAACTTAATATAACAGCATTGGCATTAAGTTTTCCTTAAAAAGGTCACAACTCTGTCTCTCAAGAATGAAAGGCTGTTACCCCGATCATAGCTCCGGGGGTGTGCTCAGCTCTTCACTTCCAAATCAGATTTAATTCCTGCAGAATTAGTGAACTTCATAATTTGTGTCTGAAGATGCAGGTTAAGGAATCAAGCTGAAAGGTAAGGTAATTTTTTGCTGAAATCCACAGGTTTTGGATCAGCACTGCTGCACTTTTTTCCTAGATGTTCTTGGCATTCTTTTGCAGCTTGTATTCAATAGGATACTGTGCGCTGAGAAGTAGGAAATAAGTAAGAGTAAAAATCTCCAGAAACCACCCCAGTAAGATTGCCTATTTTGTCAATGCAACATAAATATCCCAAGATAAAATGCATCTTTCAGTCTCAAGATTACCTTGAAGCTTACATTGTATTAACTTCTATTTATGTAACTGGTGAAAACAGACACAATTTTACTCATAATGTAAAACATTAAAGTATGTCTGTAAAAGGAGAGTGACACAAAATATATAGGTAATATATGATTATAGACCTGGTGATTAGGGCATTATGAGTTCTTGTCCCAGTCACACTGGCTCACCACTCTGAAGGCCTCGTGTAGACTTAAATTACCAAGTACCAGTAGTGTTTGGCCCTCTTGCAAGTCTCAGATGTGAGTTCTATGTTGCTAAAAATCAAATGCCCTCAGTATCCAAGGAAATGTGCTCATTCTGTATCTTTAACCTTCTCCTAATATTTCTGTCTAGCTAAAGCTGTGATTGTCATACAGGTAAGAATACCCATGCCTGCTTTAATCTCACTAAAGCAAAGGATAAGCAATGGAAGTGCAGTGGCACTTGACTTCAGCATGGGTTAGAAACCAGACCACGTGTCTTAAAGTCCGAAAGAAGTTTGTACCTGTATGCTGACATCTGCTTTCTGTTGTAGTTAATGTAGATTTACCAGCCAGCACAAGTCGCAGTCATACTTTCTTTTTGCTAGCTAGATATATGCTGTATAAAGAGCTTGTCTTGTTTGATTTAACAAAACAGAACTTAGAATCTATTTGCTCTCTAAACTTAAATTATAAGGGTAAGCTCCCAAGATAAAGATGCATTTTTTCCAAGGAATGGCATGGAACACCGGTTCACGGTTTTACTTAGGCTGAAGTTTCCCACAAGGGTAGTGGACACAAATACTCTGGCTGTTGAACTTTTTCGGTGTAGGAATAGGTTTACAGGGAAGAGACTGTAACAGTTGCTCATAAGGGTTGGGTTCTGACATCTGGAGTGGCAGAGATCATACCATTCCTTCCCTTTGAGAAGCCTTTTAAATTCTTGGGCTGGTTCATGTCTTTTTGATAGCCTGGGGCACCCTGTTATTATTAAATGGAAGTAATAAGGTGTGAGTTTCGCTAGCTGCAATCTTGGAGTCTGGCAATATCTGTTCCTGAACCTTTGTTCCTACTGCCCTTTGCTGCGATGCTGGTGATGCCACCCACTGTCCCCTCTGTCAGCACTGTGAGATCAAATCCCATTGCTGCTGCAAGGCCTTCTCCTGTAACTCTAGAAGTTTAAGAAATAAAGGGAAATGAGGATTCCCTTTGGGCCACCAGCCTCATGACTTTTTTTTTTCCTCTCTCACATGGTTTAGTCCCTCTTCTGTACAGGACTGCCGCTTGGGACACTCTTGGCCCTCATCCATTTTATTCCAGTTAGCATTTAGTTCACACATCGTTATGAGAAGCACTGGTTACGAAGATACACAGCTCTTGTCATAACAGAAGTATTTTGCATGCACCTGCAATTTGACGTTTGTGTTGGGGGAATACTGCAGAGTGAATAAAAAGCTTGAAATCATTTGCTTTATTTTATTTTATTTTTTTGTGACTCCACCTGCTATGGAGCTTTTTTGTTGTATTTTTGGAGGGGGTGGGGTGTTGTTTCTTTCTTTTTTAAGAAGAACCTGAAGGTGTGTTTATGGCTTTAGGGAAAACGTGCCTTGTGGGTTACAATGGTATAAGCAAAGAAAAAAGGAAAATCTATAAGACAGCTGGCTATTAACATGCTGTAAATACCCTGTTCTTAAATGCAAGGGGAGAGAGGCGTTCCGTATGTAGTCCTCAAGGTGGAAGCTCTGTGTTTGCAGCAGTACCATGGCAATGCGCAAACGCTGATCGCTTTGCCTGTGCCAGCTGGAACGACGACAGCAACGGGTATTCTGGGGAAGCTTCACGTTCCTGTTGCGTTTGATTCTCTTTCTCCCCATGCATCTGTTTGGTTTCCCTGGGTTAATTGAGACAGCCATGGCCACCTTTGGAAGGTGGGTGCCAGTGAGAGGAGCTGGACCTGGAAAGGAACCTGCGTCCCTGGAGCAGGGAGGCTGCTTGGCAGCGTCCCCGATTGTCACACAGCCCCTTGATGCCAACGCGAGGGCAGGAAGGGGAAGGATGTCGAGGGGGGCTGCAGCTGGGCTCTGCTGTTTCTCAACCAGGTGCCTGGAGAATCAGGGAGTTCTAAGCAGCTTTGTGATGGTGTCCTCCAGCTGCCTTTTCCAAGTGGGATTTGGCACGGGAGAGTGTCTGGCCTCACAGCATCAGCCTCACAACAGCAGCCTTTACCTTGAATGATTCTCACAGCTCCTCGCAGGAGCAAGAAGGACACAGGATGGGAATGAGCTCGCAGGCTGCAGCAACGGCACCAGAATGAAGCGTTCCCTCTCATGTATCCCCATTAAGTGGATAGACAAGCAATTTGCGTTAGCCATGGGCTTGCCTTAGAAAGTGTTGATATTCAGGCTGAGGGGAATTTTCTCCAATTAATCTTCTCTATTCAAGAAACTGTTACTGGAAACTGATATTTCACATCGTGATGCCATGGTGATAGTTACTTATTAGGTACTTTAATGTCATGATGCCTGAGAGTAGAGAGTCTCCAAATACATGTTGATGCTAATCTGTCATGTCAAGTACGTAATGCAACATGCCTAGAAAATGATCAGTTGTGAGCTTTGCTTTATAATTTAATTCAAGATAAATTTAAGAGGCAGTTTTATATCTCCTTTTTAGGAGTTCTGTTTTTTTTGGTGGGGAGAGGGCTTACTTGTCATGTAGTATTGACTTTTTTTGTTGAAAGCTGAGTGTCAAGACAGGAATCAAGTTGCAATAAAAGAGCTGATGGTACAAGGCAAGCTGTATGTTTCCACAGAATATATCCTGTGATGAAAGCTTCTTTCTTAAGGAGTCACTCTCTCTAAATAATGCATTCTTTCCAGACACCAATGCCGTTTTGTTCTTTGACAGGTAATTAAAAACTCACTTTTCAAAAACAAGAGAAGGAAGGAAAAAAAAAAAAAAAACACCTTGCACCTTCATGAAGGCTTTTAAATCCAGGTCCTACTTCATCTGGTTTAATCTTTGTATATATAAATTCAGGTGTGTGTTTTAAGAGCTCATTTTTAAACTTTGAAGCACCTTTCTGTATTGTTTCTCTGAAATTTTTTTTGCAGCTCGCATGCTATGAGGAAAAACAATGCTGACAGTGAGATTGGAGGTATTAGCTAAAAGCGTGCCTGTTTGCAATGCATGCATTTTTGGAGACTGAATTAAGTGATTTTTAACCAGGAAGGTAGTACCACCCTCGTAAAGCAGTGCCTTAAGAATGAATAGGTTAGCGCACTTCTTCCTAAAACGGACCATCACAGAATCTTGTAATTTTATGTCGCATACTCATTGTGCAGAACCATGGAAAAAGCTAAAGGGAAAAAAGGAAGATTTAGGGAAAGGTGGCTCGAGGATTTGGGGCTCACTGCAGATTGATAGAGCAGCCCAGGCAAAAGGATGATGACCAACTGGGAATGGACAGATAGAGAAGAGGCCAAACATGAAGAAACACGGTGAGGATGTTGGGGAATAAATGTGGTCAGAAATGTGGGGTGGAGGGGCTCCTTTGTGCCTTCTGGAGAGGGAGAAAAGCATTTGAAAATGTCCAAGAGTCTGGTGAAAGTAAATGGTACCTCCTTCCCAGAGCAGGAGTATAGTTTGGTTGAACCAAAACATATTTTTATAGTATTTTCAGTGAAATACCATCAATACCCCTAAAAAGCATATTTTTTGAGTTTTAAAATAAGTTTCTTACCCTGTAATTTGAAAAATTACAAAGTGTTTTTTTCTGAATTGCTTCCATTTTTAAAGTTAGGTGTCCTAGCATTTTCTTTTACTTTTCAGGCAAAACTGTTGCCATTTTCAACCTGAATTTGAAAATCATTTTCTGGTGAACTCAAAGCTAGTTCTTTACTCACTTAAAACACCTCCCAGCTGTACAAAACAAGAAGTGTCTTCAGGACCTTTTCAGCAGGAGAAGTTGTGTGCAGTGTGTAATCGCTTTCAGATCTTGTACATATCATCTACTATAAGTGGCCTCGGTTCCAACTTGAAGCCCTTAGCCTTAGAAATTATCTTAAGTTAAATTTCTCAGTTCTTAGTCAAGAAATGAGTGCCAGCTTGCTTTGTGTAGGAGAAAATGCGTAGATACGATGTACTGTGAATGAAAATGAATTTATGCTGTGCCCTGTGCCTGTTTTTTTTTAAGTAAATACTACTTTAAGAGAAAAATGCTGATCATATAACCTTTGAAAATGAGTCTTCAAAAGTGGAGGCATTCAAAATAACTGTTTATTTACAGAAAATGTCATCTTTATTAATTTATTTGGTTTGAGAGTGGTAAGAAGATAACTACTTGCTTGAAGTCTCAAAAAAGGGGCTCCTAACCAGCTTATAAGCTGCATGCTCCTGACTGAATGCTAGAAGCCTTTTTCTAATAACTGTTCCTTGGCACATTGGTCTGTGTGTGTTGTTTAGGGGCCTGTCTGGTAATCTTTAGCTAGTTTTAAATCACACGTTTTCCCATATGCAGGCCAAATGTTAAAGAAGATACTGAAAGGTCCTGCGCACACACGTGCTTATAGGCTTTAAAACATCCTCAGCTATCTCTCAAAGGCATATGCCAATAGAAATAGCTAATAGGCTGTGATAGAAGAAGGCATTTCAGAGCAGAAATCAGTTGTCAGGTATTTATAAAATAGTTTTAAGGTACAAAATTTAGTATGTATACAGGCAAGGGAAAACTAGGGGATCTTTAGTTTAAGTTAGAGGCCTTTATATAATAATGATTAACATATTCAGGACATTTTTATTTACATTTGAATGCCATTCCTAATTACAGGAGGCTGTTCTGTGCTCCTTACTCTTCTGTGCTATAGTTGTATGTTCTGTTCTAATCACATATTATCTTCTTAATTCATTACTGCTTGTACGGTATACTGAGAGTTTTGTAAATAGAATGACATGATTTGGTGGTTTGAGAAACTGAGGCATTGAATGGCAATATAAGCTTTAGGAAATACATGAGAAAAAAGTGAATTCTGGAGAAAACTCAGGTTTCCTCACACCACGTTCCTTCACCAAGACCTTGCAGGCACCTAAGGCCTGGAGTTTGTCATGCTGTATCGCTCTTTGATAGGAAATAGGGGAGAATATTTATGATAGATGCCAGCCTAGGGGAGGTGGTCACAGAAGCAGGGATTGCCCTAGAGCTGAGCTTTGGCCATGCTGGGAATGATACTAATGTGAGGAAAAAGGAATTTGGTATTAATGAACACAGGTAGTTCCGCTCAGGTAGTCTTTTTTTGCGCAGACACATTCTGTCTGGAATTCCCCATGCAGCTCTAGCAATGCACAGAGGGCACCTTTCTGCTTTCCACTTTACTCCCAGGGATTGCCATATTATAAAATGGAGTAAAACTGAGTGCAGGTTTTGTCACTCACATCCACACGTACACATTCCATGGGAGATCTCATGAAATCCTAAGGATCAAATCAAATCTGAGGATGAATAACATGCCACCTATTTTGCCCCCTTTTCCCTAATGAAACAAGTAATTGAAAATGTAAGATTTTAGCTGAATGTAGAAATTAGTTCTTTTGAAATAGCCCTTGTTGTAAACAGCAATAAATCGTCATTCACATGCTCACTGATTAGTCATCGGCATTAAAAAGTTAAAACGATTTTCCTTCCAGTGCCATATTTAAGCAATTCTAGTACATCTCTTCACTTAGAAAGACATACACTGTGTTTATGAATATATCTTTTTCTGAACCTATCTTATCTAAACTTTGGATGACTTCTGTCTAGCAAACCTGGAGCAGGAGGAATATGCTAATGTTTAGCATCGTTGTCCAACATTACTCATATAGTGAGAAAAAATAAATTATCCTTGCTTTCCTAAACCAAGATTACAGTAGATATTCAAGCTGAAATAAATGAAGATACTTTTGTCAGTCCATGTGGTTGCTCTGCTATTTGCATCATCTTACTATCCTCTATTCTCTGTAACGCTCCTTCAGCAAGGAGAGAGCAGGGAATACACAGCTGCTGTCCATGTCTCCTCAGTGAAAGATATCAGATAAAACAGTCAGCAACACCCTCTTGTTCAAAGGAAATGCAAAGCAAATTTTGGTTCCGGAGTGATGTCATGTCCTTGGAAGAAGTTGTTGTTTTGCTACGGACGACCTAAAGATTTAAAGTTCATGTTAGTGGTGTAGATCCTTTGAAGTTGCTACTCATCAAGTCTAGGTCTGGCTATGGACTGGGTTAGTACGGATAGTGATATTGAAGGGAAGAAGCCCACTGTTGCTGAAATGGTCACATTTGTTATAAATAATGACTAAAATTTCAAATGTCTTTTAAATTCAAGGAAGATGACTTTGTCTTTCATCATTTGTCAGTCTTCATCTGCATGTTGGGCAGGGGGGTTGCTTTTTATTACAACACTTGTGTGATCTTGAGCATCGTTGCTCATCCTCAGTTCACTGTGAGCCCGAGTTTTAGTTGTGTGTGTTATCTTGGACAAAGCAGCGAGGTTTTACAGCCTTCCCAAGGTTTGATGGTGGCACGGACAGGGCTCTGCAAGCACAGAATATCCCTCAGTCTAAAGCATGAAGTATAGTTGAGCATTTTCTAGTTTAGATGTGTGAAATAATTGACAAAGGGGGTGAATTGACCTTCCATGGCAGAGGGGAGATTTGGCAAGGCAGGCTTTAATACCATCTTCAAACTGAAGAAAGCAGCGTGGACTGATTTCACATATCCTTTCAGTGAAGGGAGGCGGCCTACTGGTAAAACATAGGATATTCATTAATATACTTAGTCCTCAGTAGCTGTGTCACGACGATCTTTTATAGAATACATAAAACAGCATGTTCAGTAAGAGAAAATCTTGGATGACTAGAAGATTATAAGTAGCAGAAAGAGTAATGACAGATCTCCATAGGAAGTTCTTAGTGTTGGAAGTAGGCACAGTGGTGCAGCACTGGCATTGACATAGTTTGTCATAAGCCATATTGAGAACATGAGTTTTCCACGCCATTGGCTATTGCTGGCTGCTAGGAAAGGTTCTGGTCATATTCCATTTTTTTTTTTTCTTATTTAAAGGTCTCACAGTAGCAATAATTTTAAGTCTGCTGTGTATTAAACTGCAAAAACACATAAAAATAATCTATTTTTCATTTCCAATAAAGTGGAAATAACAGAAATGCAGCTCTTGTCTCCACAGAGGCTGTTGGCATCTTGCAGTAGCTAGGAAAATGGCCAGTGTGAACAGGACAATTTGTATTTAAAGTACAGATTTACAGTGTCAGATGGTGTCTTGTTCTGACAACCTTGTCAGCACATAAGGAAACAGCATTTTCTGCCTGAAATAATGTGCATTATTATGAACTCTTTTATAACCTCCAAAAAAAGAGCTTTTCCTATAACTAGTTATGTAAATCAAAAATTTAAGTCATTACAGTAGAAAGTGTTTTCTACACAGTCAGAGGTGTAAAGTACCAGGATTCTTACAATAAGATGGGGTTCAGTAAGAGCTCATATGCTCTGAGTACCTTGTGTATGTTTGTGTGTATGTATAATATGTGTATGTATGGAGGTATAAATATGTGAGAGAAAAGATGCCACATCTTAGTTAGGCTTGTGGAGCTAAACGCAAAATGTTATCCAATGCACTGCAACAATTGCGCAAAGCATCAGAGTGCAGGATTGTAGGCTAATGGAAAAAAACAATGTATTCTTTGAATCTGTATTTTTTTTCTCCTCAGAACTACGTGATAACTCTATTCAGATTCTTAGCCAGTAGAAAAGCCTGTTCATGTACCCAGAAATAAGAGGGAAAAGCTCTTGAGAAGTTTGCCTGTCCTTTAAGTAACCTAAAACAGATATTGATAGGTTTTGAACTTTGGCCTTCAGACCTCTTTTCTTGCTGTATAAATGCCATAAAATTGTTTACTGAAGTGGTGTGGAATATGTCGAAAGAACTGAGAAACTTATTTTGCAGCCTGTGGTAACTTTCTTTATTACGAAAAGGTCCTCATTATACATCCATCATGTAAACAAAATATTTTCTGTGTTTTATTGGTAACAGAAAATCATATGAATAATTTTTGAACATTGAAGAAATGTGATTCTTTAAAACAGATGCATCCAGTTCTCCCCTGGCATTTTTTAGCCTTGCAAATGTCTCATTTCGGCAAACAAAAGATGATGTTTATTTTTCATACAACAGAAATGTCAGTCTCTTTACTGAATCTCTCTAAATGTAGAGAATTTGGGTAGATATTTGATAAGTGTTATAGATAGATTAGGAAGATAAAGATCCCTTAAGTCCAAGATTAGAATTTTAAAGCACTATTACTGAGCAGACTGAGTGTTTATTGTATGATATTTGGGACAAATATTATTTGAAAAAAGCTTTTATGAAAGAGTTGACATGAAGAAGAGTAAAAGTGAAATGTGAATTTATATAGGATTTGTTTTATTCACATTTGGCAACCAGGAGGGAAAAAAAGCTGTTTTTATTCCATGGTGCTGAGACCCGAATTCAAGTTTTCTTTAAAACTCATTGTAAGTGGGTTATTTGGTGGAGGCCGTGAACTACCTTAATACATATTCCATCTTTCTGTGCTGCATTTTTTTCTTGTTTTTATTCACTTCAGCATAGTGAATGATTGAAAATCCAGCTACAGCGAGTAGAGACTTCATTGTTGGAGCTGAAGCCTTGGATGTGCACTGAATGGCAAGTGCTGTACCCAGAAAACCAAAGTCTGTCTGAGGGGAGAGAAAGGCTGGGATAGTTGGAGGAATACTTAATTCCTTATATCTGTTTTATGTCTCAGGTCAGCCTGAAAACACAGATTTCTCAGTGAAAGAGTTTTATGGTCTTTCCAAGAACTCTCCTCTCTTGCAAAGGAAAAGATTGGCTTCTATGCAAACTGTGAGCAAAAAAGGTAAAGTACAAATCGGGGGAAAGATACTCTTTAGGAATCTCATCAGAAAAGCTAACTTAAAAAAAAATCCTACTGTCACAACCTTTTGGCCTATAATAAAGTTGAAATGCTCACATGATAAAATGCTCATATCCCCTGGGTCAGAAAAAGACACTGTCTAGCAAAGGCTTTCTGTTGTCCAAAGCAGCACCAACACTGTAGAATGAGACTAGATATTTTGTTGTTGTTATTCTATAACTTCTGTGTTGAGGATTACTCTCCGTCACTGAAATCTCACTTGACATTATTGAGGAATTCTAAGAAATGAAAACAAAATAAAAACTAACTCCACAAAATAAACAAGTCTTTAAAATTGTAGGGTTAAGTCTGCAGATTCTGTCAGTTGTTGTCTTTAGTATCTCATTGATTTCATCTATAGCTTTCCCTACATTTAAACAACAGTCATTCTATTGCTTGTTGTGCTACTGCTTATTAGGGATAGTTACCTTTGTCTGCAACCAAATCTTTTCTGACAGAAGGAAATTTAATTTTGAGAATTAAAGCATATGGTCATCAAGTTCCATTTTTATTTTATCATTTTATTTTATTTTATTTTATTTTATTTTATTTTATTTTATTTTATTTTATTTTATTTATTTTATTTTTTGTTTGAATTGCTTCATGAATAACTTTACCCTTTTTGCTCATTTGGTATAGTTGTGAAAAAAAAGAAACACTATTATCTGATCACTTCCTGTTGAGTGAAGGAAAGGCAAGAGCACCATAGTTTGGCATGGAAATCCAACTGGTTAATTCAATAGAATAACTCCCTTTTGGCCATCTTTCTGATCATGCTAGTGGAACCAAGCTATCAGCATCCGTCTCTGCTGCTTATGGGACATCCTCCCTGGTTTGCCAGAAATATCGCTTGCATATGGTTTTTTTAATGTCCAAATTCAAGTGTTTTTTTTTTTCTGTTTGTGTTTTTGTTTGTTTTTGTTTTTCATTTGTTCAGTATTCGGCAATTGCAACATCAGAATTGTACTTCATACAAAAGATACATGGCCATCCTTAACAGAAGATGTGGTGAAGGTATACAGACTCGCTGTCTTTTTTTTTTTCTCTTCCCTAACTACTTTACTTTACCTTTAAATCCTACTAAGGATGTAAATAAGCCAAGTATTAGCATAATAATTTAAGAACTTGTAGAATAGTTGCAACCATTCACACGTTCTTTAATGTTGATTATCTATTTTGCATTATTAAGCCCCATTTTTAATTGCAGCGCTAAAACTACGTTCTTCAGTTCTGAGTATCTGGACTTAAATGTTTAACACTTGCACTGTGATTTATCTTTGGAGGACTGAAAATTTTGTTTTGGATGAGTCAGGTAAAGAGTTTGGATCTGGATCTTTTGGCTGTACTTCCTCATTACCATGATAAAGCACTATTCCATTCAAGAGCCTGCTCTCTGAGGCCACACAAAGAGCAGCATGCACTTTCTTTTTTTAATTAGAATTCTCAAGTTTCAATCAGAAAGGGAGCACAGTATAATTTTGAGAAAAATGCACCAAAGATTTTGCTTTTATTCCAGTGCAGAATAACAAGATTTAAAGGACCTCAAAATTTGCCATAAAATGGAGCTAGCATCTTTGCTGTCATCACTTTTCAGCCTTATAATGATTTTATTTTGGCTAACTTCAAAGTAAGCTCAACAGATCTGCTTCATTCTCTTAACTTATATACCACAGTGCAACATGAGCCCTTGTATTCTTGGTCTTTGCTTTTGGTAGACCTGCTCTCCCTTACAACATATGCATATGTGGTGCCATTGAAACCTGTGAACTGTAGTTGTATCCAGAATACGTAACCTGAGCTTGGGATTATAACCTTTAATGTTTAGCTAAATTCAGGGTTTTTTTCTTCTTGAGGAACACATATATTTTGCCTTTTGCTAGACAGCTCTGATCTGAGAGCTGTACGCTCTCCTAAATAACACATGTGAGAGCAGAGTTGAGGCATAGGTATACTGACAGCCCCCTGTATGCAGACTGTGAGAAATGACATTTTCACTCTGGCCTGACATTCATATATGAAGTCCTGCATACCCATACGAAGAGTTAATGAAGCTTAGGTTTCAGTAGAGAGGAAAAAAGCCTCTCCGTACAGCATTAACAAGACACCTGCTTTTGACACAAATATGTCTAATCGCCCAACAGGCAACAAGTACAATCATTCAAATTAATGGTGTTCAGCCAAATGTAACATCACAAACACTGAAAGGCTCATGTTACACATTCCCCAGAAAGAGTAAAACCATTTTTTGGCTAACTTATATAATTGAAAATTGTTAGTGTCTGTGTTTATGTGCCAACAAGTGCATTTGGGCGCCTCTTGTCTGATCAAGACTGTCGCCTCCTGTGTCCTTCAGGAAAAGAGAATTGCCAAACACCACAAAAGGTGACATTTGAGCAGGCAAGGTGCTGAGCTGGACCCATTAATTTCTTGTTAATCACACCGATGTTTTAAAGGATGATTTTCTTGAGCAGGGGAAGAAACTCTCCCGCTAGCTTACTGGATACTGTTAGGACCGGAAACAAGAAGGGTAGTCAGAGGCCAATGATGGATTGAATTTTCTGTAACCGAGTCACAAAATAAATGTATTTCAACTCAAGAATGCCCCTTTGGGAAGAGTTCTCAGGGGACAGACACTCTCATGGGACATGTCTTTTGTCTTCCATGGATTGGGATGCTCCTTGGATTGCTCCAAGTTTTGGGCACCTATTTGAAACATATTTCCTTATTGCTTGTTGGTTGGTAGATTTTTTTTTTCCCCGCTACTAATGTTTTTATATGTCTGGAGAGATTAACTGTTTGCTCTTGTGTTTCTTACCACTCTTATCAATCGAAGCAGTTTATTATTTGAAGCCTCTGAGCTGCACAGTTCTCATAAAGGAGCTTACTGCTTTTCACTGCTTACTACTCTCTATTTGTCAGTTGTCCAGAACCTTCAACAGAGAGCTAGGCAGTGAGGCATAGACACAATGACTGATATAATCATTACACAAGTCCCTGTAAATGCTTGAAGTGTTTGTAAGAGAATATTTTTCTAGAGACAACTGCAGGACTCTGATTTTGTCCCTGAAGATCTGAGTATTTTTGCTTTTTCCTAGTTACTGTAACTGAGATCCATAGATCGCTGATCAAGAAAATATGTTCTCTTAAAGCCATTACCTTTCCTTCTTCCCTTTACAATTCCAAAGAACTACCAACAAACAACGTCACATGTAAGATTACCTTTCTACCTGCTCAAATCCCCGAGGAACTCGCACAGCTCTGTTATATTCAAGATGTCAGTATTGGTATATATATAATCTGCAAGATATGTTCTCCAGTAATTCCCCAATTCCCACACAAGTTCATCCAGCCCAGGCTGCGTTACAGCTCCTTCTGTCAGGTATTGTTCTCAGGAGGGGGTCTCCAGATGTTTTAAAATTCCGATATATAGGCCTTATTTGTAGAAGTCACCTTTATCAAAAAATTTATGTTAAATATTCTCCCTAGCAGAGCAAAAAAAGCTAAGTTTAAATATTTGCTCAGTTCACCTGAAGCATTTGGGAGTATAATGAGCTCTCACAATAGACATGTGCACGTAATGTTTAAAAAATTCAGCCACAACAATTACTAATATTAATGCTTAGGAGATTTGTTCATTTTTCTTTGCGGTATGTTATGAGAATAAAACACATTACAAACAAAGCCAAAATGCTCTGCTTAATATTTCATAACATAGTTATGAATGCTCTGCTTAACATAGTTCAGGTACTATGAGGTCTACATAGACTTCTAAATGCTGGGACTTTTTTTGTTTTGTTTCTGTTGTTTTTAAAAATACTCTGCTGGCTTTTGGACACTATTAATGTGGTAGAATGAAGCTTTGCATATATTTTGGATTTCTAAATATTATATTAATACTCCAAACTCACTTTCCATGGTTTTAGCCTTCACCAACAGCTGTCAGATGAAATTCAGTATAGCACAGATTTTTTCCCATTTTCCTTTTTTTTATTGTTAAAAAGAACAAACTATTTCTCAGTCAGATGCATGTATCTTCATGATCATCTAGTCATAAAAAGCACATAGAAAGAGAATTTTCTGCAAAAAATTGATGAAGGAGAGTCTAGATTGGATTAACTTGTGTAGGAAGAGCTGTAAAAATTCAAAGTCCTAATCAAAAGTCACCTGAAAAACATGTGGTATTACTTACTGGGGAACATCTTTGTGATCTTTTTCTATGTGAGGCATGAATTACAGATTAAAGAAATGCACGTAGGTGCATTCATCAAAAGTGAAATGGAAGTTTATAACATGCTGCTAGAGTGCTAGAGAGAAACTTGTCACTGTCACTGCCTGCGCCCTCCTCTTGTGCCTTTCCCCTTCACAGATGCTTTGCACTAATAGAATAACGCCTACGTATCTAAGCAATACAGTGTTTAGTGATGCACCTTCAGAATATAATATATATAACTTTATATGTCTTTACATATATGCATATAATATTAGGCAGTTTCCTTTTATTTGTATTCGTGGATGTGAGAGCAAAGAATGTGGAAGACTGTTTTGGTTTGGGGAAGCTTATTTTCCAGAGGATTAAATTCCATTATCTCCTATCTGTTCATGATAAAATATTTTCTCAGGCTGACTAAGTGGTGGAAATACTGCTCTGTGCACTGCACAGAACACTTCTAATTTTAAATTGTCTGCAAGTCCAGGCTTGGATTCTACTTGAATATTTAAAACCATATCTTTGTGGACCGAGATTATTGTAATCACAGTTTATTCAGGAGGAAGACTGTTTTGCACAAATACAGTATTAACTTTCTTGCACAAAGAGCACCCAAGTGGCCCAGGTCCTGAAGTGCTTTGAATATAAAAGATGAGATCTTTTGAACTATATTTGAAGTTTCAACAGGAATGTAGGATAAGATCTGTGATTCTGAGGAGAAGGGCTGTGTCCTATCCTGGTTGCGGTTTCTCTGTGAAATCTTTATGTTCAGATCTGTTGTATTGCTGGTAGCTCAGCCGAGAATTCAAAGGGCCCTGACATTATAAGCAAATGCAGTGTAGGGTCTACCTGCTCCAGGATGATAGAAGGATTCCTAGTGATATAGGTCAAAATTGAAATTAGCCTAAACAAACCATATGGTTATCGTGTTCGCCGACTAACTAATGGTTATTTGCAGGCACAGAAATGTGGCTACAAACTCCTGAAACTTTTCTCTCTGTTTTTCTTCCAGTTTCGTCAGCTGTTGCTAATGCAGGAGCTGCTCTGTTGTGGTAGCGGTTATATGAGCCGTGTGGCAGGGGACTGATAAAGCGTGTTGTCTGCGACTTGGGTCTGTGCTGTTTTAACTGGTTGTTTCATGTAACTGTTGGAAAGAAAAGGGGGAAGAATTTATACTTTTGAAACTCCACAAATCCTGTCACTGATGGGAACATTTGTTAGGCTGTGCAAAGGGGCTGCCAGGAATATGCTTGATTATGCCAGGTACTGGGGAACCAGAGGGGTAGATCATCCGTAGCCAAAGCGCTCACAGGACAAATAAAGCAGAGGTAGGGTAGGGTAAAGGCTTCCCACAAAAACTGTGTGAACAATGTGATATTTGGGATAAATGTGATTTCCACAGTTCTTGGCTTCTGCAATTGCCCGAGCACTCTGAGGAGCCCAGTGGTAGAGGTACAGTTTCCTGTCGCCGCTCACTGGGCGTCTCTCCAGGAAGGACTCAAATAATTTTAGAGCATTATCCTCACTGTGGAGAGGTTCAAGATGATGGGAACGGATGTCTGTCCTTTGCCCACTGATGGGTGGAGAATATTCCTCCGTGTCGTAGGTGGTGTCCATTCTGTGTCCTGGCTTGACTCCAGATTACGCCACATCTAAAAGGTTAATTTCAATTAAATGAGAATGTCCTTGGCCTTTCACGAGCTTCTCTGTTGACTTGTTCATGGGAAATTTTACACTGAACGAACGGTAGTTGGCTAGAACCAGTGTATCCAGGGTGGGTTTCCTTTCTGTGAATAAACAGAGCTTGTGTATCTCCAGGAATGGGAGTCTAGTATCTTCTGGAAGCACTTGGTTCACTTATGGCAATATCAGCCTGGCTCTACTTGTTACAGAGGTTCAAACCCTACCAAAGGAATCATCATTCGGTTTTGCATCATTGACTGATTGACATGTTCAGCATTTCATCTGCTTTGGTGTGTTTATGTAGTAGCTTGGGTGAATTTCTACTGTTTGCTCTGGTACCAAGAGTCATGGGTAACAATTCTGAAACCTATTGCTACCCGCTTTTTTGGTCTTGTGTTATCTGTGTATAATGAATATCAGTTCATGAATGCCAGTGCCTTTACTGTAGTTTGTTTCATTGAATGTCAATGAAATTTCAAAATCAGTGAAATCCTCACTTAAATCTTCTTAAAGCGAACCTTTAGTTCTGTTTAACAAGTAAATTCTGTAGTATTTGCAGCCACAGTGCAAATTCTGACTTTTTCTTTTATAGAAGTATTAGGGATGTGAAATCCTCGTGTCTCCTTTAACCTGTATTCCAGTGCCTGCAGATTTTCCTTAGTCTTTAGTCTTTGTTTAATGTTGTTTTGTGCTTGATATAGCAACAGTAATTGGAACTTTGGCTCCAAGTGTAAGTTTCCCTAAACTCTGAGGGACAGGTGAATGCTTAATCTAGCTGGTTTTCAGTAGTAGCTTCCTCTGCCTAATGGAACATTTAACAACTGGAATTACATTTAACATTGTGGCCTTACATTTAACATTGTGATCCCAGAAAGCTCTACTAAAGGGTGCAGTCCAAGTGCAGTACAGGCTTCGCACGCTTGCTCTCCTGTCTTGTTTGCTTCAAAGCAAATTGAGCCAAAAAAAGTAGGATTCTTACAGTTTTAGTGGTGTTTTACATCTGGTAATCACCTTCATGGCAAGGAAATTTGCTTGCCTCTCTATCACTGCGTCTGTTTCTTAGCCACAGATGTTTCTAATTGATAGTCTCAGTAATCACAAGGACAAAATTATGATAGTATTGTGTTATTGTTGTGCTGTTGAGTAACCCACTTAAGGACAAATACAAAGGCCATATTAATTTTTTCCTAGCATTATAAAATATTATTGTGTCACAGTATGAAAAAGACTCATCACATATTAAAATTATACAGTTGCTGTATAAATCAGTGAGTTTTTGTCTTTTAATCCTATCCTGATATGTGAAAACTGAAGAGACTGAGACTATGATTAGGATCACGTTCAAGTAATATTTTGCCATTACAGTGAGTCTGGGATTCTGACTCATTCTTCCAAAAGGTTATATGTGAGGGCAGTACCTGAGTTTATTTTTTCACATGTGCATTCTAATTGACTTCAGTGGGTGTTTCCCTGAATAAGTAGAAACTGGGAACAGAGCTCTGTAAATGTTATCCAAATCAAGACAATGGCAGATTTCTTACTGATTTCTGTGGAAATTGGGTTTGAACCTTCTAAAAGACTTGTCCTAATATGTGCGCGTAGGTTTCTTTCTCTTCTGCTTTCTCATTATAGGCGCTTCAAGGGTGGATGATGGCTGGATTTTGAATATTTGATTCACAAAATACTAGCTTGTATGTTCTCCATCCTTCAAAAGGGCTTCCAGTTTTAAGGATTTATGTTTTTATTGCCTTCATCTTTATTTTTCATTCTTGAGCAGTCCCTGCTTGACATATACTTCACATGATTTTAATCTTAACAGTTGTGGGAGTTCCATTGTAAGCCGATGCTATTGATGTCCTCCAACCATTGTTCAAGCATTACCACCTTAATAAGAAACAAAACAAAACAACTTTTAAATGTTCTCTTGGTCAAGGCAAAGGCGAAGCCATTCTGCTCTTTGCTTTCATTTCAGCCTGTAGGCAAACATTGGTTTTAAAATCTGTCACAAAGTCTGATTGATCACTTTCCAGGAAAAGAGGATTCAAGTCATTTTTAAAGTAGACTCATAATGGATTAACCAGAGTTGCCACATGAAGAAGAAACATTTTATTCTTTCCCAATGTCAGAGGAGCTGATACGCTCTGTTTAGCAATAAAACCTCCTGAATAGCTCAAGTGCCTGCGAACTGTACACACAAAAGCTAGACCTATAAAAGAAATGAGAATTTCACTTCAAGATGTAGTAATCTTATATTCTAGAGTTACTGTATTTGTTTAAAAAGCAGGTCTGAGTAGATCAGAAACACAGCCTGTAGAAATGCAGTGTGTAATATTATTAACTAAGCACTAAGGTGAAAATATGATTCCATTGAGGTCAGTAGGAGTTTTGCTGTTGACTTCTATGATCCAGAGTTTTACATAGTTTGAAGAGCAATAACTCCATGAAGTTCTGAATATAAACAGAATTAACCTAGCAGTTGGTATGCACAGAGTCCAAGATGCAATGGTCAAAAACGATTCCCTGTTTGCATATGCCATGATCTAGCAACAAAATACACAAGATGAGCTTTTTCCGTGGGATTTGCTTGCAAATGGGAATGACATCAAACTCAAGGACAGGAAACCTACGCAGAAACCTAACATCTCTTCTGTGATGGCCTATTTTTTTATTGATGTTTATTTTTCTGAAGTTCATTGATGTGCCCTTGTAACTGATGAGGGACCGTCTCTTCTGCCAAATATTAGCTAGATAACTCCTACTTGTTCCTGTCTGCCTTGCATACAGCCACATGGTCACTTATTAGCAGCTCCTGCTTGCTGCTTATCTGCCATAGGTGCAGGAGTAAGCTGCTACGTGGTGACTTTCAGTGGGATGCACGGAAATGCGTGAAGGAGGAGGGCCTTCCATCACTGCCTCAGCAATAATCAAATATCTATTAACTGCTATAAACTGACTTGCAGAGAAAAACGTTGGCACAGATTGATTCTAAGGGTATTATTACAGTCTTTTGCCAGTTTATAGTGCTCTGTCATGTAGTCCTTGCCTTTATCTTATTAAAAATTACAGAATAAATAAATGATATGTAGTCTGTTAGTGACATTAGTTAGGCAGGTGAGACTGTAAATGCTTTTGCTGTATTAGATCAGTACTGACCATTCTTGGATAGGCAGCACTATAACTATTGAGGTTTTGATGTGGTTGGATAACTCAGCTGAAAAGAAGCAATTACGACGGTAGTTATCGTTCACAGTTGATAATCAGGATATTTGTGTGAGTGGCACAAAGCTTGGGTTCCAGTTTGTTCCAAGTTAAATTTGCTTTTCTTCTTCACAATTTAAGAGAGAATCTCTCTGTATGTTTTGCATTTGCCATGAGAATGAAAACATTGTGATATTCTGGAGATCTGCAGTGTGTACAAATTAAAATCTATTTCTCAACTTTCTCAGTTTCTATTGTCTGTTGAGAAGGATGTTTCTTGTATGAAATAAAACCCTCTATTTTTAACATGTTTTAAGGACTGTTTCTGAAAACCTGTTCTACAGGGACCCACAGTATCATCTCCCTGTGCAAAAGGTAAAGAAATATACAGAGGGTTTTCCGTGATCTTTTTTCCAGGCTTAGGTTTTCAAATGGAGTTTCCTTTTTTTTTAAAAAAAAACAACTTTCTGTCTTGTAGTTCAATTTCCTGTAGTACCGGTTCTGTTGCGACTCACAAGCACAGCTTTATCTGAAAGGTGGTGGATCACGATGTGCAAGCTAAGCTGGGAGGGGCAGAGGAAAAGGAGGGAGGGCGAAGGTTCCTTCCGAGCTTAAAAATAGTTTTCCTGATGTGATGGAAACAGCAGTCACCTGCCTAGCGCTGGAAAGTCTTTAGCTACAAGGAAATCCACAGCATCGCCACTCCGTTGTCGTTGCCAGCAACCGCCTGCTGGACAGCAGCGTTGATTGGACTGATAAGAGGCAGGAGGTTGTTTGGCCATGGCTATAAACTATACAGATCATCTTGGTGAAACTACTGTCTAAAAAGCCTGTGCTTTTCAAATTTGTTATTGGAGCAGATTTGGCACGTAGGGGCCTGGAGCTCCAAGTTTTTGTTAGCCCATCCTCAGTTCAGAGATAACGTCAGCTGAGCTATCGTAGTGTTGGGCTATTGTATTAGAGATCAGATTTCAGCCCTGGATTTCATTAAGTTTTATTCCTGATTTATGGAGGAAACTTGAGTTAATCACCTTGGACCTTGTACTTAGCGTGGCTACACGTCTAAGGCAACTGGAGTCTTAGTAACTCACCACATTTCAAACTTGAATCCTTAACTTCCCTCCATTTCAATGGCCCATGCTTAAAACTACTTGCCATACAGGGCTGCAGTTCTAAAATTGTTTTTTATGTGTTTTGTAAAAGTCATTTAGGTTCTTGTCCATAAAATTGTATACAGTGTATTGCAAATACAGTGTCAAACTCATTTTTTAAACATGAAGAGAAATTCTTTCTAAAATGTGACCTTTTAAAATATCAGGGAAACAAAAATGGTAGGTGCTTCTTTTCACCTATATCAGTGCATCTTTTTCCTTTCTTTTTCTAATTATTCCTTAGAAACATCTGGTAGCTTTCAGCCTAACTGGCAAATTTCTATTTCTCTGTTTTATTAGCTGAACACCTGCATGCCAGCTGAGTATGTACCGTAGAGATACTGCTGAATATTGTTGTTATATAAGTGACTTATAGCAGACTTACAGACTGATAAGATAGTAAGATATTCCCTACTCCCATCTTACTATTTTACAGATAAAAATCTCTTAACAGTACAAACTTATTAAACCCATAGCACTTAAGTGCAGTGTAAGTAAAATACTCACATGCACTTACATAATGTTCCTTTTTACCTCCTCGCTTCTCTTAATTTTGTGAATAACTATTTTTATAGATGGTCAGTTAACACAGGATAACCTTATCTCAGAAGGTGCTTTTGAAAATCTCCAAGAAAGGCGAAAGATCCCTTGTTTAAACTTAAGTTTAAAAATATATCAGGACAGTGGGTTAAATCTCAGCATAACTGAACTTGTTGGCTCTCTGACCAGCTTTTGTGATGCCATAGTGTGAACTGAAAACTGTAAAGGGAAAGAGTTAAATGACACTTTAATCAAGCTAAATGTGGTATTGGCAAGATGTTGTACTAAAATTTTCATAAAACAATTACAAGACTCAATATTTAAGGAAGATTGGAGAAAAGGCCTTGTGTGCTTGTGAGCTTGTCTTTTTTTTTTTTTTTCTAACTACATCACTTGAGCTAATAAAAGATAGTGCCTTTCCCTCCAAACCCTGCTGTGTATGACAATTACCATTGCGTGTTCTATATGGTTGTTCTAAGGGAGTGTTACAATCTGAGACAGCGTTTCTGCCTTGAATCTTGCTGAACTCTCTTTGGTTCCCCAGTGTGTCCAACAGGTGTGATAGCATTTCCAGTCGTGTTCCGCCTGGCCAGCCCGTTTCCCGTGCCTGCTCGGTGGGATTCTCTGGCATGCCCCAGCCCAGCTACTTGGCAGCAGTACTCTGACTGTATTTGATTCTGGTCACAATTTTGAATTCTGGTAGTGGGTTTTTTCCTCTCATTTAATGTCATCTGCAGTTGCCTAACCAGAAGCTTCTGTAGCACCTTTACTCTCTTGCATGTATTTGTCATCTTAGGATGTGCAAATAGGGGTGTTACACTATGAAAGGAAAAATGTTGGACTGAAGCAGTTAAAAAGCCAAGGGAGATGGTTCAAGTCAGGACTGATGACAGTGAGCTTTTGGAAGGGAAAATTTGGACTGAATATCAAGAAGAGAGCCGTTGAATGCCACCCATTAACCTCTGAACTAAATCATGTGACACTGAAGCGAGACTGGGCAACCTTTAGCGTGAACAATCCTGTAGGAAACCGACCGGCCTGAGCAAGCAAATGGCCTTGATGGCACCCCAGATTTCTAACGCTCCTAATCCTTGTGATTCCAAGCGAGAGCATGTGATGAAGGGGAAGGTGCTAAGCCAGAAGGGCTGTTTTGTGCAGGGGATGAACCATAGAAAATGCAGCACACTCAGCTGCTCAGAGGAACCAGAAACGCATCTTGGAAAAAAACATCTTATACAGCAGAGGGTTAAATCTGAGCCTATAGTTCTTAGAAAACATGCTAGAATTCATATGAAAAAGCTTTAAGGACTTCATTTTAATTGACCTTGGATACACAGCGGGTCATGGCCTTCTAGGGAATTAGAACCAGAGCATTCATCAGGGAACAATACAAGTTTAGAAGGTCAAGAGCTGATTCCTAATCATAAGTACAAATGTTCTCATGTGTATTTAATATGAACTGGGAAATATTTTGCAGCATGTTGATCTGGAAGAAATTTGAGAGGGGGCTCTAATATGTTTATTTTTTATATTAAATACGGTGTTTTGAATACATTGGTTAGAACATTTTAAAATGATGTGAAAAATGACGATAAAGGGCCAGGCATAGCCATAACTGCATGCTTTTTTGTAATAATGAGATCAATAAACAGCTGAGGCAATGACCTTCCCGATGTGTTGTTGAAAATTTAATTGTGAAGACATCGGTTCTAACTTGTTTTACCAAAATGCGGAAGAGGGGGTGCAAAGAGTTTCCCACGTTAAATTTAGGAGCAGTCAAAATAAAACGAATGCTAAAATTATCCAATTTACTCCAGGCTTTGTGAAAAAGAATGGGCAAGTAATTGTCAATTAGGGAGAGGGCTTGGAATGCAGGTTGCAGGGCGGTAATTAATTGAGAGATATTTCATTTTGATTAGTGTGGCTTGACAAAGTGCCATCTGAAGTGGTTTCAGGGCTGCTGGGCGGTCTGCTGCAGGCGGGCAGGAGACTGGCATGCAGCACTAATGTGGTTACAAGGTAGATTAGAGTCCCTTGTGTTCCTGAAAATAAAATAAAGGATTACGGCAGGAGGAAGGATGGTTTTCTGAGCAGGGGTTAGGTCTCTGTAGCAGGGGTCTTTCCCAGCTTGTGCCATCGGCTTCCTGTGTGGCCTCTGGCACGTCGCAGAGGCTGGATTATGGGGCGTGTGCTCCGGGGCACTCATGCGGGGTACAACTGTGCCCCATGCAGTGTGATTAGATGGGTGCTCCCTGCATCGCTGCTGCGCGTTGGGCATGGGAGGAAAGGGCAAGCGAAGAGGTCCAGGGGACTGTGGGCACTGGTCATCCAGCCTTGGGATCAGCAGGTGGAGTTGGACCGGGACAGGTATGGAATCCTTGTGGTTGGAAAAGACCTTCAAGATCATCGGTTCCAACCATAAGCCCTTTAACACCCTGCCTGCTAAACCATGTCCCCAAGGAAGTGCCTCATCTACATGTTTCTTGAACACTGTCAGGGACGGTGACTCCTCCACTTCCTTGGGTAACCTGTTCCAATGCTTGACTACTCTTTCCATGCAGAATTTTTTTCTAATATTTAACCTGGACCTCCCCGTGGCGCAGCTTGGGGCAGGGCTCCTCATCACTGCGTGTTCCCCTCCTGCACGCGGCATAGTCCCAGCAAAGGGGCTCGGCTGAGGCCTCCCTAGAGCAGCAGACGAGGGCTCGTTCTGCTCACACATTTTAGTTAATTTATGAGTTTGGGACCTGAGATGCTGAGCAGGGGATATCCCCTCTTCCCGCTGTGATTCCTCAGTGGAACTTCTTAGAGCAGGGGTCCAAACGGCAAACGTGGCTGCTGGGAAGAGGCGTCGTGCGTGCGGCGTGTGCAGGGAGGCCGCCCACCTGCCGGCACGAACCATCTCGCCGCAAACACATTCCTGCTCTGACACGCGGCTCGCGGCAAAATCAGCCGACAAGTGTTAGCCAGACACGAGTGTCCTTGGCGTTCTGCGAATTACTGGCACATCAGACAGTGCTGATTACTACCGGAAAACCGTATAAATATCACATTCTATATTACACTTGTAAAATTGATTCTTTCCCCTTTCATTGAGCTAGTACGCCAGAAAGTTTGCTAATTGTGTGATAGAACTCTAGGAAATAATCCTGACTGCCAAATTGCAAACAAGCTAAAGGAGAATACATGGATTTTTATAACGTTCTTTGACTGATTGCGTCTCACTATCCGCTGCTTGTGCTCTTGCATCCCTTTGGTCCTAATGGAGTTTTCATTTTTATTTTATTCTGACTTCTGTATTGCAAAACATAAATCAGTTTGGGCCGTATACATTTGTCTATATTTTAACCTTGCCAGAGCTCTTCCTTATTTTTGTAAAGACATTCATAGATCTAGGCAGATGATATTAGGTACCTATAACCCTTAGAAGCGCCTTAATTTGAATAATATTTACACGTTTGAAAAGTTCAAATCAGTAATAGCTGATTTGCCAGATAATTGCATTTTTCAGCCTGAAGTATTTGGTAAATACTTAAATAGATTTGCGTGGAAAAAAAATGAAGCAGAATAATTCTTTGTGGTTGTCTAGAATGTGACACTTTAGAACTTTTGATCTTTCATTTCAAGTAATGTTTTCGAAACCAAGTTCATCTATACTTTATCAGAACATGAGTATCAGCTTTTAGCTTCAGATCAAAACAAATGCTTCATTTGACCCCAGATATTCATTCTTTTTTTTATCCTTTTGGCTTGAGCCAATTGAAAAATCAATTGCTCGTATAAAGTACAAAAATTCCTTTACGTTTAGAAGTCTTCAAAATCCTCACAGTCTCCTGTTAGGGAAAAAATGATTTAACTTTACAGATTTTTAAATTTTTGTTCTGAAAATACAAGCTTAATTGCAGCTGCAAATTTGAATAGCACATTTAATTTGAGATCCCAGTAAGATCATGTATGGGTAAGGCTAGTTTTGTGTGTACATGGAATGGCAGCAGAGGTTCTGTGGCTGTCTAGTGCCTGTAACAACAGTTTTCCACCTTTGTTTTGTTTTCCGTAGGCATAATTCTGCAAAATTTCATTTGTCCTTGTTGCTTGTAATATTCCAGAACTGAATTTTGCTCAAAATGAGAAAGAGAGAGAGAGAGAAAGAATTCTTGAAGGTCTGCAGAGAGGTGAGGGTGGGAGAGGCCTCCATGACTGAAGGAGACCTCAGAAGGGATCATTACAGCTAAAGCTGTTTCAGGCCCAGAATGGGGCAAGCGAAAACAAATTAAACATTAAACAAATTAAAAATGAGCAAAAATGAGTGATACAGAGAATCATACTTTTTTTCAAATCCTCACAGCTTTCCTTAACATTTATAGTATAGGAGAATTCACATTGCCTCAGGAAAATTAGGGTTATGCATAGCAGTATATGAATAATCAGGCACAGGGTGATTGAAGCTGACAAGATCAACATCCTGCTGCATTTGGGTTCCTGAATGAAAGCAGGAGACGTGAGAAAGGCACAACATCATCCACCTTGTTGGGACTTGAGCTCTCTTTTAAGCAGCCCTTCTCCTTTCTCAGCCTTTGAAAGGAAAAGCTTCTAAGTTTGTGAAGTAAGACACGTCTTAAACCATGTGCACCCCTTTCTGCGCTGACAGAATTTAGTTAAAGCTCATTATGTAAAAAGGTGCTATAAGGAAACTTTATAGAGTGAATGCTCTTTATAAACTGGAAGCTAAGGTTCAGCCAGTTTCCATTTAATCCTCCAATATTGCCTGCAGCACTCAAATACATTTCGTAATAGACTCCCTCCCCCCAAATGAAAAACATGTGCCCGCTTCATGTCATACTCCCTTCCTATTCCCCCCTTCAGATCTCTTCTCGGTGCTTTAAAAATCCTTGCAGGGATTCATAGAATTAGAAAAGTAGAATTACCTCTGGCTGGTATTAATTAGGTCACATTAACACAAGCACTGGCCTCCCTGAACAAACTGAGTTCTGGGCAAGGTGACATGGGAGTGTGGCAATGGAAAGTGGTAAAAAGCATGGGTGTTGATCCTCTATTCATGGAGCTGCAAAGATGCCATTAGGATTTTTTTCTTTCACTCTTTTTTTTTTCTTGCAAATATGCAAAGCATAATTATCAGATATTTGATAAATTCAAATTTTATTTAAATTGTTCAGGAGTTAAAAAAAGGAAATCTTGATTCTGGTCTTTTACTTATGTACTTACTTGTAAAGTATTTACTTGTTCTTTACTTACAATTGAGTGTGAACATTTGTAGAATAATGTATTCATTGTATATAACCAAGTGATTTCAGCTTTCTCTTTTTCTAACTGATGTCATTAGAGGCTTTTTCCTCTGAGAGGACAACATTTCTGGAACAACCACAGGCTTCCTCCATGCCCCTAGCAGGCTCATGCTTGAAGCTAACTGCCCTCGGGCATTAGACAGCAGGAATCATGTCCATGTCAACGAGGACACATGCCATTTCTTGAGGTCCCCTCTTCGTCCCTCAGAGTGCCACCCCTGGCCACTGACCTCCCAGTTTCACTGCTGCAAAATGACACGAGTATATTTCTAGTCCTCAGATTGCCGGGACAACAGCTACTGGGCTTCTCAGAATTATGGCTCTATTCATCCTTTTCCGAGGCTTAAATCCAACTTTCAGTTTTATGTGCAAAGTATTTTAAACTTTACATATGAGTACAAATAGTTGTGTGTATAAGATAAAAATCTCCAGAGCATTTAAGTCTGCCTCTCTTTCAAAAAAAAGTGCTAGAACCCATCAATCAACAAGTGTTTTTAAACAAGGTGAACCTGAATGCGTCCACTCTGATCGTTGGTACATCCTAATGATAAAACACGTTTTCAAAATGATTGGAGGTTTGGAAGGAGACTGTGTCTCCACTGAAAAGTTCACCTATAGCCTTCACGCCACGAGGACATGAGGACTATGGCGCACAGGTTGTATCTGCTCTCCTGTCAGTGGCGATGCTTAGGAGAACTTCCATTGGCCTCAAATAAACCTGAGAAGAATTCTACTCTGAACTGTCAGTGCACATGGGTAGAAGGTGTGATTCTGAAGCATCTGGCATGTCTGCACTGATATTCAAAGATGAAGAGAAGTATTATTAAAAATGGAAGATCAAATTCTGAAATCTACATTCAGTGGCACAATAAATGGAAGGTATAGTTAGCAGAGACAGAGAACTACATTTTCTTGATTGAAACACATTTTTTTGAACTAAAGAATTAGGCTATTGATTTTTGATGCATATCTTACAGGTCCTTTCTTTGCATTATTTTTCTTCCTTTACTTGCTAACTCAATGCTATTTTAATTGCTAATTTCTAGACTTCTGTCTTTGTGCATGTTAGAGAATTTTGTTAATCCTTGTGATGGTTTTGGGAAACATTTTTAACACATATTTACAAAGTTAAAGGGAGAACTAGCAGATTCCATTGTCATTTCATCACAACTGTCAATTTTAACATATGGTTTTCATGTTGTTCTCAAATTAATTTAGAAGTCTTAGCATTAATTAGCAAGAAAAGGAAAATATATTTTTAAAGACATCCAAGCACAACACTGTAATAAGATGTTTATGAACGATTGTGTTTTGTTTTTTTTTTTACTAAAAATCAAATAGAACTTAAAAAAAATAGCAATAGCATCAATAATCCATCAAAAATAGTACTGCTTTTAAAATATGAAAGATCATACTATAACATTTCTGCTGGTAGAAAGGGACATCTTTGTTTTGTGCTCTTAGGGTGTCTCATAGATATACTGTGAGAATAACAACTGGACTAAGCGGAGGCTTATGAGGGCTTTTTGGTTTATTTAGTCTCAAATCAATCTGTGATTATACCTTTCCTAAGCTGAAATGACTAGTTTTAAAACTCCAAAACATAAGTGTTAATTTAATTGGACTTTGAATGACCAGTAGTTTCCAAACTTAATATGAATTTCAAATACTGAAATACTTTGCAAGCAGAAGAGGATGAGTACAAGAGATGCAATCCTAGATTACATCACGCAGCTCCTTGTCCAGGTTCCCAGTTGCATACTTCTCTTTTTAAATCTATTCCCACCTAATTGCAGTGAACCTTTAAGCAATCGTGGGTACATTTATCTGAGTAGTTTTGAGCTTTTGAAGATGATCTCCATTTATCATACTTCTTGGTTCTTATCATGGAGCCATCTCAGAGTTGGCAAATTGGATTCCTGACTCATCTGCTTTTTTTTCCGTAATAAAGTGCACTCAGAATTAGGCATTTACAATTTAGTAATCAAACACAAAGTAAGTGTAAGCTAAATATCCTACAGCTACATATAGCTAGCAGTTACCTATGTGAAACTCTGCTAGTAATTTTTGTTAGGTGCAATGATCCTTAAAACTCATAAACTTTCCAGCTTAAGCATGGTTTAGTCTCATGAAGTTCTGTAGAGACTGACTTGAATACTTGAACGACACTAATAATAATCAACAAGCCACAGGTTTACAACAGTTCTACTGCCTTTGATGTTGTTTTCTGGAGTGATGTGTTTATGCAAAACTGTAAGTTATCTCCATAAGCCCGACTTGATAAAAACCTCCAGATTTGTTCTGGAGGCTGTTTGAGTATCTCTTTTCAAGTGTGTGTTGATGGATTAAGGGGGAATGCAGGCAGGCTTTCACTGTCAGTTGCCTGTTACCAAAAGGTCCTTGACTAAAAATGGAACATTTCTCAGAGCTGCAAGTGAAAACTGGATTAAAGACACATATGTGCTGTCTTTTTATACCTGTTGCACTTAGCACTCATCCAGGTAACATTTTCTGAATGCATTACTGCTTTTTCCTTCAACCCACTGAGTATTGACTCTCATATTGAATATTTTGCTGTGTGTGATAAGGAACATCCGTGTCAATGGATATATGGGAGTAGTGACAGTGAACTTAAGCAAGACCAAGGATTTTATGGTAATAGTGCAGATTTGTTTTGGCAGCCTGTCTTACATCTGCTGCTATAAATCCGAAACAAGATGACTTAGGTTCCCTGATCTGAAATTAGCCCAACACTACAGTTATTTTTCTAGATGTGTGTCCCTTTTGTATCTTACAGTGCTCTCAATCTTCTGAGAAATTGGGGAAATAGTATTTCTCCCATTCTGTGGGTGCAGCACTGAGATACATAGGCCTGAATAAGTCAGTTAATACTGAGCACTGAAATGAAATTTTCATGCTAGGCATATATTTGTTCTTAGGTTCTTCTGAGGTGATGAATGTGTCAAAAGCAACTTCCCAGATTATCCCAGATATTCACAGCAGAGCAAGAAATCCCAGAGTACAAGTTCATTTTTCTGCAAGAAATTCTTTGACTTCACTAGCTCACCAAGTCACATACTGCAGTACAGTACATGTCAGTGGCTACTCTAAATTATTTTTATGTAGCAACTGTTTTTGATCATTTCTATTCAGCTCTATGTGGAGAAAAGTGGAAAATGGTAGATGAATGACAGTTAAGGGTATAAAAAAAGTCATACCGTTTTCTATTTGTCTTATCTATATAAACGGCGCTACTAGGTAAGTGGGAAAAAGATGTGCAAGTTCACAGATTCGGTTCTGATATGAATTTAGAAAAGTTTGTATAACTGAAGCCAATTTATATTTGTTGATGTGGAAATTATGCAAGAAGTTTCTGTGGAAGTAGCTTCCCAACAGGGTTCTCGTGTGATCTCATCCTCTTTGGGAATACTGCGATATTGGCTTTTCACATGATCGCTGAACCTAGATGCTAGATGTCATGTCACTGAAACATCCACAGTTCTTAAAGCCCAGGATTGTTCCCGGTAGTGTATTTTCTAACATTTTTGCCTACTACAATTTGATTTTTTTTAAAATTCTGTCCATCTAAAAAGCATAGGTAGACCTTAGAAGCAGGAAGTTTAAATTCCCCAGTTTTATTTTCATCTTCATTAGTGCATCACCCTAATTACTTGCTTTCCATTTTCCATCGCTGTTACTACTCTTCAAATGCCGTATATGACAATTTATTCCATGGCTTTTATTTAGCCTGGTAAAGTATTGTCATCCCTGTTATCCTTTCTTCACTGGAAGCCAATTTCCATGGCCTCTGATGCACATTCCTATTCTTTTTTTGATAGTGTGGTTTCTGGTTGCCACAAAACCCAAACAGTGCCATATATCAAAGTCAAAATATCAAAGAAACTCTTCTGAAAATTACTTTAAGTCTTTTAGATTTTGAAGTGAAAGTCTGAACCAGATTTTGTCTCAGCATTCAACTGCCCCTGTCAAGGACTAAAAGGCCTTTTACTCCTTGACTTTTCAACAAATAGAAAATTTTGATGCCTCTGAGCCATGACTAACGTTCACCCAGGCATGATCTGGTCTCAGGCAACAGTTAGAAGTTTAAAACACTTGAATTTTATTACATTTCGCTTCTGTACCGTTTTTGTGGTATGATTTCCCTCTATTCTAATTGTTTGTCTAAATAGTACTAAGCAGAATGAAAGATCTTATGCAAAGAAAACATCACAAGGAACGCTCTGGCTCGACCTGAAAGATTAATCCTGCCAAATATTAATTCAAGTGAAACCTACTTGAAGTGTACTCAGAAATTTTATTGCTCCTCGATGGAATTTCAAAGATCGTAAAATGCCTACGATGACTTTACAAATAGCAGTTCCAATCGTATTGAACCACCTTAGGTGTCCCTGCTTACAATCTACAGGACTAAACAAAATTTGGATTACTTGAATGTCAGATCTGTCCACATAATGTGGAAGGTCAGTGCCGAAACAAAAAAAAAATCAGCCTTTGTAAGGTTCTGTATGGTTCTGGGGATACATCTAGAACTTCGCAATTTTCTAAAGTTTCTGTAGTTGGAGATAATGGCAGTGCTTTTCGAAGACTTAATTCCGTGAAGCACTTGGTGTATGTTTTCTAACCGAATGATATTTTGACATGAGGACATCAAGTTGAATGTGCAGGATGTATGTTAGCACTCAGACTGCTGATATTGTGGGTTTTTTGAGTCCAGTAGTTCATTTGTTAATGGGATAATATCATTTACTTGGACATAAGAAAAGTGTGGAACCAGCATTCATAGAACTATTGTATTTAAAAAAACTGTTGTGTTTTTTGTTTGTTTGTTTTACTCATGGTGAGATATAAAGTATTCAAATACTAATTTCTTTTTATATTCCATTCTCCTACAGTATTTAGTGCACATTATTGACCAAATAAGTATAACTAGGAATTTTCTTAAGGTCAAATATTCCTGAGAACAAACCTACTCTTTCATTTGTACCGTCCCAGCTCTGAAATACCTGTCTGGATTTAGAATTCTTTCGCCCTGCTGCAAACTGGAGAGAGGCGTTAAGGTTGGATATTAAAGCTCAGAAAATTAGACATTGATAATGGAAAAGTAGATTAAAATAGATCACGATTTCACCTCTAGAAAGGAACGGAAGATCCTGACAGACAGAGGGAACTTATTTTCCACCTAGGACAGGACATTCCCATGTGGATGTCCTGCAGCCCCGGGAAGGGGCAGCTTCCCTGAGCTGACAGACCAGCTCTAACGGAGCACTGAATGGGGTATAAATAACCCATAACACTTACACTGCAGGTGGAAGATGGATGGGGTACTTGAAAGGAGGCTCTTGGGGACTCAGTGTGGCGTGCACGATAGGAAAACGTATCCCGAGTATGTGCTTTGTACTGGGAGACACAGGTGAGGGCCCCGGGGTCTGTCAGACCCCAAGTGATGTATTAGTGCGATGCTACAGTACTGCTCGTGATGGTTCCTTAGTCGAGGAGTGCCTTTGTGAGTGAGTTTTGGAGGTTCCCTGGCTATTGAGGTTTCTTCTTCTTCCATAAGTGTGTTTTTACCGTAATGTAGATGCCTAGCTGAGAAAACACATCTGATTTCTATAACAGAACTATTAGAAGTGTTCTAACTATTTGGGATTGTTAAAGGTTACAAGTTTTGAAATAACTGTTCTGCTATGTATGGGACAAGCACCTCAGTGTGTTTTCAATGCAAAGGTTTAACCACATGTGATCTCCCTAGACCATATGGCAAAAAAAAAGATACTTCAGAAAACCTCGGGTCTAGAAAGCCCTGTGGAAACCATAAAAATTTTCTCTTCATCATTGTTAGCCCCATAGGCAGACAGCTGGGTCAGATGTTGGGATGCCTAAAAATTGTGGCTCTGCTCCTGAGAGGTAATGACCACATGAATTAGCTGCGAGATGGGTATGTAAACAGTGGCAATGGCAAGACTTTCGGTATTTCTTTCTCAGCAAACTCCCACTTAGGGAACACAGTTCGTGACAACCTGGCGGTCCCGGCTTGTTACTGCGTTAGGGATACAGCTTCATTCATTTACATTTGCAAGTCTATTTCCACCAAGGAAAACATCTGGAAATTTATTTTGTTATTGTTTAATATGAAAGCTGAGTCACAATAAAGTAAAATGAAATGACAGCCTTTCACATGACATTCTTGTCACCAAAATACTGTAACTCATGCACAGTTGAGGACATTTCTGTTCTTTTTTTTTTTTTTACATTTGCCTGCATTTAAAAAATGTGTTTGTAATTAGATTTGTCCGTGTTTTCTGTAAGCATAAAATTTAAGTGTTAAATATAGTACTTAATCTAAAATAGGAAAAAGAATTATGCAAACCCAGTAACTTTTAACCACAGTGACTTTTAGCCGCAGCTAGCAGTACGCAAGCAGTAACTCTGCAGGAAAAGAGAAACAGCAGTCGGTATTGCAGCCCATTGCCCTAATAGAACCGGCCTGTTCGTGCAGCACCTTCCAGGTGATCAGGCGGGGATGTCAGTGCTGTGCATTAAAGTCGGCCCCAGCTGGAGACGGCTCTTTGATCTCCGCGCCAGCACTTTGAGCGCGGCCGGCTCGCCGTGGGGCCGAGCCAACCGGCTCTGCTCAAACACAGTTAGGATCTATGCAAAACCATCCCAAACGTGCTGTCACTACCACGTTCCAGTTCTCAGGGAAAAAATAAACAAACGCATCTGAAAAATACATTTGTTTTGTCACCGATAAGGACAGGCTCCGCCACATTTCCAGACTGGTGGCGCAAGAGGTCGTCAGGGAGCTGCGCTCAAGTGTCTGAGAGACGGGGCCTCGTTTTGAGCACCCACAGAGCCCCTGAAGTCAGGGTCAGGTCTGCATGCTTGAAAAAAACAGAGAATTTATGTAGTTAATTACAGACTTGTGGGCTTGCATTTTTGCATAGCTGGGCATGAGTTATAAATCTTCGTTCTCTTAATCTCCCTCTTACGAGTTATAATATTAATTAGACCATACCCAGTAGACCCCTCTGGAGTACTTTCTTCTGCACGAGAGTTAAAGTACTGGTTCCTTGCTGGAAAACAGTCTGTGATTAGAGTGAAAGTACCTTCTTTTACTCTTTCATTATTTTCCAATACATCTGATGAAAACATTTCAGATTTATATATACGTATTTAGCAGCTGTCTCATATTTACCTAGACCGTGAGGTATAAATTGAATTTAGTGCCTTTTCTCCTAGAATAAGTATGTGTTTGGCGATTAGACAATGGCAAAGGTATTTCTGCTCTGTCACAAATGTTTTTCATTGTTTAATATTTTGGATTATTTAATTTCTTTTTGTTTTGTGTGTTATATTACAGCCGATTTAGCAACAAGGACACTTCCATTTTTATTTTGTAGAGGAAGTACAAGAGGGCAGTAAAAGAATAATATGGGAAGTATAATTTAAATAACCAAGATCAGATATCACCTCAATTAGTTGAATTTGAAAAGACTATTTGGGAAATCAAGTTGCCTAAATCATTAATCGCCTGGTACACAGTGAGCACAAAACAATTTACAGAGTGGCTTCTCAGGGAGAAAAATGGTGAGCCCAGAGATAGGTGAACACCCTTTCAGAAGGTGCATGATGAGAGCAGATATATTCTGTGCTGGTAAAACGAACTGCTAAAGGAATCCTGGAAACGTATCCTGGAAGCCTAATGAAGTCTTATCATTTTTAAACTTACTTCTGAGGTTGTCTTGAACTGCCATAAAAATAGATTGCTGGAGCAGAAAATGAACGAGTGTGGTTATTCCTGCAGCAGTTGAAGAAAAGCTGACAAATGAGCGCTTGGACTGTTTAAAGACATCTGTTAAGGGTGTCAGTAATGCAAAAGTGTAAGAGACAAGAGTGAAATTTACAGCTAGACCAGAGGAGGGACATTGGAGGCTGCGGAAGCGCATTCTGGAAAGGTAATAGAGTGTTGAACTTAAGAGTTAAAACAAAAAAGGCATGTGGCCAACTCCCCGCCTCCCCAAGGACATACAAACCCTGTCCATGTCAGTATACCAACGTGAGATGTGTAAAGGAAAATATAGGTGACCTGAAATTGTTGGCACAAAAGAGATCTCGACAAAGCGGCCATTGCAGAAGAATGCTGGAATGACAAAAATCAACGGGAGAGTGTAATACCTGGCTATAAACTGAGCAGGAAGGACAGATTAGGTCATGGCGCTGGGGGAGCAGTATTAGGGCTACACTGGTTAGCCTTCTGATCAGGAAACGGATATTGAGGCCAAAACGTTGAAGGAGATCAAAGAATCAGCTAAGCCTAATGAGGCAGTAAGAAGGGGTGACTTCAACTACCTTCAGCTGGTCAAATGTCACAGTGGGATAAGGCAGAGGGGAAGCAATTTCTCATCCCTCGAAGTGATTGCCTTTTCGGAACAGGCCTTTCTAGGGTGCACGAGCTGAAGGGCAATTCTCGACTCAGTAAGTACAGGAATGCAGGTGAGAAATGCTGAAGTACTGTGTGAAGACAGGCCTGTACAGTTAAAGCCATGGTTGCTGAATAACTTGAACTCACTTAGAAATATGCTTACAGAACTACTGTAAGATTGGAAGATTTTAAAACTCTATTTAGGCATAAGATATCAAATAAAAATTATATGAATTAAATCTTAAGAATCAGTATGGAATCCAACTGACATATGCTAGAATAGAACGCATAGGCACAGCAATCAAGGAAGCAGGAAAGCAAGAGGTGTTTGAATATGGTTACAAGGTTCAGGGTATTTTTTGAACCGAATATATATGCTTCAAGAATTAAAAATGTGCTCCTGAGGATGTCAATAAAAAGAAATATTGCCTACAGCATGTGCATGAAAAGCATGTGAAGCTATGGCATTATCAAAGTTGTCAACTCATTCTCACAAAAGGAAAGAAAAGAATTATCAAGAGCAAATGGTTTGCAATACAGTTGTTTGGACCACTGAACTAGCAGAAATGAGTTATAGAGTATAAGGACATTCCTGTGAACTGTGGTTTTCTGTAGGTGGCTTCATTTAGCATCACGGACACAGTGCTAGGGAGATAAGGGGCTATATTATACTGGTATGTGAGAATAGGAGGAGCAAGAGCAAAGAGAATAATTGAGAAGCAGCCAGAAACGAAAGCAGATTTCAATCCTTCAAAAAATATGTAAAGAACTTTAATGATGTTAAAGTTGCTGTTCCAGCATGAAATGGTGAGACACTTCAAACAGGAGAGGTAGATGTAGGTAAAGTGGTGACAGATGTGATTCATCAGTACTGTACTTGTATACCTCATCATATCGTAGGGAGAATATATTGACTTGCTAGTGTGAGCACGTCACATTAGAAGCTATGTTTGGAAACAGAAGAATAAAGTTATTAGAGATAGAAAAGGACTTTCATATGCACCAAGACTTGAAAATATTGGAAATGAAGCACTAGAGGAAGGGGCTATAATACTGATATACAAAACATTTTTTTCCTTGACACTGTTCTAATAATACAAGCCCAAACAGAACCAAATTTTGAACGTTGATATCCATTTCAAATTTCAAGTAAGCTAGGATCTTATTATTCGGAAGGTTTTTAGAATGCGGGATACCATTGAATGCGGCATTCTTTGCACAACAGGCATTGTTGCTTGTTTAGTGGATGATTATGGTCATGGTTCTCTGTTCAGCATATACAAGAAAAACAACATTATTATTTTCTTGTGGCTTTGGAGGCACGAGTGGTAATTACGCTTACCAACAGCCAGCTATCTTGTGGCTACAGAAATATGGAAAAGATGGTTGCATCATTTCCTTTGTGGCCCTGAAAATCCCTCATGCTAAACTTGAGATGACAGTGTGAGAGCGCTATCCATGCAGGGGTGGATTCGGGATGCACGGCCACTTGTAAAGGAAAGCAAGTGGGATGCGCTGGAAACCTTGATAGTAGGTCCGAGGGAAGTCGTATTGCCATGGATAATCAGTTACATGCACAAGCATTTAACATTACGGTTGTAAGGAACTCAGAAGATCTAAAATAAACCTTATCATAATTACAGAATTTGCAATATGTTGACTAGGTGGCCAAACACCACCACTGTTCATCAACTATGCTTTAAATATATATAAATATATAGATACACATACATGTATCCCAAAGGAAACCACTATTGCATTAATGGTCTGTATGCCTTGTGAACTTAAGGAGCAATAGTGCAAATATAGCAGAATAAAAGGTTTATTTGTTTGTTTATTTTTTGAATGATCTATGAAAGTTGAAAAAGTGTCCTTCACTATGTACTATATGATCTTTTAAAGGAAGTGTCTTAACTCCCAAGAAGTAGAAGTCCCTATTTTCATCTAAATTTTGGACTTTACGAGTCGTTTACCTGAAGATCAAATTTGCTGTAACCACGTATCTTATTTCATAATTAAATTTATTTTAAACTTATTTTTTCTGCCTTATATGTCAGTTGCTTTTTAATTGATCAACAAAAATAAATGTATTAAAATGAACGTACTTGCTAGTAACACAGATACTCATGCAGAAAAGTAATGTCAATTGAAGTAATTGTTTTGAACAAGGTGAGAATAAAAGAACTAGTTTTTCATTTAGTTATTTGATTCTCCTTGTGAAAACAGATAGTAAAGGGATTTTAATTCTGCCTGTTATAAATATTTTAGCTACTTCTTAAGTTATAGTTAGTAATAACATTGGGGAAAATGACAAGATTAATCTTTAAGGTTATTATATCTGGATTACTTTGAGCTTCATAGCAGCTGATATAAGTATCTCCCATAGTTGTTCTCCTGACAAGCTAAGAGGAAACAATGAAACAACTGAGAATATATATGATGAAATATATTAAATTACTCTTGTTTTACATTACACAAATAAAATTGGAATATCCTTGCCTAAAATCTGTATGGACTTACTTTCCTGTAACACTGGAAAAATACAATTGAAATAAATTGTAATTAAATTCTTTTATTCTCTGATGGTAAAATACAAAATCATATCATTTATTCTATTTGTTGTAGTTTGAGTAATCATGCAATAGTCTATATTTGCTAAGTAATAGTAAAATGTACTAGCTTCTGTTATTTTTCTCCATCACTTTCATTTCTTCGCATGGACAGATCTGACTCCATCCACCTATGCAAGTCCATCCCAAAGTAGAGTTATAGAAATTGATGCTAGAATTATATATAAAAAAAAAAGTTACAAAAATGTGGATGGAGGAATTGTGCTAACACAGGACATAATTAAGAGAAGTTCTATCTTCCACTGATGTCTGAAGGATACAGTGATTTTTTGACTATTTGCTGTTTTATAACTTTTTTTTTCTCGAAAATCAGACTTTTCCTTCCTACTAAGAGTCAGGAGGAAAGTTATCAATGGTTATAAATGAACAGAAACAAAGAAGCCTTATTGCAATGCAACAAAACAGTGCTGTCATTTACAATAAGCTTAAAAATGGTGCAATTAACCTGTAGGCAGACAAAAGAGATTTCTGCTTTAATTTAGAAGATGGTTGTGTTTTGATTAGAATGAAATGGCATGCAAAAGTTACTACTGGAAGTCAGTAGAATTTACTTCTGAGTTCCTTACAGTGATTTAATTCTAATGAGTGCAGAACACCACCCAAACACTAATCTGAGTCACAAAATCTTCAAAGGTAATAGATAATGCAGGAATAGAACATTTCTAGCCTGGAAAGTGAATTATATGGAAAAAAAAAATTAAAAAATAATGGACTACTGATGGCCACCATCTTTATATGATGATTTTCATTGATCAGTTCCTTGTCTTGAGCTCAGGTGAATACAAAGGTGATGGAGGGCTCCACCACATCAGAAGGGTCGTGGTCTTTTGTGAGGTAAAAGATAATGGAGGAGAAGACATTCAATTCCCATCTTGGTATTTCTCCAAACTTTCCTTGTCTTTGATGATAATGAATCTAATTGTTGCCTTCTCCCAACGGTTAGAATGCAGGAGTCGTACGTGTTTCCTTCAGTACTCTTAGAACACACGGAAGGAAGTCAGTGAAGATTTATTTTTTATTTTCTTCCTTTTCTCTCTCTCTTTTTTTTGAGAATCCTAATAATAGAACACATACCCAGGAAATTACATGGTTCTTTGAAACAATACTGCTGATATGGGGGGAAAAATCAGTCCGTGACCAGATTTATTACTTGGGGGTTAATTATAAGCATTGGATCTGTCCAAAGAAAAGATGGACTTGAGTATACTGGTATAGAATTAATAACCGTGGAAAATAAACATAACAGTAATAGGAATTTCAGTGCCTTGGACAAAACAATGTAGAGAAATGAGAAGAAAAATCAACCCCATTCTTACATGAAGCTGGAATTGAATTTTGATTGTATATTGAGCAATTATTTTAAAAAGAAAACAGAAGTTTGAATGATGATCCTCTAGATTAAAGATACTGAAGTTGTTTCTTAGCTCATTCTGCAAAGAAAAGGAAAAATGTAATCTTGAGTCTAATAAAGGAGGATCCTTGAGATTTGATACACAGATAAACCTGCACTATCAGCATAAAATTTGGAGACGCAAAACCCACAGTCATGAATACTGTGGAAACCTGATTAGTTCTCAGAGAATCTGTATTTCTTTCTTTAATCAAATCTTGCCACTTTTAGGCACAGCATTTGATTTGTCATCTAAAGAAGCTCATAGCACCTGAGTTTCCTATTGATTTCCAGTTCTGATATGCATATTTTCTTGCATGTGGGTTGTAATTAATTAATAGTTAAATAATAAAATAGACAAGCTAGCTCCATATAAATAAGTTATAGATAAAGAAGGCCAGAGTTTCAAGACTAAGTAAAGAGCATAACTGGAAAGATTCTAAACATGAGGTAAAACAAGCAATTATATTTTCCTATACTGTCAGCTAGAAAAAAAAAATCTGAATGTCCCAGTTGAAGGTCTACCAAACTTGGCTTTGATCTTCTAAAAGAGAAATAGAACAAATGATTTGGTGTGGTGCCAGACTCTCCTCCATTAGCATCTTTTATCAGAAATATCTGAATTTCTAAATGAGAGTTAAATAGAGTCACCCCAAAAGCCACGAGAAAGCTGACCTGACCTTTTGCCACCACCTGTTCAGGAATGGGATTTTCTTAAGCATGCTCTTCTATACAGATAAAAGGTTCATAAAATCTGACCTGCAAAGAATGGTTAAAGGAATTAGATTTGTTTAGTCTAGAAAAGAGCAGACTGAGGGAGGATGTGATTACAATCTTCCAGAATGTAAAAGAATGTTATAAAGATGCTAGTGATCAGTTTTCTCTCTCCAGTTGGGGAAAAGACAAGAAGGAGGATGTTTTAATATAAAGGAAAGATGTTTAGATTATGTATTAGGGGAAGAATTTCTAATGATAAGAATAGAAAATATGGACAAAAACTACATAGGAGAATTGTCTTATCATTTACAGGAAATTTTCAAGAATAATTAGACCAATGCCTGTCATTAGTAGTTTGGATAGCTACCCTTTTTCATGATGCTACATGATTAGGTAGGTATGATAGGTAATGGGTTTTGAGTCATTTTCCGCTCTTCTATTTCTGTAACTGTTACAATTGGCAAGGTGTTGTAATTTCAGGCATTTGGAAATAAAAATAATCAGCTAATGGGAGGCTTTTGATCTGAATATGATACTTCAGCAAAAGAAAAGTAAAGAAAACAACAACAACAAAAAAACAGATTATGTGATAAAGATAACACTGTCAGATGGATGACAGAATAATTAGATAAGGAAACCAAAAAAATATGCATATTGACTTTGGATCCGAAATTTGGAAGAGCACAGCTCACTAAGAATAGCAGTGAATTAGTTTTTGCTCTGTTACTTCAGAATATTGCATTATACATTTGTTTTCTGGTTAAGGATAATAAGAAAAAAAAAAAGATAAAAAAAAGACAAAAAAGAGAACTGTGATAATCATCCTGCAGATATATCCAGTGCTGAGTTATGGCAAACCCATTCGAAAGAATAGAAATAACTTCAAAATCATACTGTCTTTCCCAAATGTTCATAAAACCTAGGTAAAACACAGTACATTGTGATCCATTGCATGTTCAAAACCAGCTGAGGAATAGTGAAGAAATTTAGAGAACATAAGCTAAATCTAGACCTTGAAAATCAAATTGCAGATTAAAAATGAAAGTGAATGAAGATTTTAACTCTGTTCCATGTTGATGCCAGTTGCCTGTGGTTTGAAAACATGACATGCCTGTAGCTTACTTGTGTTTGCTGTTGACTGGGGAGCTTAGAGATATGCTAGATGTGTAAAGGCACCTATTCATATTCGTAAGTAGGGAGCAGGTATCAAACATCAGGAATTTCATTTTGCAAAGAAAATTACTTATTTTTTAAAAAAGTTTTCTTGATTTTCTCTTAAATGTAAAAACTGGTTATGTATTTTGCTTACCTGTGTTATTTTTATTTTGTAGGTGCTGCACAATGGACTTGTCATGGAAATGAATCATCCAACAGCTGGGAGGATAGCTGTTCCAGGTTAGATATTTATTTATTTACTTCTAATGGAGCTTCAAACTAAATGCTGTATGACATTCTGAGTAGTTCTGGATCTCAGCTGAGGATATGACACATCTTCACTTTTCACTCAAATGAACAAAAATTTAACCAGGAAGACATTTCTGCTCGTATTCATTCAGAAGCAGAAAAATGGGTTAAAATGTGCATCGGAATAGCTTCTGCTTTTCATCGGTCAGTTGTCACAAAACATGAACGTGGATTTGATAATATTTGCAAACTCCCACTGATAGAAATATTACTGCTAAATCATCTACATGAATGTGTGTATCTGGTTTTGATTTAGGTCTGTTTTGAAAGTTACACTGACTTCTTCTAGGGACATTTCTGTTGTAAAAATAGAAAAAGAAGAAAGAGAAGGAAGAGAAGGGAACTGAAGGATTCTTCACAGCTTTTTTTTTTTAATGAAATGAGATAAAAATTTCTGCAGTGATGTAGCCTTGAGTAGCTGTATTGAATTTCTGAAGAACACAGACTTAATAAACCAGTCTCTCCTCTTTTATGCTTAAAGGGGATCAGGGCTTAGAACTGCTGTAGATTTACTTGGAGTTGGTGATGAAATGGAGGCAGGTTTATCCAGAGCTCTTATGAAAATTCTCATTTACAGCCTCACATTTGGCTCTGTTTTGAGTACTGAGCCATACCTGATTCCCTCTAAGCTATTTGGTCAACTTTTTTCTGCCTCTTTATGCTTTTCTCTCTCCCAAGCCACATGCAGAATTATTTCCTCCTGCATTCAGAGCACCATGTCGTTTTTATTTTTAAAACATCTTCTCCTTACATAGTGACTTTCTGTGCCAAATTCCACCCTCTGACACAGCATCCAGTTGTCATCAATTTTGGTTGACTTGAGCACATGTAGTGGTAAGAAGAATTTGACCCATAAAATTTATCTTAATTTGCACATCCTGGAATCACACTGGGATGCAGAAAGAATTATTTGAAAGAAATCAATCCCAGATTAGATCATGTTTTTTTGCATGAAGAGAGGGGGTGTTTTGTGTGCGTGTATGTGTGTGCCTCTTTATCACAGTTTGCATTCCACATTTGGTCTCACCAGACTTGGAAGTTTGGGTGACTGGATTCAGAAATGCTTCTCTGATTTAGATGCACATGTCTGGAAATAGCAATCCTTATGTTTTAGTTTGTAACAAAAAAAGTAATCCTGGTTTATTTACCCAAAGTGGAAACTAACAAGGGTAGTGATTTAATTCTTTTTAAAGAAGTGGGTAGAAAAGCCTTGCAGATGGCAGAAAAAGTGTGTAAGGTTTCCGTGTTGCATACAATGTATAATCTATCTTGGAGAAAGCAAATACTCCTTAAGGGGATAGGTTAAACTACAAGAAGAGGAAGGAGATGAAAGGAATGTTCTAATGTCTGTCAGCAGCGATAGAGAGTATTGGCAAGAGAGGGAGTTTTTACATAGGTAAACCACAGTACTTCCCAAATCCTTAGTTATTTTTTATTTTATTAAAACTCCAAACCAGTGACACTGCACTGAACTGAAATAAATCATCTTAATCTCTTATGGTTTGCCATTTAGATGGGCTTCTATGAAGAGCTTGTTGTATTGAAGCAGATGGCTGAAATGATTATTGGACATTTGAGCAGGAAAAGGAGAATTCCTTTCCTTCCTAGCATGGAAAGATAGGGATGGGAGAGCCAAGGGAGTGCAGGGTGAAGGATATTCGTTCAGTGTGAGCAGAATGGGCCTATTCATATTGGTAGAAAAGAACTATATTACTTTGTCCCAAAATCAAGGTGCATAAAGAGTTTGGCTACTGTTTGTGGTAGATAATGGAAGTATCCTGGAGCTGTTCTTGTCAAGGATGTATCTGAAGATACAGGGGAAAGTGTGTAGAGAAGACCTCCAGCAGATCCAGAACAACTCCTCAGTGCTCTCTAAAATAGTGCTAACTTGTTTTCAGTGTAGTTATATTCAAATACTAGGTACAGAACAGCCTTTTTAAACTCTCAGTTTCTGCCTCAGGGTTCCTTAATAAATACATTAATGTGAATGTTGGAACTGAACGTTAAACAGATTAAAAATGTCTGTGTGAAGACACTGCGGAGACTCTGATCCCAAGATAAACTGGGTGCCTGTTATTTCTTATCCATACAGGCCAGAGTTTAATGTGTCTTTTAGTAATTGAATTGGACATCACACTTGAGGCTCTTGACAGAGGTCAGACTTGGTGTTGCCAAGCTGTGACTGCACGATCCACATTTAGAGAGCGCGAGCGTGCGGGCAGACTGCAGCCCCGAAGATCGCGGCTGGCCTCTGCCTCCCTTGTGTTGGTTTGGACTGGTCCTTTCTACAGGCATAACTCTGCTTTGGAAGTGAGTTCCAATCTCCATATGCAGCTTCACTTGTAGATTCTGCCTCTGTTGACATTCTGAGGGATTTCTTCATCAACTTAAATGTTGTCCACATTTTTAACATTGAACTTGTTGACTCATATCCCCGTCCTTCCCTTAAATATATTTTGAATGCTCCCTATGTGCTTACTGATTTTGTTTCCTTCTACACCTCATTAATGCTTTCTTCCTTACCCATATGTGTGTGTGCTTGTGTTTTTTTTTTAATTTTTCAATTTTTTAATTTTAATTTACAACCTTAAATATACTATGCCAATGACTGAAGGCAGACCCTAAAGTACCCAGAGGTACTGGAATCAGAGAGGTTACATTCTTACATATATATTTCATATATGCCTATATATTTCTATTCCTTTTATTTTTTTTTCAAAATGTGTGCACCTAGGTATTGGTATTAGGAGATATACTAACCTAGTATTTTGGTTTTCTTTTGCTTCTAGGATTCACCAGAACTTGTCTTTGCATATATACCCTGCTGTTACTAAGTTAGTTGTTAGACTCAAGGGCATATGTGAAAAAGGGGGAGTTGGTTCAGTCTGACTGAAGTGTGACTATATGAAAGGCTACAGGAAGGGCTGCACTCACCATTCTGTGCAGGACCAATCCATCAGGTTGCAGGACCAGGAGGCTGCTTTGGCTCTTAGTTCAGGGCAGGAAGGGCCCCCACCATGGTTGGGAGTGGAACCTGTCCATAAGGAGAGGCTGAGGATCTAGGGCTTGTTAAGCCTGAAGAAGGGATGGTTTCCGACAGCAGCCCTCCAGGGCTAGGAGGAAGGGCACTGAGGAGAAAGACTCTTCATAATGTTGCGTGGTGGGAGAATGAGAGACTACGGGCAAAAACTGAAACAAGAGACTGGATATAAGGTGGAGCTTTTCCACCTTGAGAAGAGGCAGGCAGTGCAGCAGGTTGCTCAGAGAGGTTGTGCCAGTTCAGCCCTTGGACACTCTCAAGAAACTGCTGGATAAAGCTCTGAGCAGCCTGGTCTGAGCTCAGAGCTGACCCAGCTTTGAGTATGAGGAGGCTGGATGGGAGAACTACCGAGGTCCCTTCCAACTTGGCTCATGACATGATTCTGCGATTAACCTCAGCATTTCCTCTCTCATCTCTATTGTGCTTAGCCCTTTCAGTGGAGATCTGGAAGAGGAACAGCGTGTTTTTAAGAAAATGAAAAATGTAGACCACAAAAAGTACTTTTGAGGGCAAGAAAATGATAGAGGAGCAACGTTTTATAGAGCGCCAGATTGTAAATGGTGCTGAATGGTGCAGAGACAGTACAGTTAAGTGAAGGGATGAAAATTCAAGAAGCTTTAGCATCTGGAATAGTCCTGAACTCCTCTGCCAAAGAGTAATGGACTTTTCCAAACAGCAGGAGCATGTGGGTTTCCGGGAACCACTGAGTAATTCATTCTGAATTGCAGTGTGGAGTATAATGGATACCTACTCATTTCAATTTTATAGAAAAAGCTAATGGCTATGATGCAATGTTGACCAAACCTTTCCCTTTATCATATATTTTATGTCTGGTTTAGAAAACTCAAAAATATTTCTAACATTTGCATTATTGAGCATCAGTGTTAACTTTTAAAAGTTGTCTGTTGTGGTTTATAGTCAAAAAAGTGTTTGTAATATAAAAAAAAAGTACATTCAGTTTTTCTTAACAGACCAAATCTAATAGAATTTGCTTTATTAATTGCTTAATTACTTTGTGAAATAGACCCCACTTCTGACCACATCTTGAATCAAATAGGAAACAACACATCAAATAGGAAACCAGATAAAACACCTATTCCAGACAAAATGATTATTCTTAGCTTTGATCGTGTTCCTATTTATGTTCTTCTCATCCCCATTTCCTGAGTTGGTAAACAGTATTTCTGTCCCTTGGCCCATGCTCTTGGTCAGAAAGGGCCATGTTGTACCTGCCCTCGTGACTCCCTGCAGTGCCGTGAGACAAAGTGTTTGGGGGACGGATCCAAGCTCAGGATTCCTCTCTGGCATAGTTTTCTTGGACTGAATTCAGGCAATCTCTGTTAATTAATCAACCTGCTCAAGAGAACTGTCCCTTTTTCCCATCTTCTCCTGTCACTGTATATTACAAATATACTACTGAAACAGGAAAGAATTTTTTTTTCAGAGATAGGCTTTTCCTGTTGCATGATTCATTAAATGGTGTCGTGGTTCCATGGAGACCCATTGCTATCAATCTCTTAGAGGAATGGTTTTAGTCTTTGAGGCAAGAAATCTAGTAAGACTTCCTCACTGCGCCATAGACTTCTTCCTTAATCTCAGACAAAGCATTTAACTGATCTTCCTCATCACTTATAGCTCTTCTGATCTTGGTTAGGATTTGAAAAACATTTTGAGTTCTTAGGGAAGGAATTTCATACAAAAATATATTTATATTTATTATGTATTTATACTTATTTTTACCATCTCCAGGGAAATCTAATTTTAGAGGTGAAAACAACAGAGGGGTTTCAATATGTTTGCTCAGTGTATTTCAATACAGGGAGCGTATATTGCTGTTAAGTATTCATACCATCCGTTTTTGTTCACTTACTGAGAGTCAAGCGGGGGAGCTTCAGGAGGACTAGATACATGGCAGAAAAAGACGTCTTTCTGCATTAGGGGAGTATGCAGGAAATTAAGGACGTCTGTACTACAATCCATCGTTTCCTGCAGCTAGGAGATCTCACAATACAGGAAAAACAACAACAAAATAAAAAATCCCAGCTTTTTTTTTATTTTTTTTTTTCCAAGAACCTCTGCCTGAACTTCTGATCCTGTCTGCTTCTCATCAGGCATTTTTCTCATATATGTGTGTGTATGTGTGCGCGCGTGTATGTGCATGCATGTGCATGGCTGATGTTGATTGAAAAATTTTAATTTCACTTCACTATTTATGGTACATTGGAGACAAACAGCTTCACCGACATTACCGTTACCTCATTCGCCTTTTTTAGTCATCAAGGCTGACTGTTTATGTCTTTTACATTCACAGAGCTGATTTCAATTTTGAGGAATTCAGGACCATTACAGGAACTCAGCAGAAATGATGTATGACAACTCACTTAGCTATCCTCAAAATACTTAATAAATAAATAAATATATAAACAAGGTATCGGTGCTGATTGCAAAAGCAGAAAAGAGATGGTGGGAATAGCAAGAAATATGCTATAAGCTCCAGAGTTATGTAGAACAAGCTAGTGCATTTTTTAAAATGTAGATATCCTAATTTGTAATCTTTTAAGATTCCTCTTAAAGCAAAACATTAATTACAAGCCTTTGCATATTATTTCTCCTCTGCCATATATTTCCAGAGTATTTTTCTGAAAGATATTTTAAAATTTGTTATACTTCCTAAAGTGGTTTTAGTGCCACGGGTAGTACTTTTAAAGTGATAACTTTAAAGAAGAAAAGCCGACTTTCTCTTTGCTGGTTCTATGAGCTTAGTTATTGGGGAGCACTGGGAAACGGTTCCTCTTTTCCAGCAACCGTGGATTAACTGCATGCGTGTCCTGCTCTCATTCCCGTGCAGCCCTGTGGTGTTAGCCAGCCACTGGCTCCTTCCGACTCGTCCTAGGCAGGATCTCAGCTGGGATCTCCTCCCTGCAGACCCCAGGGTGTTTTAGTCTCTCCCTACATTGTGTGTGTGCGTGGCAATCAAAGGTGTTTTTCTTGCAGAGAAAGTTTCTTTTGAGGAGCTACCACTGACATATTGGGAGGTAAAATAAAAATATTTCAGTGGACAAGTAAGGACGTGTGCCTATTCTGTATGTAATGTAATCAAGCAAAATTTTGGATGACGTTTGGCTGAAGAGTAGTCAGTGATTATACATCTACATTTTCTCCGTATGTACTAAAGCAGGCTATGATTTGCTTTAAATTAGACACAGTAGATTCTTCTGGAGGGAAAATTTAAAGATGCTGTGACATATGAAAAGAAATTGTTTTGAAGTACTACTTGAACATCTAGATAAATTCATTGATTTCCTACCACTGATGACCTAGAATCCTGGAATCCAGTTTTATTCAGAAACAAAAGAATTGTTTTATTTCTCTCTTCAAATGTATTTCTCACTTTTTTTTCTATATAAGTAACAGTAACCTAGAAAGTGCTTGTTTGCCCCTCATTCTGTAACAAGCAGAGCCAGGTGCTCTCACAGCTCGGGGTGCGTGATTGTAAAGATATAGCTGCGTGCCTCGGGTGCATTGTAAAACAGCCAAATTACTTCAACACCCATAAATTGTAGGTATATCTTTATGATCTTTAATAATTATTGGATAAGAAAAGGAATCCACTGTCAGCTAAAAGTTTGGCTTCATTAAATGCAAAAGTATGTTTTAAACATTTAGACAATTCTACTTAATCCCTAGGATACTGAGTACATTAATCTACATTTGTATTTCCGACATGTCTTTTTGCCCCAAGCCCTGCTATGTGTGAGCCTAGATGGAGAAATGTTGTGGTCAGCAGTGGCCATTAGACCATGTAGTTCGACTTTGAGCCATTTACTCCTTTCAGGTACATTTTGACTAAAGTGGGTCGTATTCAGAAAGTTGACAGTTCTAAATTAAAGTCCTCCAGAGATGGAAAATTTCATCAAACCTGTGCCAGTTTCTTGAAATGACTAATCCCGTTCATTATTAAAAATCCATGCCGTATTTGTAATCTGAATTTACCTACTTTTTTAATTCAAAAGGTTTTTCATGTCTTTCTCCCATGAGTTAGCTTCAATTACCTTTATTTTCTCTCATTAAAAATACTTACATGATAGAAATTGCATCCAGACTTCTTGATAACCTATGTGAGGTGCTTTGACCAGGTAGTGTGTGCAAGCAGAGTACCCTGTACTCTGTAGCTGCACCTACAGGACCTTTGTAGTCCTGTCTCTTCTGCAGTCTATATACTGCATCTTTACAGGAAAAAACATACAGGTGTATAGAGAATATTAATAGAGTGATATATTTTACTACAGAAAGAAGTTGATGTTAGGAAAATGTAGAACAAGAAGAAACTTAGGAGTCTATGTACTCAACTTAGTAGAAAATACGAGCCCTGGGACAGAGAGCAAAGTAACTGCTTTCCCTATGGTTCAACGTTATGCATCTATGTGCAGGTAATTATATATTTTTCTTTTTATTTTCATATCAGAAGCAGATTTAAAAAAAATTGCTTTAAAAACTATAAACTACAAAATAGCTTAAAAACTATAATATAATTTGTCTTGATATAATTTCAATTCTAGCTGAAATATTTCCCATTGGCAGCTTCTTTAGGGATCAGTGTGAATTTTCTGTGTGTCGTTCTCTGTAACCTCCCAGTCATCAATGCTTTCCAGGTATCTGTAGTGACCAGGTTTTTCAGCAGGACCTGCCTGCCCTGTGCATTCATCACAGCTCTCCATGTGGACTCAGAACCATACAGAGCAGATCTGCAACAGAGTCCCCTCCAGTCTCCTCTTGCTGTCTTTGGTCTAGCCTACCTGAATTTGGTTTAGTAATCTATTTTTCTTCTGTCTGTAGTTGATATAGTCTCCCTGAATTGTTTATATTGTTAGTTTTAGATGGAAAGATGAACATTTGGAATTCAAAGAAAAAAAGGCATCCTTTTAAATGTGCATTTCCCTCTTGATCTCCATTTCAGGCCCAAGTCCTAAGGTGCACTGTCTCCTACCACATTTCCTTGTCAATGACAATGAGCACACTGGCTACACTCTTCGGAGGAGCCTCTGATCCTGCTAATGTGTACTTCTGGCAGAGGTGAAGAGGGTTGAACCAAAATAAATCTATCTTGAGATAAAATCATTGAGCCAGTCAGTAAGAGCCCAGTCAAAACTCAGCCTCATGCCTACCTTATTTAACAGGTCAAAATCACTTCCTAACCTCTGCCTTCATTAATTCCTTAGCTTCTTGCTCCGAGAATTTAGCAAGGGTTTTAAAGAAAAGAGGAGACGAAAGGTTATAACTTGATGGTGGAAAGAAGGAAAGATCGCCTTCAAAATCCTTCTTGAAAAGAAGCCAGGTTCTCCCTTCTACCTGGTCTCATGAGGTGCCATCACCCGTGACTGGCACAGCTGGGGTTGTCACTGTCGCTGACACACAAGCACCAGAGTCTGGATCAAAGATTCCCACAATGTTTTCTGCCCCTGGGGTGAACAGTCCTGTCCCTTCTACCTGACCCAGCCAGAGGAACAAGTGCTCTTGCTGCTGTGCCCCTTGCAGGCATATGGTAACAGAGTCGAGGGCACCGTCATCAGCACCAAGACATACAAAATTCTTGCTGTTCTTCCACTGAAATACTGTAATACCATGATGGAATGGCACTCTTTGATACTCCCTTACTCTTTCATAATCTTTTTTTTTGGAGTCTTTTGAATGAACTTGACTCAGGTGTACTGCTTTACAAGCCTCCTGTCTGACTATAGGCAAGAGTCACTTGGTCCTGAAGTTACATTTCTCAGTTCTTCATCCAAGAAATAAAGATGATAGAACTTGCATGTAATGGCAGAGGATCAATATGTTCAGGGTAGCTCAGACGCTAATAATGAGAGAAAACTTGGTGCCATGCTTTCTGTGCAACTTTTAGGAGAAGGAATTGGGTAGAAGCGAGGGGCAAAGTAAGGCTTATGGATTTTACAGTTCGATTGAGGGGAGGCTACTATCAATACATAACCGTTATGGTTTAGTATATTTTTGTATATTTAACTTTTTATCCTTATCTCCTGAAGTTGGATGTATTTATCTCAATTGCTGCAAACTTGTAATTATTTTTGCTGCACTTCTTTGTACTTCCCATAGCTATTTCTGGTAATGTTCTTCCCATAAACGATTCTCATGTTGCATGAAAATCTCTTAAAAAAACCAGTATTGCCTAGCTTGGAGGTATAAGGTATCTGCATAGGCAGTAAAAAATGCATTGATCTATTAATCTGTCATGTTGCATTTCAAACTCATGCCTAATTTGCTTTCCAATTTCTTCCTGAAGAGTGTGTTGGTGGGGCTGTTCCCAGATCTCTCCTTCCGTCTGAGTGCCTGTGTTTCAAATTAGTTTTCTTCAAATATGTTTCTTCTCCTAATATGAGTGGAAAACAGAGCAACGGGAAAGCAAGTCTTTCATGCTTCTTGTCTCGCAAGATCCCGTTATATGGTCCGTGCAGGCAGAGTTTGATTGGGCCAAGCAGCCTCTTTACCTACTCCAGAGCTAATGTTTGGGGTAAGGGTACATCCTTACCCCAGCAGATCAGCTTTGCATGGATCCCTGCTTCAAAACAAGCGGAGTGATTTGGAGCTGAGACTTACATGTTCCAAATGGTGCCTTCATAATTTGGGCTATCCAAAGCATGGGCTATCAAGAATTGTTGCCACTTTTTTGGCTCCTGTTGTCCCACTGACTGTTGTGAAGTTCTTCTGGGATGTGGGAGTATGGGTACCTTTTTTTCCCCCAAATATTCTGTGAGTACATCTGAACTTTTTTTCCCCCGTTTTTTTTTATTTAGCTAAAATATGCTCCAAATTTGGTTTAAATTTGCAAACTTTTTTTGGGCAAATATAATCTGCTTGTCTTTCAATCACTGTCTGGTTTAAACCAAGGTTTAAACTAAGACAGAGAACAGAGCAGATGTGACCTATTCTATTCCAAGGGGTCTTGAAAGCATCAGGCTCTGGGGCAAGACTATTAGAAAATATCTTCCCCATGCACAGTCTGTTAAGGTTTGGAACAGTGTCCCCAGAGATGACGGTAGAATCCCCATTTCTTTGGCTGTCTGAAGCTAGACTGATTATAGCAGTAAATAAAAACAGTTTTAACCTTATAAAAAGCATATAAATCATTCTATTAAAAAGGATTGATGACTTACTGAATTTTAAAATTTGGTGCCAGTTTATTGCTTTAAATTAAACTGTTTAGAGATTGTGCCTATGGCTAGCCAATAAAACTTGATATTGATTTCTCTGTAAGGTGAATGTGCCTTGTGGGTTTTGCACTATATGCAGAGATGAAATGAGGCAGAGGCTTTCAGATTAGAACAAGGTTTTTAATATTCTTTGCAAGCTGTTTTTAGAAACATAACAAGGAACATAAAAGCAGGCACACTGTGAAGCGAGACAGCATGATTTAAAAACAAATATGTAGCAAACAGTTTCAGAGTTGATCATGCGCAAATACCTCATTCCAGTTTTGCAATCCTAACTTGCGCATACTGAAATCACAAGTGCATGCACACATCTGCTACTTCCAGTCAAGAACACATACGTATTTACACCAGTTTATATCAATTCAGAGCAAATTACAGGATTAGCACAAAAAAATTAAGGTGCATTAAAGTGATTTGTGGACTATTTGTGGAATATGGACTGAGATTATAGATTCCTACATGAGTAAATCTTTGCTAAAAAGCTTGCTCTAGGTTGCTTAATTGCATTTGGGAATTATTTGTTTTCTGAAAGATCTGTGAAGCAGAATTTTGTCCTAGAGTTGAGTCATTTTCTATGTACCCAGGTTTAGTTCTGGTGACGCAATGCAGCCATTTCTCTCTAGCTTTGCTGCATGTGTGTTAGGTTTTCTACATTGTGACCTGCTTTGAACCCCTTAGGGCTGCTGATTTGGTCAGTGAACTGGTCCCCCTGGAAAAATATTCCCTTTAAATACTGAAAAGGTCATGTGATGGGGGCAGGTTTAAAACATGAGGTTTCCTATGAAGAGAATAGTTAGCCTGAAAGTCTCTCTCCTCAGCCGGAGCCTATCCATCATTCGGGCTCCCACCACAAACCTACATCATCTTCCCTGCTCCTTGAACCTGGTACAAGGTGCTGAGACGCTAAAGAGAAACAGCTGTGTGGGACTGCGAGCGGTATCAGCACTGTGACGGGCAAGAGGAGAAGTTGTACTGATAGCAAAGGAATTAAAACAGGACGTGCAGCTGAAACTCTTCTACTGCAGGAGAACAGGAGTCGTCACTAAGGTTCTCCCCTTATCCCAGGACAAGCAAAATATAACAGCATCGAACAAGTGACTTTGGCTCACAGCAGCTGATCCAGTGTCAGGATAAGAGAACCAAAACTTGCAATGAAGGGCCACATGGATAAGAAAATGTGGAGGAGTTGAGGAAGGGGGCGAAAGGAAGAGGTTGTGATGAAATGCAGCCTTGCAGGCACAAGATGGTGCGGAGTTCCCTTCTGCAAATTGACCCTGCTCACTGGTTCATCAAACCAATACTCTGAGCCCATAACAAATCCTTGTTAGGTTTTGATTCTGGTTAAGGTTCAGTGAATACTTCAAAATAACAGGTCAGGTTAAATTCCAGTCTAGGAGAACATAATGATTTGAAACTCTTCTGATTCCATCTGTGGTCTATCTCTTGGGCTATAAGTTTTTCTGGAAGTGTTTAGAATATTTAAGAAAAACAAACAAATGCTTTGCAAAGATAATCATTTTCCATGCAGTTCTATCAGATGTTTTTCTAACAAAGCAGTGAGTTGTGTGCTTGATCATGTGATTGCACCACTTATTATTTCGGATGTGCAAGCCAGGTGTTTATGTGGATAAATGAAGACTGTATCGTTCTGCCTTTCATTTGAGTGTGTCTGCAGTTTAAAATCCGGCCTTCACCTCCCAGAAGGAAACACTTTAGGGATCAGTCAGTTTGACAAAGGAGGCTCTTTTGGCAAACACTCTAGTTTTTATGTTTATTCATGCTTAGGGAAATAGAGAACCTAAAGATGGGGCACAGATTTTCATCATGGTGCTGTATTTACCTTTGCTGCCTTCCTAGATAACTAGGTAAGGGTTAGCATTGCAATTCCTGAAAAGGAATTTTAGTTCCTGACTTTGATTATACTCGCAAATCAATGTCCTCATAAATCCAATTTATGATTTATAGATATTTTAGCTTAAAAGCAAAAGCAAAATTTAATAGCCTGCCCTTTTACAACTCTTCCTTTCTTTTTTTTTCTCCTGAGAGAAAATATCAGATCCTGAAGTGTTCCTCAGAGATTAATGTGCCCTGTTCTAGCTTTTACCAGCTCTGAAAGAATGTGGTAAGAATTGGTGGGTGAAGCACAACTTTGTGGGAGCTGCAGAGCAATGGGAAATGCCATTCTGACCCAGCCTTCATCATCATTTTTCAAGTGCTTTTGTAATAATGGCCCTGTAGAGAAAGTTGTTGAAGGGAAACAGAAAGAGAAATTGGAGTAATAGCTCAGAGGCATCAGCGCATGAAAATTTAATAGAAAATCCTTGGTGTCTTCATATGAAGCCATTCACCTTCTAAGCGCTATTAGTCTGACCTATTTTAAGTCTCTGCAAATGCTGGCGTAATGTGGAGATACTTTGGCACCTTCCTTCCAGTTTTTCTTAAGGAGGCAAAAAATATTTTGCTTACTACTTTGATATAACTTTCAACTTCTCTTTGCTAGATGACTCATCATTAAAAGTAATACCACCCACCATCAATGAGGTATTTGGTTACCGTTTCCTTGCATTTACTTTCAAGATTTTTCTCTCAGATGTCCTCTGGTTTGTTTTTGTAACAGGAGAAGTTTGCAGGCAGTTACTATGTTGTGGGGCATGACATGTAAGTCTATTTTTTGGATGTTTTCAGAGATTGCTATTTGCTTCCTCAGGTGTACCCAAAAGTGAATAAAAATGCAACACTGAGTGCATTTGGAAATTAAGAAGTCTTATCTCACTCTTGGAAACTCATACGATATTGGACACCAGTTCCAATATTATTCGCATATAACATAATTATGTATTATATCTATATAATATATAAATATGAATATATATTGCATATACTGTTATAGAATACAACCACACTGGTACCCATGGAGACAAATGGTTTTAAACTGCAGTGAGACAAGAATTATTATCAGGCATATAATTCATAATCAAGGGTTAAGTTGACAGTTGAGCCTTTCAGAAATCTGAATATTTTATTTTTAAAATATTTACTTTTTTTCTACAAAGCTAAATATTGTATAAAGGAGGTTACTGTAATTTAGAGCAAAGCTGAGCCATGATATCATAGTACAATTTTGTACAATTAATTTCACTAATTTATAACATAGCTATATAGTTTTAACTAGTCATGGCATTAAGGACAGAAAAATCCTAGTTTATATATTTTGGAGCAAGATTTCAAGTACTGAGTTCTGAATCTTCAAGAAATTTGTATGCTCTGATGGTTCGTGGAGATTGCGTTATTAAAGATAAGTGTCTTAGAAAGTAGAGAATAATTTTAAAAATTCAAGATAAATGAATTAAACATTGTTCTATGAAGTGTGAAAATCTCAGAAGAAGTGCTTCTTTCTTTGGATTCTTCTTGGAAGGTTAGGTTCTATTTCCAGGAGCTTTGCCGTATCATAAAATTTATAAATTCACTAGAATGAGGAATAGTGATCAATAGTCAACTCATCAATAGTTTTAGAGGTCCTGTAAAAAGAACTCAGTCGTAACTTAAGAAATTTTTCAAGCCTTTCAATGCTTAATTTCTCTGTCTGAATGGTATTTAGTATTTGTAAATCTACTTTTGTATTTAAGTAGCGTGGTCACTATGAAATCCTATTGCATGATAAGAAAATAAATGCAGGTACCAGGGACCGTGGCATCTGAACCACCACTTGGAGGAGAAAGGACATGATCCTGTACATGCTTTGCTCATTGTAACAAGGTAATAGCTAATTTCCACTTCATTGTTGTTTTTAGCTACTTAACTAGCTTACCTATGGACCAAAGAAATCCACGCAGGAATGCAGTTATACGTAATTGGGGAGGTATTTCTGTACACAGATGTAAAACTCAGGCTTTGAAAGACTTACGACTTTAGATTATATGTTGGCTTCCTCCACAAGTTTCAAATTTCCAGTCTTTCCTAAATATTGCAACTGAGATGGAGGGAAGTTGGCAGAGAAAACAATTTTCTCCTGAAATTTAAGATATAAGGGGTATACAGTTCACTTACCAGTGATGTTTTCCCACTGGTAACATTTAGCCTCTAATAAAAGATAAGATGATTGAATGGATTCACATCTATGTAACTATAAGAGAACTATGTAAAGGGAAAAAGCCAAATTATTAAGACAGTGTACATTTACCAGAGTACTTAGCACTTTTATGTGGCCACTGACCATACAATGACATTTGGGATATGACATAAATTGTATTTTCCAGTGCTGGTGCTTCAATTTTCCAAAAAAATGCTAAAATACATACAAGTAATTATTCTTTCCAGTATACTCGTCCTTCATAGGCCTAAAGGATGGATTTAAGCCACATATGTTGTGTATTGTGCTTGTTTATGTTTTCTGTACAATGGCTGAAATTTACTTTGGCTGGGTAAACAAGCAGAAGTTTTTAAATTAACACATTTTTAAAAATATTTAGATTCCTAGTACTTGCACATTAGGACTTTTTTGCTCTCATGCCCACCCAGAATTTTCAAGCCTCTTTTTCTATAGCTGCTTTAATGTGCCCCAGACATCTTTAGTATGGGCGCTGTTCTCCATGTATTATATCCCCACGGACAATATGATGAAATACGCGGAATGCCACATGTGCTGCCATTTTGGATTCGATGGAATTAGTTAATTTAACATGAAGGATATAATCCATGCAGCCCCCTAGGGAGAGTCACTTCCTTTATTATGCACTGTAATTACAGAACTTCATCATCTACATCATCCTTACATCTTCTGTCCACCTGTGTGTCCACGAGGCTCCCTCTAGAATGATTTAGTAGCAAGGGAGAGATTTTGCTTTAGTCACTGTAACGCTGTCCTCCTCTGCTAGCATTAGAGCTAGGGACTATTTCAGGTGGGCACCTGACAACAGGAAGGCCTTTGTGAGATCCTTGTTTTATGTGGATTCTCTAATGAACTGTGGAAATGGCCCCCTGAACTATGAGAGCATCCGGTCCACGCTGGTTCATAGAAACAAAACCCATTATTCTTTTCCCTACAGTCATAATGTGTCCAAGACCAGCAGAGGTTAAGAAACGGGGTTTGTTTGGCAGATGTTTCTTGTTATTCTGCCAATTAAGTCAACAATAGGTATTCATAATCCGAGGGAGGGTTGGAGGTCATAGAAATTACAGGGCACACAGAATGGCTCATGCATAAATAGTTGAAAAAGAGGAGTGATCTTTTCGGGATTTCTTTCCCCCTCCTTTTATTCTGCTCGTCCAGAGGGCTGTCACCAGTCAGTAACATTGTGCACTGGCTTCACCCCTTGGCTCTGGCTGCCACGTTCAAGGTCCTGAATGGCACAAACTGTGTCTCATTGTGGAGGAGATATTTTTCTGCGGTTTGTCTTATGCTCAGCTTTCAGTGCTTTGTATGAGTATTATAACATTTTCTCAGCAAAAACTTGGAAGTAAGTGGCTGGAATATTTGCATTCTCAAGAAAGAATGGGTAGCCTATGTGAAATGAAGACAGTGGTGGTTGTGGAGAGGCAGCCAGTGCAATGCAGTCTTTTGTTATATCGCCCGTATTGCATATATGGACCCAAGAAATTCCTTGGATTCAGGCTTTGTGTTCTTGAGTGCATCACTGGGGAGTGAGGAATGGAGCCGGCAGAGAGGAGCACTCATCCCAAAGGGGAAAAGAGACTGGGGGAAAGCAGAGCCCGTTTGTGTGCTTGTGACTGGGATGTGAAATGCATTTGAGAGGTCTCTGCGGGTGATTCTCTCAATAAAGTATCACTGGACTTCTCCAATTATGAGATACTATCACGTTATTACCCTGTGTGGTAAACAACGGTAATATAAAAATCAGCAAGAATAAAGCCTATAAAAACAAATAAAGCAACACCTCTACAAACAGAAAACAAGAGGCCATGAGGCACTGAGCAGCCAAGTTCACTAAGAAAAACAGTTTTTTCAGTCAAAAAAGTCCTTACCTGAGCATAGCAGTAGCAACATGTACATTGACTAGGGAGAGATGAGAGAACTGATAAAACATTTTTACCATCTCCTTGGATGAAAAAGACAGGGAGTGAATGAGAATTTCTTGGCACTAATATTGCTTAAATCACTGTAATGGCAGGTAAAAGTAGTTGATGCACTGTGACCCTAGAAAGAATGTGACTATATTTTTATCTGAACCCAAGAACCAGAAGAAGGAATAGATGCTTGCCTTACAGTTGCATGCTCTGGCATCCACATGTACTGTTGGAGATAGAAAAGGTTGTTTAATGAGAGACAGGAATGTATGTGGGACAAATGATTCCAGCATACAGAAGAAGTTGTTGAAAGAAGCACATCTAAGTCACAAGAAATTTCTCCAAATAGCAAGGGCAGCCTAGGAAAGGGATCAAAACAGTGTCATTAGTGCAGATCAGGTTCACAGGGTCAAACTAAAGGAAATTGGAGAGAGGAAGGCTGACCAGGAATGCAGGCGTCATGATGGAGGGTATATACTGAGAGGCAAATGAGAAGACAGAAAGAAAACTGTCTAAATCCTGGGAAAATATGTAAAAAGCAGGAAGCATAGAAGCACTTTCTATCCAGTGTGTACCAGCTGTCTCAGGAAATATAAAAATTAGTAACAGAGATGGAGAACAGCAAGACTACAACTACAAGAGAGATATGTGCTGTCTGCCTTTGACAGGTCCAGCAAACTCCATCCCACTGCGAAGAGGGCTGCCAGCCTTTCTCTTCATTGTGGAACAATCCTATGTTCAGCTCATTCAGGTTGGATGGTGAAGTCAGCAGCAGCTTAATCTTACCAGACTGCTATGTGGAAGCATCAGCTTGCAGGAGTAGAATGAAGTGACCTGAACAGGATTGGCACGTGCAGATGCTTGAAGTCAAAGAGCAAACGCAGTGTGAACACCAGCATCCTGAAAGTGATGGTACATTTACAGCATTAGCATTTCCTCAGTATGAGACAAAGTCAATGTGGGCTTTCTTAAGCATTTTCAGAGGGTGTATGAATATATTTCAAGCAGGTAAGCACGGAGAAGTCAAATGGAAATTGAGTGAAATACCCCCCCCCCCAACCCAGAGCAGTCTGTGAGATGACTGAAATCCAGAGTTCTGCTCATCAAGACAGAGCCATGATAAAAAGCTGACAACCATACGACGGAACGAAGCCATTATATCCATTGATACTTTCAGAGAATGACTCAGAAGCCCAGTTAAAGGGGAGGATAATTTGGATACATTGAGGGTCTTCATTTAGCCAAACCACTAAATACAAAATTGTGAGGAAGCTGCTCCTTATCACCACCAAAGGAGAACATACTGTCTAATCTATCATCTGTTTAACATCACTCTTTGTGATGTTAAGACTGCATCTTAACATTTTGTGGTAAATGAGCGATATGACAGCAGTGTGAGTGGACGCCTTTGGAAGACGAACATTGAGCACAAATGCTTTTTAGCTCAGTCCAACAGCTAAGGGGTTCCAGTAGAAGTTCAAACTGGGAAAGATTCCCAGACGTGTAGCTTGAAGCTGGGACGTGGCTATTTAAAAACAAATGATCTGACAAGAGAGAGATTCGACGTCATAGTGTCAGGAGTAGAACATGAGAATGAACATAGCCATGTAGATCTTCAGGAAAACTTCTGTTAGTTCATGTCTAGGGCAGTTGGCAGCAAGACCTCGAAAAGTGAGAGCAATTAGGAAAGTTCTCAAAATGAAAAAATACAATCATTTGTGGGCTAGCAAACATTTTCTTGATGTGGTATATACCTATCCTTGCAGTAGTCCTTGAATATCTCAGAATATCCTTGAATAGTCCTTGAAAGTACTGGGATGGTGATGCAGCCTGAGCATGATTAGGGATCGTAAAAAGAGTCATGAAAACCAAAGGGCATTTGACATTGTAGGGCAGCTAAAGCTGTATTGTGTTGCTGAGTTGTGTTGAAGGAGCTTATGAGAAATACTAACACAAAGCCAGCAGCATAGAACATTGGCTTACAGCTTCCTGACAGAGACAGGAAAGAAAGAGGAAATACAGAGCTGAGCTTTTCAAAATGCAGTTCCATTTATTTGCCTTTCAGCACTAGATAGTTTTGCTATCAGCTGTCTTGTTTAATCACAATCCAGTAGAAATGACCTGGACTTGTATTTAGGTTTGTTTCTCCTCTAATCTTTAATAATGGAGTAAGAAAACAAGGTACTTCCCAGAAAAAAAAAACACTACCTGTGGCAGATGCACTGAGGAGGAGATGCCTTCCAGGGTGAAGGATGAAACTTCCCTAATTCCTGCTTTATGGAGTAGAAGTTAGGGATTAGCAATATACTGCAAAAACAGCAGAAGTCCCTAATCACAGCCTTCAGGATCAACTTATGTATCATTCGTGGCAGTCTGAAGGAGTGAGTGCCATCAGAATTTACTCCTTAATACCAGGTGAGGGATGAGCTGTAAGTGCAAAGAGGGATTTTGTCTGAAATGTGAGCAGCAGCCGTAGCAGGTTTAGAAAGTGAATGATAGAGTGAGCCTGAAATACGCTTCACACCTGCTGATACAGGTCTGCCTGAAATGAGCTGGGGAGAGTGAACTGGGCACGAATGTGCTCCCATGGCAAGCTCAGAGAGCAGTGGGAGGTGCTCAGCCCTCTGACCCATAGCAGAAGACTGAAGAGTTTCAGGAAATATTAGCCCTGATCAAAATGAGAAGCAGAAAAGAGAATTAAACTTGTTCTGGTGGTCAAACTAGCTTACCACTTTGGTTTCTGTAAAGCTTGCTGGAGGATAATGAAGCAAAGAGTTAAGGTGTATCTAAAAGTGTAGGTTACAAGGATCTGGACTGCCGGACTCTGACAGTCTGAAAACTGACAACTCTACCTGGCGATGGGAGTCAAACAAAGTAGATGTCTGAATGCAAGACATCAGTCTGAATAATCACAGAGCAACAGAGAAAACAAAGTTTGCTATGAAGAATTCATTAACAAGAACAGAAAAACAGTGCAGTGTTTGACTAACATATTGTAGCATCGTTCCCCCTACTTATACCTCTCCTCTTTTGAATTATTCGCCTGAGACAGTAAATGATGGACTATAAAGCCAAGATTATACATCCCCCGAGAATCAATCTGTAATGCAGAAGGGAAACAGTAGACAGTGCAATGAATCAATTAAAAATCAGAAGGAAAAGAAGAAATGATTTGCTATCACTGGCCGAACTATCTAGCAGCCACTCACAACAACAGTTAGAACTAAAAGGTCAGATTAGTAGCAAAGCAAAACCTGAAGATACTACCACACAAAAGCAAAACGAACAAGACACACCATGGAAAATAAAATAGTCTAGTCTTGTTTCTAAAAGGAGTTCAAAAGTTTCTTTTGAAAAGATGTAATAGTCTGCTTGAAGGAAGAATAAATTAAATATATATATGTATAGCCATGACAAAGAAAGTATTAGCTAGCATTCCTGATCCCTCATTCACTGAGTTACAGCAAAAGTGTTCTGCAAAGCTCTTCTGAAGGTTCTTTTCAGCCAGAACCTGTGATCATACAGCTCTCGTTGGCGGCGAACAGGACAATTATATGAAGATGAAGTTCCCATCTTCCCTCATTTCTGTACTCTGAATCCATAAGCAATTTAAACAAGTCTTATATAAAAATACTCAAAATAAAAGCTTATCCCTAGAGGCACTTCAAATTTGTTTCTCCTTTCACACTGTACCCTTTGCAGCATCAGGAAAAAACAAATCCCCTTCTGATATCAAACGCTAGTCCCAAGAGCAGCCTTCTTCCAGGAAGGTGTCTGAGCTAGCAGGTTTGCTTTGTTGGTCCTCAGTGTTCTTTCTGGCAGCAAAAAAATGTGGTATGTGTTTCATGTGGGCTAAGCAAAGTTTCATATTCAGAACCCTACTCTGGAGAAACAAGAATTTCATTAGGCAGCTGCCTGGAACCAAATTAATATGGAAAAGCAAGAAAGCTTGAGAGATTTTAGAGTCTCTGCATAGGGCTTTCCTTGTGTTTCACACAGTTACATTTCTGCAGAGATAAGCTTTTCTGAGGTGTCTGGCTACAATTTAACTTGCATACAATTTGGGGGGCTAACAAGTTCCCAGTGATTCAAATCCCTGTTGCAGAAGAAAATGAAACCATCCTTGCAAACCCTGCTGACAAGGAGTTTCATCGCTCACCGTCATCTCAAAGTTGAACCTTTCAGTGGCACCGAAGCCCTGAGGGGCATGACTGCTTGCCCGCTGTGCTCGGCCTCGGCCTCTGCTCCCGGCCCAGGTGCAACTACACCTTGGGATCCCTTCAGGTGCAGGATGGAGAGTTGGCATTCGGGATCCATCAGGGAGCGTGTCGGTTCAGCTCCATGACTCGGTCTGCCCGACAATCCGGGCAGTTCTCCGGGTTCTCCTCTTTGCTGTCATGCGACTTCGGCCCAACGTGGCCCCGCAGCTGCGCGTTGGCGAGCAGAGGGGGATTCGCAGCACATCTCTTGGGAGGTCCTTGGTGCGGATCCTTTAGCTGTGAAACTTCACAAGGCTCGTGGGACCTTTTCTCTTCATCTGCATTTTATACAGCTTGCCTGCGCCCTCGTATTGTGTTAGGTGTTGTATTGGGATGTGAATGTTTAACTGTGTATTTAGTGTATGGTTAGGAAGAACGGGGCATGTTAAACACAAAGTACACACAGTTAGATGCTTTTTTAGCTTACTAAGAGACATAAAAGGTTCTGATATAATCTTCTAGCATACAATAACACAACCCTACTAGAAATGTTCTGAAAGCCTTAATAAAAACTTAGCCACTAAAGAAGTCTTCAAGGGAGGTGAAATACACTACCATTTGGGACCTGTAAAAGTAGGCTGCACGAAGCATTAACAATAGAATAAAAAAAAATGACAATAGGAAATAATTTGCAGTGCTAGGACAGGGGAGGATAAATGATTTCCTCAGCCCTTTTTTAATCTTAAATTGTCTCTTTGAAAGGTTCTTCCCCCCCTCTCCTTTAATGTAATGAATTCCATTTCACTGATGAGTAGAGTATTTAGGGAGTTTTACCAGGGAATGCTTAGAAGAGATGATGAATGATTATTGGCTTTAGTTGCTAATTGGCACAATAATCCTTGCCAAAGGATTCCTCTTTACTTTTAAAACTGTCCTCTAAACAGGGAAGAGAATTGATTTGTTAGATAGCGCACCAATGTTAAGGAACTAACTCAAGCGGGATGGAGGCCCATGACCTCTCATTTTTTCTTAAGAGACTGTATCCTTCTCAGCCTTCTCAGTTTTTGTTTTGTTTTTCATAATTCATAATGGGAAAAAGATGTTTAATTTTAATATATTACCTATGACAGTAATTTAGGATACAGTTCTAGTCTGCTGAAACAAGATAAAGTTATGGGAATATTTCCACAGATAAAGTTTGATTTTGTTCATTTTTTTAAAAAGCAGAAATTGCACAAACAGAACAGGTTTACCCAGATGCATTTTCTATAGAATCATTTTCTTATTTTCACCCTGAAGAGGTCAGTCAGATTTATGGAATAAAACAAGGCCTCAGGCCATATAACATGATTGTGAGCTAGTCAACCAGTCATTTGTGCCAAGTAAATTTTGGAAATGATTCTCCTTTGCTGACAGTACCCTCATTACTGATTGTGTAGAGTAATTTATCAGGCATTTCTTAAAATAAACCGTTCATTTATGCTAATAGGACTTGGCAGGGAGGAAAACTTGGCAGGACTTGAAGTTCCTAGTGTTTTTCTTTTTTAAAACAAAAACTGTAAAGTCCTCAGTATTTTGAGCAACCGTTATCACAGACATGCATACAGTTTATTAAAGTGACAACTAATTGCATAATAAATTTTCAAAAAGGGAGAAAAATATTCCTATGTTAAGTTTACAAAAGCAAATAGTTTGATAGGGCTGTAAAAGCACTGTCATGAGCTTCATACTTGGGCGTCCTTCACTTGCTGAGCCACTGGTATTAATGAGTCACTTCAGCATCTTTTCCATGACTCATCTAGTTTCTGTGCAGTGCCTCGTCTTGAAGTCTCTCTTTGTTCCTTACCCCTCGTGAATGTTCTGTTTGGTAGCTACCTCCAGGGAGATGTTGTCTTTTTGCTTCATTTTGGGGCTTTGATCCTGCAAACATCAGTAACTCCTGAAGCAAGAAGTCACGCTGAACCCAACGGAACTAGAAATGTGTAAAGTCACTCACACTTGCACAAGTTTGCAGGACCCAGCTGTAGTCACTCTGTGGTGTTGCAGCTGGCCTGTTGCTGTGAAGATCATTAAATTTAGGTCATTACTTTTCACATTCAGTTGTCTCCAACAGTTTGAAATTTGAAAAACCTCGGTCTCTGAAAGCACCATCCTTCCTAGCCCCCAAGACAATTTTTAAAACTCAGAATAAAAAGAAAAAGGAATGAAGGGAAACTCACAAATAAGGTCTGCAGCACTGATAAAATGACAGCTGTAGCAAATGGTGACTCACCAAAAAGCAATGCTTTAATCCAGTGCCTGCTAAAGTATAAGGGGAAGTCTTCTGTTAACTTTGCTGGTGGTTAGATCTGGTCTTCATTTAAAAGATGAAGTTAGATATACCTCCAGTTGTATATAAATTCTGTGACTATGTGACTAGTCTCCTTTATTTTTTTCTGAATTCTAATCCTGCAGAAAACAGGCTGATCTGCTGCATCTTTGAGTAAAACTGAACAGTAGTGTTGTTTCTGTTGTTGCTTTTTAATGAAAGCAAACATGGCAATGAGTAAATGCAATTAGTACAGAATATACTGTGCTTCTTACTATAATAACAAATTGAGCATGACACATTGACCCCAAATTTTCTTCATGCCTCAGCCTTCAGCTATAAATGCCAGAAACTGAAATGGTGCTTGCAAAGGCAAACAAAGCAACCAATAGCACCTTAAATCGAAGATTTAGACCCTAAGTATTTTTAATAATCATACTTTCAATGAAGCTGCATGATGATACAACTTAAATTATGCCTTTTTTCCTTCTCTGTCTCATGCTGTTGCAGTTTAGTAGGTTTGTAGTTTGCAGACCTGAAGAGAAGTGATCCACTGGCTAGATTAAAGAATAAACATTGTGTGAGATCTTGCAAGCTTTTCAGACTAGAAGCTCAAACTTAGTGTGAAGCTGGTTCCTCGAGCCTTTACCAAACCTGGCCTTTTCAGCTACATGTCTATTACTCACCATTGTAATTAGAATGTCCCTGCACTAGTTCTAAATATTTCTGTTAATGCTTTCCACTTCTGTCTGCATTCTTTTCATATTGTTTCCTGCCATTAATGCAATAAAAATGTCAGCCACAAATACCAGATTCCTAATGGAAAAGCAAAACAAACTAAAACCACAGCCAGCACCACAGCTGAGAGATATTATTTTTCCCTGATACTCACAATAGTGACTAGGCATACAATGAATTGAGGTTGCATATGCAATGTATATTATTATTTAAGTTACACACAGAGATTAGATTTATTAAAGCTCACTAATTCTTTCTTAACAACAGCCTAGCTCCTCACATACATATTGGTTGCCTGATCAGGGGAAGATGGGCTTTTGGTTAACCAAAAGAAACTTAAGAGAAATGTAGTTTGCTCTTCTGGTTCTTCATGCTCCTGGAGAAATGTTTGCTTTTAGTTAGAATACAGTGAGACAGATAATACATCTTTCATGCCCTCAGATGTCTGACTGTTCAACTAATTTATTCCTTTAACATGCTATCAGTTCCTAAGAGGACCAGAAAAGACAATCTGTGGTTTCAAATCTATTGTTGGTGCACTGGGGAGGTTTTATTGTAACGTGTTAGCTAGTTTGTGCTATGTAATCAGTAGTCTTTGGTTTTGTATACAGAAATATGAAACATTTCTAATTAGAAAATAGTATTTATTGACATGAAATCAGGGAAGAAATCAGCTTAAAATGCACAGCTGCATTGTGCAAAGAACTAATTAGCTGTGGTAGTGAAGTAGTTCTTCTAGCCATCATTTGTGCTTGCACTGTGCCCTAAGCATAAATAAAATAGGATAAGAAGATAGATCCTCCTCCTGAGAGTTTGTAATTATTAAGTGTAAGCAATAAGGTCCCAGAGCAGCATTGAAGTAACACTTGTCAGCATACAGCAGATGATCTCAGTTCTCTGGTCAATTTTATTATGAATATCCTAGTTTCTTGTGTAAGGGTGGAGTTTCTGAGAAGCTCCTGAGTTCTTGCTTTAGGTAATTGGAGAGTGCAGGAGAGTAAGCCTTGATGCCTGTTTTTTGACATCACCAGTAATACGCTGACATAATCTGCCCCACTCCTCTATAAAATCACTCTGCTTGGGCGCATTGTGCGATCATCTTCTGTCTGGTAGGAATTTCAGATAAAACTTCCCAACTTCCACATTTATTCCAACTTTTGTTTTAATAAATCTATGCTGAGATCTTCTGCTGTATTACTGAGGCCCTTGGTAGTGATTTCTGCAGGTATTGCAGCGTCAGAGTGGCCACTGCTGCCCTGCGGTGTGGATCTCAGTGTGCCCCTGGCTCCAGCTCCATCTATCTGCACGTAGGGCTGCTCTCAGCATTGCAGCTGCTGAGACGAGAAGGCGCAGGAGGGGAGCAGGGGTACTGTACGTGAAAATGTCCAAATAGGCTATTTGTCCCTCCTCCTCCCCAAAAAACAGTCCCGCAAAGATGGTTTCTCAGGAACAAGCCTTTGCGCAGTGCTGTATAATTTCACACAACATGATTAGGAAAAAATGAAGTGCCACTGAATGCTGTTTGCAAAGAGTCGGCAGGGAGATTCCAGCTACAGCAACGGCTCGGTATTTCCATCTGTATTTAGTCTCAGCACGCTGGTGATAGGACTGAAACCTATTAACACTTGTGAAGTCCCGTGTTCAAAATCTTTCATTTGAAAATGTAAGTGCAGTGCCAGGCAAAGTAAAAGTTGAAAAGGTTATCTTTTATCTTCACAAACCAAAGGCAAAAAAAAAAAAAAAATCCAGCCCTAATCTAATTTAGTTTGCATGAGTGTATCGTATTTTTTGGCCTCCCTAGAAAATGACTGTTCCTCATTTTTCTCCAGCTGTAAGTAATATGACTTAAATAGCTCAGTGAAGCAGCTCTATTATTTACTGGTCAAAAAACATTACAAATGATTGAAGGGTTTTTATGAAAGAGGTGGCTGAGAATTATTCTCATTTGCTTCCAATTGAAAGTTTAATGCTTGTGGCATATGGCAGGGGCAATGTAAATCCATAGGCAGACAGAAAATCTGAGTAGGTATCAGTTTTGTATAGGTTACATTTTTCTATTTTTCTCAGGTTCACGAGTATTTAGTATATTTGAAATATGCAAGCTCTTCAGACATGATTTTTGCATGCCAGAGTTGAGATGCCTCTTAAATGGGTATGATTTTCACATGCTGCTTCCTGGTCTGATTAAAACCAAGCATGTCGGAACAGACCTCAACAGCGCGATGGAGGGCTAGACAGAGACATCCAAGATGCCTTTAAAACCACAGAGTTTGTTGTTAGCAAGATGCTCCCCTCGCTCTGATTTCCTCCATGTGAAGTGGAGAGGCTTGCAGACCATAAACCTTTGGAGATTAAAGCTAATATCTTTGCATGACACCTACAAAAATCTTGAGCAGTCATTTACCTTCTCCTCCCTGAAAGTAGCAGTTTTATGGTAGATTTGATTGAAACCGTCAATCTGAAATCCAGTCAATTAATCTTGCATATTGCAGGTAGAACTGAAATCGATTAACTCTTATATAGTTCTATGTGCAAAATCCCTTGTGTGAAGAGACAAATGCAATACTGAGCAATATAGAAGACATAGCACTGATGAGACCTACTTGTGGTCCCTCCTGCTAGTTTTTGTCAATTTATATTTTACTCCCCTTTTCCATGTTTGTAATATGGAGCTTCACACTTTCACTCACTCCCTAGCCCAATGAGGTTGTTTTATTTGTACCTGTTTTACTTCAAACATGTTCTTTAATCAATTTAATCGATTTTCGAATCCTCTTAAAATGATTATTTTCTAAATATTTTATATGGATATTGTGGAACAGTAATATCTGAACATAGCCCTCCAGCTGTACGGTAAAATTTATGAAGCTGCCACTTCTGGCACCATTGGCTTCAGTGTAAGGACATAGTTTTGCATGAGCTGTATTTGTGATGTGGCACATTGGGGCTGTGTTAGGGTGAAAGGAGGTAGAGGACACATACATAGAACCGATCAAAAGTTCTTATTGTAATTTGCACTAGTTTTGTTTGGAAGTGAACAAGATCATACATGTGCTTTTTAAATATTCCTAAAGGATATAATCATTACTGTCTGCAGTTTTGCCTTTAAGAGACATTCATGGCTGAAAGCTGTTCTTCCTAGACAAGACCTTCTGGTTACTTAGCTAACTGAGATTCTATTTCAAAGTTTCTTGAGGCTCAAACCAGTGCAGATAATGTTTTTCAGATACTATCCATTCAAACCATCCTTATTTCTCTCTTTGGTCTCCTTTTCAAATCAGCTGTTGACTTCTTCTTTACCTGTTATTTTACCCTGTTTCTATGTTATTCAGAGTGAAGTGCAACTAGCTGAGTATATTATGAATTGTTTTTGTGATCGTTTGAACTTCTTTAGTCGCAATTCCAATGAATTTTTCTGTCAAGGGACAGATTCAGAACACCTACCTGACGCTCTCTTCTATCTCTCTTTTAGTAAACAAAGTCCCTGGTGGTGAATGTTTGGTTGGCACCGTGTCCTCCTGCAGGAGGATCAGAATCTTCCCCCTGCAGAAATTTGTTGTTCTTTGAGTCGAGCTATGGGACTGAACCTTGATGGTTTTAGCACCATGTGATCCTATGGTAACAGACCACTTTGGATGGAAACTTCAGGTTCACATTTCCAAGAAGCAAATATAAGTGAAAGAAAGATCCTTTTACGAATGGCAGGAACTAAATTAAATGCCCCCCTTTTGAAGGGCTGCAAACTCAAATCCTGCCCTTATGATGCACTATTGCATTTTTGTTTCTGAGTGACCCAGCTGGAGTCTTGCCTTTCCATCAGGAGTCTGCCAAGGAACCTTTGTGCTGAATCACTGACTATTTCTACTGTAATTGGCTTGGACTTCTAGGGTGAGGGGTGTGCTGAATACTTCTCTTTTTTTTGCCCACTAATTGTTTTCCCTGCCTCATGGGGCATTTTCTTCAGATTTGCTGTGCTCCTGTAATGTTTGATTTGGAGCTGGTTGTGCAGTAAAATAAAAATTATTTTCATTTGATTAGTTTCTTAAATGTTGCTTGTCAGTTGAGGAAAATTTCAAGCAGTTTTTCTTCTTGCTGAGGAATGGGCTTTAAGACTTCCTGCAGGTAACAACATGTCAAAAAATTCCCAACCATTTTTCCTCACAGTTATTTCAGCCAAGATTTGTGTTTATCCCTTTATTGGTCCTTTTAGAATAAACAAGAAATAATGGAGTAGTTGTGCTTACGTTTGCCCTATTCCCCGCTTCCCAAGCAAATCAAGGGTGTCTCTCAGCAGCAGAAGGATGAGGTAGAGATGTGATTGCAGCCATTATGTGGGGGAGCAGGAAGGTGATAGGAACTAGTGTGCTGGCTTTTTCATTAACAGCTGTATTCCAGTCAGATCACTGTTTCAGCCGGAAAAAAAGAAAGAAAAAAAAAAAAAACAGATGATTTTTTAACAGATGGGTCAGTGCTACGGTGAACTTTTGCATAGTCAAATCATTTCCAGAAGGGTACTTGGTATCAGGCATGTGTGTGGGGATACGAATAACTCACCCCCTTGAACCTTTAGCAGCCACAGGTTGGGGTCATTCGGGAGCAGGAAGGCAGAGATGCAGGTGGAGCTGAAGAAGATGTGCATGTAAGTGCACTTGTTCTAAGAATGTGGCCAGACCTTCTATTAGAGATGGAGTCGTGGGTGTCACCCATATTTTAGGAAAAAGAGGACTAAAGACAGAAAATATCCAAAGCCCATGAACTCACCAACTCATCTCCTCCAAAAAAATCAAACTGTAGTAGAAATGACATGCTTCTCATGCTTTAAAGACATGAGAATAATAAGTAGGTCTCAAATGCTCTCCATTGTGGAGTTAAGAACAAGACTGTCTTGATTCCCACTGCTTGTCTGGCTTTTCAAACTCCAGAACACCTTTTTCCTGGTCAGGTTTTACACATTTCACTGGAAGTGTGTCCTAGGAATGTCAACCTGAGAACATCCAATTGCTTCAAAGTGCATTTACTTGAGAATGACCCATATGCAAAAAAAAAAGTGAGTGTTGTCTGATAGAGGAAATCCTTCACTATTCATAAAATATTTGGGTTATTTGAGAAAAGAGGAAATTGCTAAGGATTAGGTTTACAGCACATGAGCATGTCTCAGAAGTGCTACTCTGTAAAGCTTGTCAAGGGAAAAAGGCAAAAAAAAAGGGGGAAAGAAATCCCAGTAGGCTTCCAGAGTTTTGTATCCTGTAGTTTATTACATTTGTCAGTAAAAGCAGCAAGGATTATGGAAGTAGATTTATTAATTTTATGAAATCCTGGCATGAATGATTGGTGGCCCTCTGATAGAAAATGAAGTGGAAGTATTTTGCCAAAGACAGACGTTGTGTACTTGCAGTGAAAAGTTATTACTGCAGCAAACCTGTTGCAAATAAATCGCTGTAGCAAATCCCTTGGAAGTTGCATGCCTTAAAGTCAATGGGGTTGTGTTTTACGTGTCGTTGCGTAAAGGAAGATCCTTGGTTTCAATGGGTGTTCGAATTCCTCAGGGCAGGATGCAGAATCAGAACAGCTGATCATAGCCAGTTTGGAAAAGTTTCATTTTGGTATTTTTGCATTTGTTGTTAATGCCTTAAGAGCATGTTCTCTCCTCACTAGAAAGGTTCATTCTAGGTGCTTTCAGTGTCCTTTGTACAAGGTGCCCTTCGGAGGGCTACGTGATCGCTCTCAGGGTCTGTCATCAGCATGTTGGGAGCAAACAGCCACGAGGACAGTAAGCTGTGCTAAAAACAGTGTTAATTGAAACATGTTGATTAGGCCATTTATAAAATGATCTGTTTTTTACCTCAAGGCAGAGGCCGTCCCATATGCCAAAAAAAATATGAATTGCTGCCGTTGAAATCTGAATTGCTAAAAAACTTTTTGCAAAAAAAAACATTTTTTTGGTCTTAAGTCCCATCTGTCTGAAAGCAGTTGCAGGCTATTTGCATAGAGTCTCTTCCGTCTGGTCTAGTCAATACTAGACCAGTCCATTCTGGTCTAGTATTCAGGTGCCCACATCACAGAAATTGCTCCTTTATTTGTCTCTAAATTTTTGTAGCACTTTGAGTATGGATTTGGGTATGGAAGTTCCATTTTTCTCTTAGAAGTGTGTCTCTATAGGAGACAGCTAAGGTCTTCTGGAAAATGTCATAGAAGCTGAAAACGCAGCCTTGCTTTTCTTTTTCTTTTAAATAAGGAAAAATGTGAAGTATCCAGGTATTGCAGTGCTGTTACCAAAGCATGTGTAGGTGTTTCGAATGGCCTTAATAATCATAGTAGTCTATTTAATTTTTATCTCAAGGAGCAGTTTAACTTGTATAAAATCAAAAGTGGCTGTTATGGCTATTTTGCAGCTTGAGGGGCTGAGTCGTTACCTGAGTCGCTAGGTCACAACCACACACATTTTGTGCAAAGCAGTACAGTGAGCTAGGGAAGGTGCTAGAATTTTATGGCTTGTTTTCCATCAGATTTGTACTGGGAATGTCAAAGATATCGTTTCATAGGTGTTGAGCTCATTAGAAGGAGCCAATCCAAAACCTGTGTCTCCTTTTGTTTATTATATTCTCCAAGTGGGAAATAAGTAAGCATCTGAAAACCACCTCACAGTCTTATTAAAAAGCGGTTATGTGCTTTATAAATACCTTTATTATGTATAGATCTGATTGTATGAATGCAATTAGGTATGCATCTATATAATATTAGCCCACCTGTATGGATAAATGCAGGGTCCTTCACATGTAATGAGCTGAAATGGATATTTAGATATGCTGGTATTGAATTTGTTTCCCTTGAACCTGTATATGAAGTTTGCACCACTAATGAATGTGAAATACAGATTTATTGAAAGTGTAGGACTAAAGCTGATGCTATTTTTATCACATCAGAAACACCGTTTTTTAAAGTACTCGTTCCTCTGTGCAATGTGCTACAATTCTGTAAAGATATTTTCCATTATTTATCTCTCTCTTTTTTTTTTTTTTTTTTCTTTTAGTTATTCTAGATAGTGTGGTACTTTACAATGCATATCACAGAGAGTACTTGATTTGCACTTAAGGGAAATATCACACATTGCAGTTCAATCTTCTAATAAACCCCGGACCTCCTCTGTTTCTATCACTTAATTTAAAATTTACAAATCCTGGAAAAAGGCTGGTTGATTTCAGTGTATTCCCATTCCCATGTCACAGTGCTATAGTGCAGGTAAAGAATTTGTCCACATGATCATAGTACTATTATTGTTATCAATTTTGACATATCTGGATCAGGATTCAGAACATAAACAGTTCTTGTAAAAGCTAAATAGCATTTTCTTCCTCTGTTTTCCCACATTCATGGTCTCTCTTTCTCCTTTCTCCCTTTCTTTTTTAATTCATTCTTAAGAACTTTCCTCTAAAAAAACAGTTTCTCCCTGAAAGCAGATTGTTAACTTGATGCTAGCTTTTAAGGCAAATAGCACAGGTTTGATGTATTCTTATTGTGTGTTTTATTCAGAAATGTCAAGAATGTCTAAGAACTGTAAGAGTGACCGCTAGTTTACTTTGCCCGGTGCTGTCAGTTTGTGACCTCTCAGAAAGGGCCTGTATTTCTGAAGTGCTCAGAAAATCTTAAAGATAGGCCAGATTCAACAAAATATTTAGATTCCTAAATCCTCTTTAGGTTCTTGACTTTACATTGTTTTTACATGGTGTTTAAAAGTTTAAATATATGTTGACTCTTATCCTGATTTTTTCATATGAAAGCAATACAATTTATGGCCTTTTAATTAAAAGTGATAGATAGCTAGAGTCAAACCTTAATTTAAAAACAAGATCTGAATCCTATTAAAACTGTTCAAGCTGTAAAATATACCTTGGTATGAATAGAAATAAGGAGATCCTCTACTGACTTAACTAAAACTGCTCAGAAATAAGCTGATTTTCCTTTCTGTCTTCCTCACTTTACAAACATCCAGTGCAGGCAGCTTCTTTGAAACTTGGGGGTTTGCTTGTACGCAGATGTAGAGATTATTTGCACGCTCTCATTTGCCGTTGATTTCAACAGAAGTTTACACACGTCATGGAAAGCACACCCTATGGAACAGACGCGCGTTCCCTGTTTATATTATATCTGTATACAAAGCAGGGCATAATTATTTAATAGGTTCTGGGCTGATATTGCATAGCATCTTTTGGAAGAGCTTAGAAGGCTTTATGAAACAGCTACAGCACAAAAAGCATAATTAGAATGAACTTTTAAAACCTGGTAAGTGATTCTTTGGTGGTGGACAACTCTCCACAGCAACTTCTACCTCTTGCAAAATTAAATAAATCAAATGAAATAAATGAAATCAAAAGCAGGGGTATTAAACCTATCCTACTCTGTATGGAAACACACCCGTTCTCCCAGCCTACTTGATTTCTTCATTTGAATCTGGCTTTACTCTTGTTTGTGGTCAACATCTAAGAAGACTGGAGCTCCCAGAGGCAGGCCTTACAAAAAGCGACTTTATGCATTAAACTGGCATTACAGCTTTCGGCATGAATTCAGATTGTGCAGCATTTTTCAGAGCCATTAGTGCTGTGCTGAGTTTTCCCACACCTGCTCAAAATATGTCAGTTGCAGCACATGTTGCAAAGTGCAGTTACTTGGCTTATCATTGAGGATAAATCCCAGCTGCAGAGATCTAAGAAATCCAGAGGAAGGATTAAGCAGAAAACCTATTTATCAATCAGAAATGCTCATTCCTCTTTCTCTGTCTCATGTATTCCTTGCAATATACGATGTGTAACTGGTCCACTTACGTGAGAAACAGAGAGTGTTGTACTCTGATCAGTGAAGGAACGGGACAGATAAGAAAAGTGAAGAACAGGGAGTGTCCAGAGTATTCAAAATGGGAAGTCAGTAGAGATTTTGGGGAAGAAGAGGGACGGGAGAAGAACAGGGCTTGGGATTCAAAAGCAAGTGCCATGGGAAGTTATGGGCATTGGAAATGGAATGGGATTGATTATGGTGATGGGTGATGAGTAACGGAGCTTCATGAGAAGGCTGAAGCAAAACACGAGATATATTATCTTGTGGTGTATTAAGTTGATCATGGTGATTATTCTCAGGATATTAGAGTAGACTTTTGCTCACAGGAGATTAGGGAACAGGATTAGAAAGGGAGTTTTTTGTAAGAGGAAAGGCTGGTATGGGAAATTTCCGGGGGGGAGTATTGGATATTCTTGTCCTGTTCTCATCCTCCAAAAGCTTTCTGATCCTCGTTAGAGACAGGTGTAGCATACTGGCTTAGATATTCTGAGCCAGTTTGGTTGTTTTTATGCTTTTATGTTAACTTTCGTAAGAGGGCAAAGGTTTGCCCAGGTGGCATTTGTTGACAAAAGAGAACAACAAGCAGTGCCAAAAAATGGGGAAATAGCTTAGTAGGAAAGCTGAGCTTAATCCCACGCTCTATAAAAGCTGCATTTCTTCTAACACAAATCTGTTTTTTATAACTCCTGACATGAAAAAGCATCTATTGCCCCACTCTCTGCATATCTCATCCCACTCTGTTCACCCTCTTCACCCAACCAGCTCTGCTGTTAGTATTACTGAGGCTTCATGTCATGGGGATTTGATTCAAGTATTACCAAATGACGATTACCTGGTAGGTGAGGGATGTTGGTCGGTTGATACTGCTTGTGATGTCCCATGCACCAATGACACTGCCATAAAATTAGATTGAGAAAAAAAAAATATTGAAAAGTGAGTTGAATTCCATTATTTTCAGTATTTCTTAATAATGTGGAAAATTCAATGCTGAGCTACCAAGTTGGGTTTTGGCTGGGGAGACCTGAGCAGATGAGGTATAAGCAGCGGATGGTATCAAGAGGCATCTGAGGGTATTCCAGTCTTCTACCTTCTCTCTATCCAAGGGAAATTGAGGTTTTGAGGACCAGCAATTTTTTGCAGCTTGCCAGTGGAGTCTGTCACATTGATAATGTCAGTCCTACATCTCAGGGAGTAATAATCTGGAAATCTACAGAAATTATGGATATTGCAGTAAAATGTTACATGTGGAGATGTTCTTGAGATTCAGAAGGTTTCAAATCGCTGTGTATCTGCAGCGTTAAAGTGGTTCTATCATAGTGAAAAATAGAGTTAGTTTTTCAGCTCTAAGTTTGTGCGCTTTTGGGGAAGGTGCATGTTTCACTACATTCAGCACAATTGCTTCTGCCTTCAACGAACAACTTAAACCCTGGCTAAGCAATACTGGAGCCACTAAAATCTCAGTAAGACCTTTTGATATCTACTTATTATTTAATTTTAATTGGATTATATCGCACAGACGTGCTTCAATAGAGAACCTAAATGTCCCAGTCAAGATGAGGGCTGTGCTGTTTCAGGATCTGCAGACAGAAACTAACATGTGTTTTTTACCACATTATGGGAAACAGTTTCCACCCAAAGAGTTAGCTAAGGTTTTAATCCTGCAATTAGCATGCTGTCTGCCCAGAAACTATCACTTGCAGCTCAGCAAGACAGATGGATTGAGGATTAGAGAGAAATCTCCCCCACAACTGAGTAATGCACAGTTTATCAGATATAACTTGGAATGGTGCTTCCTAGCTCTCCAAAGCATCTCTGGGAAGAAAGGATATCAGAAAATTATTATTTTTTATTAATGGTCCGCTACAAAGCACAACCTATTGTTTGAGACAATGTAAAAACAAATGTTGAAAGACAACTCCAGTCCCTAACGTTTTATAATTTAAATAGACAAGACTAACAGTTCTATAAGGAAAATATAATGTGACTTGCCTGTGGTCAGAACTGATCAGGGACAAGGCAAGGATGATCCAAATCCAACCTTTTAAACTCCCAACCCTGCAGTCTGACTGCTTCTAAAACTAAGTGATTACTAGTCTCTTCGGATAGGCCTTTCCAGACTTTCTTTTTGGTGCTATTTGTGTGTGAAATTTCCTATATACAGCTAAGTCTCACGAAGAGCACAATGCTCCCTGCTAACATGCACAAGGCAGCTCACCCATAGGCCTATAATTAGCGTAGATTTAAATATATGTCAAAGTAAGCAGTTCTTAAAAGATTTTTATTATAAAAAGTGTATCATCAGGATTTACTTTAAGCAAAAATTGCAGCTGGCTTTGAAATTAATGAATATAATCTGTAACAGGTACATACATAAAGCATGAAGTAATTCCTGGCGTATTTCAGTTGATACAGTATCTGAAAGTTGGGGGGGAAACATTAGAATCCAAAAAACTACGCAAAGTATTTTATTTTATGATTTGTTTTTCCTATATGTGGATGAACAAGCATTACAAACATGCTCTACACCTGTAAGACCTAGTTATATGGGAGGTAACCAGGGAATATTCTATGTTTTAAAATGCAATCTGCACATTGAATTAGGCAGAGAACAGCTGGCTTAGGAATCAGCCTGAGAATCAGAATAATCTATGAAAGGTATTTGTGTTAGCATTAAACATTTTTGCATGCTGCCAGAGCAGAAGATAGCCGCTGAGCTTTGCGGATTAAGGAAGTGGCTGGTGTGACTTTCTAGAGTTGCGCGGCCTTGTTAAGAATGGAAAACTCAATTAAAATGTAGTTATGAGAGAGTTATGTGAGCCCTTGTGATTTACTGCAGCACAATGCAGATCCATAATTTGCCAGGCACAGTCTTCAATCAAAGTAATGTCAAGTTATTAGGGAATAAGGATATAGTCTTTCTGTGTCATTCCTTTTTGAGCAAGTACTCTCTAGCAATATAATGTATATGCTGAGCAGTAGCAAGATGAAGCTGTTCTGTTACAGCCAAATACAAATATATTTGGAAGACTAAAGAAAGCACAAGCTAATGAGATACATTCCTAAGTAAAATAACACCTAGCAGTTAAACTTTGTTGAGTAGTGCTCAACAAAGCGACCAGCATCAAGGCAGAGATGGCAAAATTTACTTATTCTGGCACATCTAATGTTAGGATATGAGCCCCATTTGTTCTACAAACAAACTGGAATTGATGCAGCCACTTTCAACTACTTTTAGTTGTCACTGCAAGCTGAGCATGGATGCTTTTGCCTTGGAATTTGCTTGAGATTAAGTCTGTATAGAATAATTTACATTAAATCCACAATGGAAATTATATGGGAAAAATAATTAAACGAGTTAACCAAAAAAACTAACATTAAATTGGAATAAAAACTGTTAGTGTGGAACAAAAGTGCCCACACACAGACTTGCTCCAAAATAATGAACTGTATGAAGTAAAACCAACTGTTATTTTGGTTCCAGTTTTTGTACAGTGCAGCGCTAGGACCTCTGGCAATTAAAAAATAATTGTTTTTGTGATGCAAATATTTACAGCCATTCTAGGTCCCCTTTAAATTGCCAGTGCAGTGTGGAGTAGACACAGCATTTCTGAGAATGGGGCCAGAGACAGCCAGGCCCTTCATATTTTATAAGGATTAAAAAGGAGACGGCACTTTTCAATCATATGAGGTAAAAGAAAGGAGAGGGGTTTGCAGTGAAAAAGCAGATTCTGGGAAGCAAAAGAAATACAGTAAATGAAAACCCACAAGTACAAATGGCAGAGGATCAAAGGTGAGGAGCTGTGTAGGAGGGAGGTGCTACTGATGCTCCCAGACATTCAAGGATGGAAAAATTCCATTAAAACTAAGCACCTGCTGCTTAAGATTAGGGCTTCAAAATTACAAACCACGTCAGTAAAAGCATTTTGCTTTGCAGTTTAAAGGGGAGCTAGAGGAAACGGCCAAAATATTAGGAGGTGGAAAAAGAGTGAATGGGGAAATATTTTAATGAAACTGATCTGTGCACATTTAAGATGGGATATTGCTTAGGCATGGCTGGTTTCAATCTGATTTTAATTTTTGTTCCCCAGCTTTTCTGTTGTCTTCTTGAGGAAAAAAAAAAAAAAAGAAAAAGGATTCTTTTTAGTTTGGCTTAGTAAGGGGGTAGGCAACGGAGCTTTGGATGGCTTCCTAACCTTGTGCCTCATTCCTCTTCCCGGGTGTGTCTGACTTAGATTTCTGTTTCTTAATCCCGCCCTAGTCTTTTGTGGGCGAGCAGGGATGATTCCCGACTCCTTTGCCTGTCGGAGAGTAGAAGGCAGCGTTGGAATCTCTGCTGGCGACTGCTGGAAGCCACAAGGACGCGGGTAGAGGACAGCCCCGCTCTGCTGACAGACGCTCGCTCGCAGGGGCAATCCGAGCGCGGGCTGCGCGGCTGGAGGCGGCTCTGCCCCATGCCGCTCCCGTCGTGGCAGCCCACGGGCTGAGTATCACATGGCGGGGTTGGCAGCACACGATGGAAAGGCGAAGCTGTTCCCAATCCGTCGCGCTGAGGCAATATTGATCAAATTGGCAGCTGTGCATCTGCGAGGGGAAATCAAACAGCCTCGTCTACGGCATGCCCTCTCGCTCTGCCCTACTCCCAAACTAAGCGCTTGAAAGAAATTAAGATTTAATCCAGAGATTGCTTTGAAATAGGGAACAGGAAAGTACAAGTGGCTAGAAAGAGTTACGAATCTGGTGCTTCGTTTTCCCCTGCTAAGTGAAGGGCTGTTCGCTCTTCTGTCTGCTTGGAATACCAGATGCCTTTGGACAGTCAAATTGAGACATCCTAAAAGAGAAAGATTTTTGGATGTCCTCAGCTTTTCTTTTTTCTGCTTTTTTTTTCTTTTTTTTTCTCCCCTGAAAACTGGGCCCCTTTAAAGATGTCTCAAGTATGACACTCAAAACCAGAGTTGTCCCAAATTGCGCAGTGCTTTTCAAAACTCAGCCAACATTTTTAGTAGCCTGTGCCTCAAGGAGTCTGGGCACCTTACCCAGAGAGAGCTGAAATGCAATTTGCAGTTCTTCAAGCAATCCAAAACAAAGTATCAAGTCCCTTCCCAACCTCCTGTGCCAGGGAAAGCCACTGTGCGCTGCGACTGGTGGAACGGGAGAGCTTTGGGAAGAGCCGTCAGGCTGTGCGTTGTGCTCAGCCCTGCTTAATCAGGGCTGCCTTGCTTGAGAATCAGGTTCCAAATATTTCCACCACTGCTCAAACATAAGGTTACCTGCTCATCCTTTATGCGGAAGAATTTCAGCCCTCAGAATTTCCTTGGCCGCGCTACAGTTGATGGCTTTTTCCATGATTCTGATGCTCTCCCAGCAGATACATTCTTGGTGAGGGTCACTAAGCAGGCGAGAAAGCGCCGAATTTTCCAAGCGTGCGGGTTTATATATGTGTGCGTCGTGTGTGAGGATTGCAGAATAAATGTACATGGCAAAAAAAAAAAAAAAAAGTGATAGATGCATGGTTTGACATTCAGTTAAAGGTCTGATATTTGCCTTTTTATATACGAAATCCCTCTTGAGACTTAATCCTTTGCCCCAAGCCATGGATTTTTACGGAACAATTATCAGTGTAAAAATCTTTGTAAGCCTTTATGCATTGTTCTGCTACAGGTAGACTCAAAAAGGCTTTCATTCCTCAATTTCTGCTTCTTTGCAGTCTAGGATTGGTGTCTTAACACACTAACCATCCTAAATTAATGAATAAATTATCTGTACTAGTATACATGTGTGTATTTTATGAAGTTTAGGGAAATAAAAACTGGAAGATGACACTTGTAATGTGACCTTGTCCGGGTGCTTGGAGGAGATAAATGCATTTGCAAAAGTTGCTTAAAAGAGTGCATTGAAAATACTTTGGAATTTCAGGAAAAAAAAAAAAGCCCAACTTTTTAAATTTTAAATTGTTTTTACCAGTTATTGGTAAAAAGCTTACAGTCTCCTACTCTGAATAAGTGCAGTTTTCGCAAGTAAGTGGTGTGAGAGGAAATTATAGCCAACCCTAGGCTCCGGCTGTGAATATTCAGTGTGCATTACGCTGCATCCCTGAATGAAGGAACCAGAATCAGCTCCAGGTACCAGAACCTCAACTGAAGAGTAGGGATCAGCTCACGTGCTCCCACACTGATGGGGAGCAGCTGGCCGAGGGGATAACTTTGAGGATCTCCACAGAGCCCAAGAATGTACCCCATGGCAAGGGACAGGATGTAGGAAGGACACACCGGTGTCCTGAGGAGATACAGACGCTCTTCTAGGCTGGCTGGCGTGCCTCGCTCGAGCGCGCAGGGTCATCCTAACCACAAGAATGGGCCTGGGAAGCAGTTTTTGCCAGGCTCGGTAGGAGGGCCCACGTTTCACCTTCCTGTGCAGCTGGGGGCATGATTCAGCCTCCAGGACCATGTGAGCATATTGCAGCCGGTCCCTTCTCCATCCTCGCGGGAGCTGCATTTCAGGTGGCATTCCGAGGTCTCCTGTTCCCCGCAGGAGCACACTCCTCACCCACATCTCTCCTCCAGACAGAGCAATTCAGGCTTACAACAGAGATAACTAAGTGGAACAATATGCGCTTTGACCTTGAAGTATCAGAGGAGGCTCCACCCTCACCCTATTGTGTGGAAACTGTTTTGCCCCATGAGCATTTTAGAAGTTTTGTAGGTTTTATGCCCAAAAAGAAGCGTCATGATCACATAACCTGGCCTCCTGCATAGCACCAAACTTTCAGCCTCCCCCCATAGGTTCTGCATTAGGTACATCCGTGATCAACCTGCATCCTGTGGTGGGATTGCGTATTGAGTTATGGATCGATTCGATTATGAACTGAGACAAATTGCATTGGATTAACTTGAATTTTCAGTCGTTTAAACTTGCCTGTGCGCATTTTTCCTTTCAGATTTTTGCAAGGCTTCTCCCAGTTCTGTTTATTTTTTGCCATCTACATCTTCAGTTTCTGGAAGAACAATTTTTGTTAAACTAGAGGTTTCTGTCTTCCTTGCCGTGGATTGCACAGCCTGGATCTATCTCCTGTAGAAAAGACACATAGTTGTTCCATAAGCAGTGGAAATAAATATTGTTTTCCTTTAGATGTTTGTCCTTTTAAAACCCTTTATATATTCCTTATGGTAAGATGAACTTTCCTCATGTCCTGTATGCTATGTCTCCCTGGTGAAAGATGGTATGTGTTAGCCGACTCTTAGGGAGAGGATTCTGTGCTTTCTGCTAAGCCATTTGCACCAACGCAGAGCCTAGAAGGATGAGTCCTTCCTTTATTTTATTTTTTTTTAACTCCAGCAGGGCACAACTTTGGGTGTCTGTCCTTCAGCATCTGCCAATCTTTTCCAGGATGGTAGGAACATAATATTCTTTGAGATTTCTACCCTGAGATCGACAGATTCACAAGTTATTGTGTGGAGGGCAAGGCAGACAAACAGATGATTAGAAAGACAGCACAGACACATAAACTGGTTTCCTTAGGAAATGAAGCTGCAGATTATTACCCAGGGAACCTAAGGATCTTTAAAATTGCTACCCCTGAGTATTCTTACTAGTTATCTTGCTTCCTGTCTTTCTTTGGATCTTCTCTTAAGGTCCTTGGGGATTTCATGAAGGAATGGAACCGCATGGGTCTGTACAAAATGTTAGGCAAATTTTTCAAAGTTGTGAGGCGATACATATGGGATCCAGTAGACACCGCCTTTCTGCAAGATTCTTAGAGCTTTTCAGCGCCAAGAGTCATCTCTCAAAATTGTCTTATTCGAATAATGTAATTATGCAGAATCACTTTCATATATGCAACCAGAGCGACTGAGAAACGATTTCCTTTACCCCAGCTGCTGTGCAAGATTCATTAGGTATAATTAGTATGATGACACTTTAAAAATGTAAAGCATTCTTTAAATTTTGAGTGCTATTTACACTTACTTTATCCGGGATGTTGGTTGATACCATAAAATCTGTTTTTTATGCATTTCTATATATGCAGTTTAATCTGAAAGGAAAACTTTCATGACTTTGACAGCGGAATATGTAGGAATTATGTAATGGATGCATAAGTATGGGTTTTAAAGGGATCTGACTTTTAAACACCCATCTATGGCTGTCACTGGTAATCTTTTTTTTGATTGGCCCGTAAAGTCCTTCATCTCACAGTGGTTCAGTATTTACCTTCTTGACTCTTATGACACTGGATATTCATCATAGCTCTCAAATCCACATTCGCTAACCGAGAAGAGGTAAACAGATGGTTCATAGATATTTCTCGTATTGGTGTTATTTACAGCAATCGTATCTGTGTTTGTATGGCATCTAACACGAGGTTTGCCTTTTTTCTTGCCATTCGAAAAAGTTCGCCGATCCTCTCCACTCCCAGTTAGTCATTCCCCCTCTGCTTCATCCTGCCAAGGTTTTCCACCCTCTGAGCCGTGCTGGATGCCAAATGAACACTTTGCGTGGCTGTGCTCGGAGAGGGGGAGGAAGTAAACCTGCCGTGAGGGAAGGAGGATGGAGTCTTCAAATATTATCTCCGTTAATTGCTTTTTTCCCCCCTCAGATCTATAGCAAGTTGTTCTTACAAGGCAACCAAAAAAAAAACCAATGTAAAGCAAAAGGAAAAGATTTTTCCCAGGGATGAAAAAGATTCCTGAGAAATCCCCCAAGCTCTCAAACTTTCAGATCTTTAGTAAGAAACAAAAAAAAACACCCTGCTATAGTTAAGATGCAATGAACCACAGTTAAAGTGGAGCAGATTCTTCAATCCAGACGTTTCCCAAAACCCGTGTCCTTCACAAACCTAGTCATGCTTCTTGCACTGTTTGGGCTTTGTGTTTTATCCAGGAGAAGAAGCTCGGTAATGGCAGTTTAGCCAAATTAGACTGTGTATTCAGGCACCCCATCCACTTCTCCGCTGTGGAAAAGAGACTACCAGAAATCATGTCTGGGACAAAAGGAGGAGCCCAGCCGCTCAAAATGAAGTCTCCTCTGGCTCGCTCCTGGTGATATATTCCTGAACATGGCATTTTAACCCTCAAGTGTCCTTTCTTGCAGCCACTAAGCCTCTTTCCCTGACTCATTCCCTATTCTTTTTCTTCTTCTTGCTTTAAAACCCGCTTCTTGTTGCCTGCTGATCCTTCACCTAGGCTGGCTTCACAACTGTCTGACTGACTATCCCAAGCACTTGCACCGTAGTGAAGATGGAAGCTGGGTGCAAATGCATTGGCTTTTGGCCATTTCTGCTGACTGTTGACTATATTTCTTTGGAATTGCAAAACTGTTATGTAGCAACACCATGCTATTTGGAAAAGGCACAAGCAATTGGTTTGTTTTTTTGTGTCATTCCTGCATGTATGTAGGAGACATATACTGTGTGCTAACTAATCAGTGGTGTTGGATTTCTCATTGCTCTTTTTAGCAAACGTGAAAGATGCTATGGTGCGAGCAGAATGTGTACACATACATCAGTTCAAATTTCCCCCTTCTTTTTCCGTGTCCCACTTGAATAATAACAAATAATCATGACTTTTCCCTGAGCTTGGCTGTCCCCGGGCCTAATTCCCTCTCCATAATTTGAGAGTTAGATTGTTTCAATATGCTCTAACTTGTGCTGCAGAAAAGTATTATCAAGTGACTGCTACACAGTGATGCCGGATTGCTATTTGTTAAGACAAAGGAAGGGATATTACATTTATCCACTTTTATATATTGTACCTTGCTCCATTTAGATCATTTTAGTCCAACTTTAATTTCTAGTACTCGTTGAATAAAACTGAGCTACAAATATCTTGTAGTCTCCTGCTGATTACATTGGTTCATCTATATATGAGTCGTGAAGATGGTGCAGCAGACTGGCACCAGTACAGGTAGCTGCAGTTTTGCAGCTCGAGATGGAACCAATACAGATCCTAACCCTGTTTCTGCAGCCCTAAATCTCAGCAGTGCCCTATGACGCATTTGTGCCACCTAATTCACCTGTTTAGGATGAGCGCGTCTTCATTTTGAGGGTTCTTTCTGTGGTCTTGTTTCAATGGTTATATCTCAGTTTATCTTCTGCTGTAATCTGCTTAACGTGTATTAGTTTAATGGCTTTGTTTGATGCCTAGAAACACTATAGCAGGTAGGTACCAAAGAACAGGAATTTATAATGATGGTGATGATGATGATGTTGAGTTCACGTACTCGGAAGTCTTGGAGATAGCTTGGTATAGCTGCTATCATAATTGCAAGTGATAAAAATTTGACTAATTTTTGCACTGTTAAGCCTTCAACATTGTGTTGTGCACAGCGCGTATTGTACTAGTGTGCCAAAGAAGTCAAAATAATAACGAAAACAGATTAGCCGAGAACTTTACAGCTAGAGAACTTTAGTGAGTAGTCAAGGAGCCTCTTGGGTTTTACTAACCGGCAGTAATAAATAAAAGAAAAAGAGGCTCCTAAAGTCTAATTTAACAGGACAAATATAAATCAGAGCTACTGCCGTTTCCCTCTTTGCTGTCTTCAGGTGACTGTATCCATTCATGTAGCTTCACGGCTGGGGACAGTGTCCTGCTCGCAGCACAGGGGCCCGAATACCCCAGCGCCCGCAGCGTTGGACCATCCAGCCAGCAACCCTGCCCGTACCCGCAGCGAAGGCCTTTTTCCGTGCGTGTACCTCACCCACATGCAAATGCTGCTGACCTCAATTAGAGCAGTTCACCTCCGTGCGCCTCCGGGGATGGTTTCCTCATAGGGCAGTTGTGTTTAATTAGCATTTGCACAGCGCTCTGCTGGGTGCTCTCCGGGAGCCGGAGCGTTGTCCCGCGGAGCGTGGGATTGCTGAGGGCTGACTGGCAAGCCTGGCACTCTCCTAATTGACACAGAAGCCAAGTAGAATTTACACAAGGAAAGAACAGAGAATCATTAATGATGGATCATTAGCAAGGAGCTCCATTGAATGAATGCAGATAACTTTATAACTCCATCAAAGTGAAAAGTAGCATGATTAATGATGCATCAAGTAATAAAGGCTCAAAGAAGACACTGATTTTCTAATTGCAGTGCAATTTTCCTGTTTGCTCTAGTTTGTAAAATTAATTTCTTTGGGAAGTGGGAAACATTCTGTGCTTGTGGTGCATTTAATATCAAGTTTGGTTTGCTCTCATTAGAGGCTTTCTTCAGAGTCTTTTGATATCAATGCAACAAATCATATTTTGATGTATGCAATATTTATCCTAGTAAAAATTTGCAAAATCAATGCGAATCATGTAGAACTATTCAGCTGGTTCCTTTGCGGGTTTTCTGATTTCTCTGTATGAAGAACTGTCAGATACGATCAGAGTTTAGATTGCTTTAAATGTATATATCATTGTGTTTTGTTTTATAGAAATTGCTTGATAATTATATTGATACTTTGAGTTTTAGACTAATAGCCTCAAATTTTTTGCTCTGAGATTTTTTTCATAAACATTTCATGTGACACAGGTTATTTCTTTGGCTTATATTAGAGCCAATTCAATCCTTTGTCAGTCCAACGGAGGGGAATCAATAACAATGTGTCTGAGTGACATATCTGTTTCTTTAAATTGTACTGACCTCTGACTTGAAATTTAACCTGGAAATTGAACTCAGTATGTTCAAAAGTGAATAGAAGTAGGAAAGTAAGATAGTAGAAAAAGTATCCCTGATGTGAGCTTTTCCTTAGCTTTCATATTTATTGCTGGGTAGAAGAGACTATGAGAGCTCACCTAATTCAGCTGAACTAGTCCTAGTTCAGCAAGCCCCGAGGTAGCATCAGCTACACCAGAGCAGTTCTTGTTCCTAAATACTTCATTGACAGGAACTCTGCAGCATCCTCAGAAAACCTGTTCCTAAGCTTCACTACCCTTATCGTTATACAACTTTATTTTGTATTACCTAACGTCAGTCTTCTCTCTTATTTTTTTCCTTTTTTTTCAATTTAATTCAATTATTTCTCATACATTGAGGGCATGAAAAACTATTACTTACTTTCTTCTTGCAGAGGGATGGTTTTTGTTTTTGCTTGGGATTTGTTGTTGTTGTTGTTTTTACTCTTTTTTCCCCTCTGCTTTTGGTTTTGGTCTCCTGTAGAATCTCCTCAAGTGTTGGGCATTGCTGTGCAGTGCGAGACCCACACCAGAGACTTCTCCATGACCTGCCAGTATTAACTAGGGCACAATTATTGTTTCATATATCCTGCATCTTTCTCTCTTGTTTGCACATCCCTACAGGATATTTCCTTTTCACAACAGCGTGATACTGCTGGCTCATGTCCACTTTGTGATCTAGAATAACCCCTAGCTATTCCTACCTTGCTAGTTGTCCCCTGCCCTGTATTTATGTAGTTACATGCAGTTCCTCCCCCTTGATGTTATTGAATTCCACAGTTGTTAGTCTGCTTCTCCAGGGTAGCCAGGTAATTGTGAAAAGTGTTTCTGCCTTTAAAGTGTAATCAAATTCACTTTTAGCGTGAAGTCCTCTAAAAACGGAGAAGGTACAATCTGACTTGCAGCAGCAGATCCACTAACAAACACACAGTTAGAGCCTCATCCTAAACAGATGCCTGGGGAGCTCACTTGAAACAGTCCTCCACTTTGGAAGGACCCTGATAGCTATTCTCTGAACATGATTTCCCATTTACTATCACACCTAGCTTAAGATTTACCTTAAGCTTTCTTTATTCAGATTACAAAAAAAATCAATGCCAAGTTTCTTTTTGAAATCCAGCTCTTGATCTGACATCCTAGTAGTCAGGGGGTTCTTCTCACCTGACTTCAGATTTCTGGATGATAGAGGTCTGCATCTAGGGCACTGGTCTAGCCTCCCTTTCCTGAAGAAAGACAGATGGTTGCAATTCATCTGGCCAAGTTTGGGCAAAGTATGACAAGAATTGCATTTCAAGTGTGCCTTTTCCTCTGCACTAACTCTGAAAGGAGGCAAGGATGCTAAGCAACTAAAAACCTACATGTAGACATGCTCACAGGATGTATCTCACGTCTACTATTGCTTCTGTGCAGAAAGCCAGAGGTTTGCATGGACACTGTTTGTTCTTAATAGAAACATACTGGTTGTTACTCATCTCCTGAGTATTTTCACCGTGATTATTTGTGGCAATAACTAATGGAACTTGAGGTTAAAAGGTTTGGTCTTTAATTCCCCAATTCTTCCTCCTTCCCTCCTTAAACTTAGGAATGATAGCTGATCCATACCAGGACATACTCACTATTCCTGAGTTCTCAAATAGAAGGGGCTCTGACATGTAATCTGCTTTTTCTTTAGGAATGGAGTTCATCATACCTACTCATGTTAAAAAAAAAAAAAACACAAACTCTCTTTTTCTAAGCACTTTTTATCTTATTTTGTTTCATTTGGAGACAGATGCCTTGACTGTGTTAACCACTTAATTGCACTTGATCTATTTAATGAAGACTGCAAAAATGGTGTATTTTGGCACGTTGCATGACCGCTGTCAAGAGCTCTGCTCAAACAAGTAGTCACTAAAATAAGTAGTGACCTTCACTACTCATTGCTTACAGAATCACCTCTGACTGTTCATTTCCTTTGCTGGCTGATATGTTTCCCATTCCTTTAGAACTAAGTCAAACACTGTTCTGCCTGATAAAGCATCCTACACATTTCATTTCTAAATAACACTTCAGTGGTATTGGCAACTTTGTCTTTAAAATCTTTTGATAGTATAAATAAAGACCATAACTGTGAATAAAGGAATCTTTTGGGCAATTGCTCAGAACATCAAAGGGTGTTAAAATTTGTATTAAAGTTTTCAACTGAGAATTCTGGAAGTTATGGCAGCATAAAATCTTAGACGTGTGCCTCAGAACAACCTGATGTACCACTAGGAAGCAGGGAAACACTTCCTTACATTGGGGTCTGCAGGTCTGCATTTAGTGAACCACCTACAACTGGATCATTGATACATAGCTAGCTTATTGTGAAAAGGAATTGGTTTAGTCTATATTTCCAGAACACAACTTTTCTCTGAATGACTTGCTCTGAAAAGGAAATACTCTCCTTTAAACCAACCTAAACAAATTGGTATGAATACAGGTAGCTAATTTTGGTAATAATTTCCTTCCTATCTGTTTCTGGTTGGGTTTTTACAGGACCCGCTGTCAGATACAGTGAATTTTCTATGTCCGAGCCCAAACCGCCGCCTCTTGTTGGGCAACACACGGTGGAGATCCTGAAGGGCCTGCTGGGCTACGAGGACGCTGCCGTAGAGGAGCTGCTCAGCACTGGTGCCGTGGCCCAGCACGAGCTCCGATGAGGAACATGAGCTACATTCCTTCACACTGAGTTCACGTTGCCTTGTCCTCTCTTTGCTCCCTTCAGTTCCCCTAGTGGGACTCAAAGAGAAGACATAATTTAATTCCTAATTTTTATCCATGTGTGTTTGTATGATTTTAACACTGATGTATCAAATAAACAATTCAGCACTGTCTGAGTGGAAGATTTTCTTGGGGTGCGCGGGAGGAAGCAAACACGATTACACGGTCCTACGTGGATACTCATTTTCTATACTTTGTATGGGAAATTGAGTTCTTATCATAATTACAGTAATTGCCTAAATGTTTGTTCCCCCAGAAGATGTAATGTTAGTGAAAAGAAGCAGAACCTTAAAAATCTGGGCATTGGATTCTCCAGTTGTACAAAGCTACTTGTAAAATTATTCTAGTGCAAAATCAGTCGTGTCCAAATGGACGATTGATCTGACCGACTTCGAACAGAATCAGCAGTCATGAACTCTGGTTCATTTCTGTTTTAAACCACAAGTAAAGTAATCTTTGCAAAAATCACTTCTGTTCCCTGGTGTTATTAACTACCTGTACCAATATGTCTTTATATTATATTGCATGGTCAGGACCATTCAGAAATAAGCTGAAATTGGCGCAGTTCTCCAGTTATAAAATGAGCATATTCAAAGACTTGTTGAGAGACAAACTGTGATTGAATTGTCATTCATACTTTTATTCAAAAAGGCCCTTGATATCAATTAAACATGTATCCAAACAAAGTTACGTGCTGAATGTCAAACATTAACATTTGACAGGGTTCACAGTCTGGTTCTGTGGGTAGATGTTGATCTCTATCTCTGACCCCTATCCAGAACTCCTTTTCATGATGAAGAAGGTGTAGACTAAATACAGATCTGCTTAAATCTTTAGACTCGTTCCCGCCCCATGAATAAAAAATCTTTTCAGAGTTGAAACCTTCTTCAAGTTCAGTCATGCCATCCTGTGCGGTAGGTTTGCTCGCAGGATGAGGTACCCCGCTTGGAGGAAGGCGCAAGGACGTGCTCCATGGCACAAGCAAGCAGAAGAAGTAGCCTTAATGAAGAGCCGTTTCTGCTGCACGGAGCGTCCTGGCAGTTCTTCCTTCGCAGAAGAAACGCTCTGCTCCGGTATCCAAGCGTGTAATTTACAGCGCAAGTAAACCCTGCGTATGGGAAGGCTCTAACCTTTGCTGCGTGCGCCCCGGGAGCGAGGCAGTGCCTTTCTCTTCCCGGAGCTAAATAAAACTAACTCAACGTGACACTCAACAAACAACGTCCATATTTCTTCCCAAGTATCGGAAACAGGCCTGGCCTTATAACTAGCTTGTGGCATTGTTTCCCCCCTAACAAACAACATCCTCTGTACTACGTCTGAACTTCACCACTGCCTGTTACCTTCTGCAGAGAAGAAAAGAGCCCGTTACATAATCAAATTGAAGTGGAACCCTACTGTGGATGCTCATTTTTGAAGCTCAGTGTGTTTTGGTTCATTTGTTTGCTTGTTTTGTGTGTCTTTTGTGTTGATTTTTTTTTTTCAGATCTCCTGTTTTGTTCTTGCGCTGCATTCCTGTCACCGAACTCCATACTCGGCCCATGTGCTAAAGACATCATGAGATCCTGGAAAAGTGACTTCTTAAATAAATACAGAAATAAGTCTGAATTGAGACTAGAGAGACCATAGGGGAAGATTTGAAATAGGATTGGAAGTGGTTATAATGTAGTCCACCTTCTTTTTAATCTAAGGGGAACATCCCTTTTTTAATGGGAAAAGCAGCAATTTGAATTCAGCTTCCCATAAAATGGACGATCTGATATCACACTGAACTTTGTTTATCTCTGAAAACTCATTAGGACTGCCAGATGATATTTACAATTAGGTTGGTGCGTTTACTTTTTGGAGAGCGCTTTTCTTCCTGTTTCTAAGAATCATATACAGGAGATATTGTAAAATATTTTAAATTTAGTTTAAGGCTTTCGTAAAGAGTTCTTTTTTTTCAGTATTTTTCCAAGCAATGGAAATAACTAATTGCTAGATCCTTAGCTACAGTAAATTGGCAGTTTCTTTGACTTTAATGTAACAGTGCTGGTTTAAATCAGCTGAATATCTCTCTATTAACTTCATAATGTATTTCCTGCAAAGTGCATATACAAACAGCATTTCTCTTTCTTTTTTTTTCTTTTTCAGAGTTTTCTTCTCTGCTGTGTTGACAGTGCAATGTCGAAGGCGATAACCAAAGGCTCTATTTCATCTCACCTTTGGTAATTAACTGCAGTAGGAGCAATCCGGATGCTATTCTGGCTTCTCAGTGGCAGGTTAAGTCCTGCATTCAGACATGCACTTCTTTAAGTTGGAAAGCGGTAGAAGCCTTTAAAGAAGTGAATGTCTGAAGACTAAAAGTTCTCATAAATGTCCAAGGTCCATTCGGGAAATATTGCCCTTTCACAGGCCTTCTTGATTGTGGATGGTTTGGAGTACCATTAAAGCAGTTTACTTGATAATGCCTAAGTGATTATAGCCACATTTTCCATCAAAATGAACAAACACAGAAAAGAGTATTTACAAAATTTACAGCACTCTTCCCGTGATTCCTGAGGAATATGTGCTTTAGAGCTCAGCTGATAGATTTTGAGAATCTGTAATTTAAAACTGCTCTCTGTTTCTTGTCTTGCAAAACTGGAAATCAGTCATCACACGGGATTCACGGCCTCAGATAATTAGATCCCTCCAATTTCAGAGCAGGGAGGTAGTTAGGAACCACTATGCTGTCTTCCTGGCAATTAAATTTTTTTTCTTTCATTTCTTTCTACTTAAACTGGAGATGAATCTTCCCCATGCAGTCTTGGCATGCATGTGCATGTGCAGGTGAGTGCCTCTGGTATTGGCTTTAACCTGACTTGACTTACAGATCATCGCAAAACAAGAGCAAAACTTTGGAAGCCTCAGAAGAAAATACCGGTCAAACAGCAGGTAAATGAATGGTAACGGATTCTTCCTGCTCCTCCACGGGTCTTGTTCCTGCTGTCCCGGGCACTTCCCAGTCCTGACTTGCATACAAAATATAAATGTTCTCGTGTTTAACCCCATTGAAATGAAGGCTCTTGATGCCTATTGTTGTTAATCAGAGTTTTGATCTTACTTCCCAAAGGATGAGCCTGGAGATGTCTGATGACAATGTGCTGGGCTAAAACAACAGTCACAAAAACCCCGTTACTGAATGCTCAGGAACTGGGGGAGTAACTCAAATAAATCAACACGCAGCTGCTCCTCTCATAGAGCACCGTAAACCTTCAGCAAAAGGCAGCTGGACATCTCTGTGGCTAAAATGAGCATTATTTCTTTTGATATCTAAATGACAAGCCATAGTTAATCCTTTGTCCTTCCTGACGTTATGGCAGCATATAAAAGTGTATTTGTTTCCCCAAAATACATTTAATATTTATAAATATATATATATAAATAAATATATTAAAAGACAAAGGAAAGGTAAAGTACTTCCAGAGTTCAGGAATGCTGGCATAGCTGCTCGCATTTCATGTCAGTGACGTTAAGCAGTGCCAGATCCAGTACTTTCCTTAACTGCTTGTACCTTGGGTTTAATGTGGCCTGGTGAAATGCTAAACGCTATTAGCTGATTACAAAAATAACAACCTCAGAGCAGTTCCTGTGGGATCAAGTAACCTCGCTGCATAGAGCGCTGCATGATACGGGGCAGTGTGATAAAAATATGATAAGCAGTGATATATTCACCTTTTTAAAGGTGACAACCCATCAGGCAATTACTGTACGTTCCTGTTGTGACTAGAATTTGGATCAGATGTGTGAGAAAAATGCCTGGGATCACATATGCCAAGGACCCAGGAAACTTTCGCAACAGGATCTCCTTTTTGGCACAGGCTGTGGCAAGCACTGAAGGGGGCCAAGCAAGGGTTTAGGTGGGGACAAGTTGTTGATTTTTATTCTTCTCTGTTCTCCAGAGCTACAGATAAAAGTCAATTAGTAAGCAGGAATCAGGCCTCAGTTAACAAGAAATCCTTAAAAATCATAGAGTAAAGGATACACTAAACAACCTTCCTTAAATAGTCATTTTGATGGTCTAGTTTGCAGCGAGTTATGTTGCACTGCTGATTTTAAAGGTAGTCAGGAAAGAAAGCTGGGGAGGAGCCCAGTTTGCTGAAATATCTTCCATGCTTGAGCCGTTTCACAATTTGTCCATGTAATATCTATCCCGAGCTGGACAGAAAAGGAATCTGCAGATGGTCAACCTCGTACAGGAATGCGCGTAACTCTCGTCTCTTGCAGATCCATTTCAGGAGGAGCAAGTCTCATTCACAAGGTGGGAGGGCACTTGGGGTACTCCCCGGTAACGTGGGAGGACCTACTCTCCCATCAGTGATGTTGATTTTGTAAGAAACATTATTTTGTTAAAAAAACTGACATTTGTTAATGGCTGTGAAGACTCCCTTCTACCTGTCGACCTGTTTTGTGGGATTCTGTAGACTTGTCTTTTTCAAATTCCCCTCCTAATGCACTGCTTTTTTGTCCTCTCTTTTTTTGCATTTACACTGCTTTTGCAGGGCTTTGGGGGCACATCTCAGGTTTCTAAAAGATTATTGCTGGCTTCCAGAGTGTCTTGCCTCTGACAAAGCAGACAGAGTCTCTTAAAATATGAAAAATATTAGAAAATGTTATAGTTCTATTTTGTGCTATAACACTGCAGAATTAAGAGCCTAATACCTTGCCCTTTGAAGACAATGAAGGGAGGCTCACATGGATTTCAGTAGGTTTTAAATCTGAACTTCAGTCAATATCATGAATTTTTCTTATTACTGAATATGCCAAATTGCGTCATTTGCTTATAGAAAAACTATTAACATATTTTCTCTCTGGAGACATTTTAGATTAATCAGAGACATTCCAGGTACACAAACCACCATTATTTTAACTTCCCATGAGAAAAGCTTTCATACTTCACTATGCTCTCATCCAGAAACTTTAAAACATTGGGGTTTGTTTCTCACAAAGACTTAAAAACTGTTCTGTCTTCCTATTGCATTTTTACTTTAAATTATAATATGATAGATATAAAATGCAGGCATTTCTCAAATCATAATATTTAATACAGTATTTGTTTTTGCAATAATGATTACACTATTAGCAATCTTAGCATGAGGCATTACTAGACGACTGGTTTACTGAAGTGCAGTTGAAGAAAAGAGAACACCTAACACCTTTTTTTCTGTGTGACTTATTAAATTGTGGGAAATATGGACTGCTGCCAACCTTAAATACTCAAATACTCAGAATCAGACCCCAGAATTATCAGAAGCAGTTTAAGAACTCATAAGAGAGCTCTAAAATAGTATGAAAAAGCAATATAATTAGGTGAAATTTTAAGAAAAAGAATCAATAGCAAGATTTGTGATAAAGTTGCAAGAGCTAGTAACATCTCTTGTACATACATACGTACAAGGCTGGCTCTCTTTCAGGTCTGGAATTTGTCCCTCTCAATTTTCTGGGTTTGAGAGACTTGATTTTTTAAGGAGTTTTTAGGAAATTCTGCTGAGGGTTTTGCTAGCAGTATTTTTTAAATATCCAATAGTTGATGCTGTTACCTGGGCATTCTATCAGCGAGTGACTACTGGAATCATGCTGATATTACACGGTGTGTTGAAATAGTTGCTCTGTCATGTTGTGCAGCAGGCACTTGGGTACAAAGATTTGCAGCATTATGAAAATAAGCACTGTGTCATTTAAAGCACTTTGTTGGACCAGTCAGGTCCTACCCATAAAATCAGTTCTTCAAATTCTTCAAGGAGAAGGAGCCAGAAACCCAATTTTTAAAGTGGGATAAAGACTGACAGCAAAAATACAGGACCTGGTCCTGAAAAAGGTGTAACTTATCACATTTCTGTGGCCTTCAATAGCTTTTAAGCATTTATCCTCGCATGAAGAAGACTGGCCTGGTGGTTTTTGGGCTCAGCACTGTCAGGGAATCTGCATGCCACAGATTTCCTCTTTGGTCTGGGCAAATCCCTTTCTCGGAGTTGTCCCCGTTTGGTATTTTCCATCGAGGATGATAAACTGGAGGTTGTGAGCTGACCTGATAGCAGAGGCCATCTCTATTTAGACAGATGGAATCCATTGTCTGCCTTGCAGGGCCATTGTGTTGATTTTTAAACGCATGTGTTGCAGCACAGCAGAGAAGTTAAATTGTTTTGCAGAGTGAGGACATTCTATTTTTCCCGTAAAACCAATATGAACAACCGCAGTTTCCCAATCTCCCATTACTGAAGCAGAGTGAAGCCTCCCCAAAGGGCTTGTGAAAGACCTCCACAGATCATCTGGGTATAAACAGATAGTATCTTTGTACCTAGTAGTTGCTTACATATAAAACTTCAGATTATAAACCTTTAATGCTTGGCCTTTCTGGCAGCGACTGCAAAAAGTTCAGGAAGTTAATCTTATTTTCTGACCGGGATAGTGACATTAAGGTTAGGGAGATTAGCTGCAACAGATATTCCCAGGAAGGGATACTGGCAGCATTAAGAGAAGCTGAGAGAAAAGATGTTTTTACATCTGAGAGGGAAAAACGATAAAGGACAGGAAAATGAAAGAGGAAAGGGAGAGGGAAAGGGAAAGAGAAAAGGAAAGAAAGAGAGAAGGGGAAGGGAAAGAAAGGGGAAGGATTAGGGAAAGGAAAGAGAAAAAAAAAAGAAAAGAAGGAAAAGAAGAGAGAGGAGAGGAAGAGGATAAAAGAGAAAAATGAAGGGCCTTGAGATACTGAGCCAACTGTCACATATGTTTCTGTGGTCTACTTTTGCACTAGCTTATGCTCTAATAGTGCCAGGTAACATTAAAGCTGGGGGGAATGGTCACATTCATAGAAAGACCAGAAGTGCCATGGGCAAGTCCAATGCTGTCCTATCAGCAGCACTATGAGGGGTCCTAGGCGTGGTGAGCATCAGGGTGGCCATCGAGGAGACGACAAATCACCCGGGGAGGACAGCCCCGGGCATGGAGCACTGCATGGGAGGGCAGGGGCCTGAACCGACAGCGAGAATCTGGCCAGATCACGAGAGCCCTCTGCACCATGGAAATACGCAGCTCGGGCTTCAGGATCAATTCCATGATCTGGAATTGCAAGCTTTGATCACTCGTTTACCAGATTTCCCTAGAGCAGCCAACCAGAGGCTTTGCCTTTTGAAAAGAAGAAGGTAACACTATGTTCTTTCCCATGTTCTTCACCCTGCAAAATTTCAACCTAAGGGCCCTACCTGGTGCCAAGTGGGACACATGGAATTACTTCCTTTGCCTTTGATACATTCTGGCTCAGCCTTTTAATTAATTGTTTGGAATTTTATTAATAGTTTGAGAGTTTGAACTTTTCACTCCTTCTTTCAAAAATGGAAGGATGGGACCCACACTTATCTCATTAATATCAGATGGTTTGTTTCTGCTCTCAAGGTGTGCATATGGAATCCACTGAGCTGCCGGACGCAAGCAAATGTGGAATTTGGCCTATGCTTAAAAGTAGGTCTGCATCACTAATGACAAAGTGTTTTGAAAATGAATTTCAGTCTGATTATGTTTGTAATGCTCATATGCATTCCTGGAAATACTGAAATATTTGGACTCTAAAAGTAGCAATACCAGCGCAAAGTGGATTGAAAACTTGCATGTTCAAATATAGAAGAAATCTGAAACAGCCCAAGGCTTGCTAAGCTTTTCATTTGTGCCTTGCTGATTAGTTACTGAAATCATCCCCACCCAGCAAAAAAATAGAATTCCATTTGATTTCAGCTGGTATCCAATTTTGCAATCTGGTCTCAATCCAAAAAATAGGGAGAAACTAAATGCCCTACATGGTTCTGACAAACCATGCGGTTCCAATCAGACTAGTCCAGGCCCCGTGCAGGTCAGCGCGAAGCTGTATCAGCTTCTGAAAGAAGAAAAATCAGGAACCTGGGCTGGTTCAGACAGTAATATCAATCTTTCATCCAACCATATTCAAATCTCGCTGATTCCCATTTGAAGATGGGAAAAAAATGAGTATGCAAGAGAAAAATGGAAAGATGCTTATTTGGAACATTTCCACCTGAAAAACATCTGTTTGTTGTCCTGTTACCAGCCAGCTTCTGCCGGCTGATGGCCACATGCCTTGGACCACTGAATTGTACCAAATCCGAGAGCAGTTAGTGTTAATTGCTTTCATTTATGTATTTGCTCTAGAGGTTGAAAGCTGGCCTGCTTTCGTGAAAGCCAGCCAAGCTGCCAGAGCATTAGCAACACCGCACTTCTGTGGCTGTCCTCACATTTTGCCCCACTAAGCTGCAGAATATAAATTGAAAATGCCTGTTAACATCCAGCTGACTGGGTCTCACCTGAAACAAATGCTGAGGAAATTAATGGTGGTTGTTTTCTTGTAGAGTGATGGGAGCTGAAGGGCACCCGTGAGCTCCTGCTGAGTTATGGCTTTCTTGTGGTCGCTCTTCCTCCTGCTGTCTGCTTTATTCAGCTCTGAACCCCCTTGGGAAGGGGCATCTGTTCTTCTGGGTTGGACCAGAAGTGTAATGGAGTATTCCATTGCCTTGAATGTTACAGTGATAAGAGTAATAGCATTTTGTTTGTCAGCTATAAAATCTGAGAAAAACGTTGGTCTTGCTTGTTTTAAGTTTGGACTTCATCCCCATGAAACTATTTAATATATTAAATCACTATGAACTTGGGCTAGACTCAGAAGGGCTGATTTTTCTCTTCTTCTTTTTCCTTTTGTCCATATTTCAGTTCCTTAAGCCTTCCTCTTAAACCCTACCTCACTTTTATCCCTTAGACTTTGGTCTGTTGTTTTTTCTTGACTCTTTTCTGTTGTTGTCAGAAGAAGAAATGTGATAATTTGGAAGGTTCACAGAAAGCATGTTTTGTGATTATTGTTTTTGTGATCCGTCCAATGTAAACTGCTTTAGGAAAGCTCTGTTCCAGCCACTTTAATTCACTTTTGCAGAATAGTGGATTTTTGGTTGGCTAAAGACAAGGGCTTTTCTTTTAATGGGCACTCTGAGGGGAGCGCAGTTTAACTGTTTGGCTCCTGCCCTGGAGTTCAGCTCTGCCTAACGGTGCCCTGGGGAACCTTCTGTGGTTGATTCATGGCTAATCCTCCTCTCCTATCTCTTTATTGGTAGTAGGAGGCAAACCTGCTCCTTCCACTGTTTGGCTCATACCACTAGGGCAGCATGAGAGCTTGAGGTTGCCCTAACTAGGCCAGTTTTTCCTCAAAAATAGTAGTGTAGAGAAGCTCGTAACCAGGGAATGACTCTGCTGCCTCCACAGGTCAAAATTTTGCCTGCACCATCTCTGTGTGCTGTCGTGTTGCAATGGACTGTGTTGAGCTGCAGCCTGGAGGGGACAGCGGTGCCCAGGAGCCCAATTTTGGTGGCTCTAGTCCCCTTGGGTTCTTGGTGCTGAACACCTCCGTTCTGCCAAGAGGCCCGGTTCGTGGTTGGTGGGACTGCACAGGTTCATGCTAGCCGGGAACCTAGCCCAGTTCCAGATTTCTGGTTGCTTTTACTGGGTGTTTACAAGGTTGACGGAACTTGCAATGGCAGCACTGTGTTCGCACAGCTCACCGGCTTTTCCTGATCCCAGCAAAACTGCTGAACAATCTCCAGGGTGTATGCCAACCTGAGAGGGAAAAAAATACCCTGAATCTCTTCCCTTTTGTTTGCTCGGTTGCTCTGATCCCCGCGCAGCAATTGTTCCAGGAATTATCTTCCCCCCCATCCTGCTAAAATAACAGGACACGTGTTTTCTCTAACAGTGCTTGTGCCAAATCAAAGCAGAGGCGAGGGGGGATTTCACCAAGGTTTCCCTCTGCCCTTTCATGCCCTTGGAGGTCTATACAAGCTGCTGGAGGGTCTCTGGGGGTGCACAGGAGAGTGTCTGCAGGATAACAGAGGTTTATGGGCTAGAGGGGTGTGCCCCATAGCTGAGCAGACACTGGCAGCACTGAGCACTCGGCAGTAAGGTCCTCATCATCACAGAATCACAGAATGCCTAAGGTTGGAAGGGACCTCTAGAGGTCATCTAGTCCAACCCCCCTGCACACTCACGGCCACCTAGAGCACGTGGCACAGGACTGCATCCAAGCGGGTCTTGAAGATCTCCAGAGAAGGAGACTCCACAACCTCTCTGGGCAGCCTGTTCCAGTGCTCTGTCACCCTCACCGTCAAGAAGTTCTTCCTTAAGTTCCCGTGGAACTTTTTATGCTTCAATTTGTGGCCATTTCCTCTGGTTCTGTCAGTGACCACCAGTGAAAAGAGGCCAGCCCCATCCTCCTCACTCCTTCCCTTAAGTCCCTTAAGGTATTTATATACACTGATCAGGTCCCCTCTCAGCCTCCTCTTCTCCAGGCTGAACAGACCCAGCTCCCTCAGTCTCTAGCACAGCTTCCTCCTAGGGACTTCCAAAGGATGTAGGTTTAACTTCTCTGCGGAAAACTGTCAGGGATTATGTTGATGAAGATGATCCTCATGGTTCTGCTGTGTTTGGTATTAACTCTGGTCTCTGCTTCTTGCTCTGCTGTGGTGACTGCTAAAAACTCCTCGTCCTCATCAGCAGGATCCACTAGGTAACAGTGAAGAAGCAGCCTTGTGCACTGCAAAAGCTAGTTGATGTCTCTTGCTAAAGAACAAGCATTCCCGCTTCGAAAATAGGAGATTAAAATTACCTAATTGGCATTTGTTGATCTTTCATTGCATGAAGTTGAAGGCGTTGAATTGTTAAAAAAATGATTTCTTCATACACATGGAGCAGTTCCCATTTCATGATGAAAATCAACTAATGCTGGAAGAAACTGAATCTGTATTTGTGGATTCTGATGACGCAAAGAAATTCCTTGAATCAAAACTTAATTTCATGTGGTAAAAGGAAGTGTTTTTAAAACAGTGCTAGTGCTAAACCTGCTATTTTTATTTCCTTTCTCTTGTTTCTTCTTTATCTGTGAATCAATGCCCAGTTTTTAATGTGACTGATGCTTTCTAAAAAGTTATTACTTGTCAAATACTACAAACTTTGAGGCATCTAATTCTGTTTAAGTTTAATAGTGTTTTTCTACTGACTTGAAAGTCCTGTGTTTCACAATGACCATTTAAGCTCTCAATTAGAGTGTAATGTATTAATTAACACACTCTTTTTGGCATGGTATGAAGTGTATCAGGTATTCCTCTGGTGTATTAAAGTCATTAATATTTCCATTAGTAAAAAAACACAGGTCAAAATTCTGTTCCTGTTGCACAGATAACTGATTCCTGAGTGCATCACACTTGTTTAGTGTGGAATATGTCCTGTGTTAAACTGCTTGATAAATATGTTCATTTCTTTCCCTAAAATGCTTGGAATAGCTTTGTAATTTGCTGTAATCTCTTTCTGTGTCTTCAGTGGGATGTTGTTTGAGAGCAGAGGTCACTGGCCAAGGCACTGATTCTCTTGGCTACAGAATAGGAGTGAGGAAGAGGTTGTAGCTAGATGGAGAATCCTGACCTAACGGGTCTGGAAAGCAACACTGCTCTCTGCCAGCACGAAGAGATCAGGGGCTTCTACAAGTGAAAACCTGTTAAGTTTGAAAGCGACTGGAAACTGCCAATAAGCTGGGTTCTTCCTGTGATCAACTCAAGTTGTACATGAATACCCTTTTTCCTCCTTTTTAATTAAGAAGCACGTAAGCAATGCTGACACTTGACATTTAGGTCCCAGTTTTTTAAAAATATCTGCTGTTAGCTTTGGGAACCTCAGAAGCTTCGAGTGCCTGTCTTCAAGCTATTGCGCGGTAACATTTCTGAACGAGTCACTTCGGTAGCTATTTTAGGATCTCGAAATATCAACGTTACACAAATTGGCCATCCAGAGCTATCGGGCACTCGTGGAAAATGTGGAGCTGGGTCTGTGTCCACCATGATGCTCCCAGCTTCCCTGTAGGCAGGTCTCTTGTTTGCTGCCCTGTGTCCCCTTGTGCTGCTAAAAGTAATATGTACCTCAAAAGCAGTCACGATGGTGCTGAGGGTCATGTTACTGCAGCAGTTTTCACCAGTGTGAAGTCTCTTCACTTTTTTTCCTAAAATTTTATTTCCCTCTAGGTTTATTCTCTGTTCATTTCCCTGCTGCCTCAGAAAACAGGCTCTTTGGAGACGATAGCTATTATCCTACATACTTCCAGGGGAAAGAAAAAGAAAAGAGAAAGAAATGAGCCTCATGTACATATATGACTTCACAATGAAGGCTAAATACTAGGGCTGCATATTGATCAGACACCCTCCTACCCCACACACATGCATAGGTGTATGTAAGGAATAGCATCTCTTCAGATGGGTTTTCCTTCCAGAAGCTAAAATAACAGCAAGGAATGGAGCAGAGTAACTCTCTGTTCCAGGAGGTGAATGCATTTAAATGGTGAAGAACCAGCCCGACCTTCTGTTAATCATTCCTTCACTTGCTTTGTTTGCCTGAAGATTACGTTGTTGGTCTGTAGAATTGAGAGGGAAGACCTAGCAAAATGAGTCTTTTCCAGACTCAAAAGATTTATGCCATGCTTTGTGCCAGCATTTATGTCAGTCTTGCTCATAGACTGAGTGTGGTAATGATCCCTTAATACCTTTTAAAGTGAATTTTACTAGCTCAGACTTCTTTTGTAAGAAGTACACATGTACAGGGCTTTTCAATCTTGTTATTTATTTGCTGTGTAGCAACCATATATAGCCCAAATTTAATTTCTATCAAGCACATTCAATATAGCATTATGGAGCTGATCGTAGTTTTAATGATGGTGATAATACTCATGTCTACAGTAAAGGCCTTGATTTTTGCAAAATACTCGAGCAGGCTTATTGTCACCAAATGACCTTTTTGGGGCTTGCTGGAGCTTGCTAATGCTTGCACGTCATTATTAGTAGCAAGAGATTAATGTAACCCTAGCAAACAAGCGACAGCCAGTTCCACTGCCACTGAGTAAGGCTAAATTAAGCCTTGGGCTGCAGCGTTGAGTTGACAGAGGACTAAGTAGACAACAACATTGCATCACTGCTTAGATGAACCAACAGTGAAAGCTTCAATATCTCAAGTGATGACACCATTCCTCTTGGTAGATAGTGCAGCAGGATGCAACAGACTATATCATGGCTAGGATACCTGGAGCTCAAAAACTCCTATGTGACCTTAAGTAAGCCTCATCATTCCATGACTCAGTTCTGTATTTGTAGAGGCAAGAAAAATAGTATCTCCTGCATCTCTTCTGTTTATACTGCAAGCTCTTCAAGATGGGAACGCTCTTACTATACCACCGCACAGCACATAGTTGCTAAAGGCTCTCTAGTGTTAATATAAATAAGAGATGTTCTTCTCCCAGCTCAAGGGATAACAAAATCTTTAGAAAACTAGCTTGTTTAAATGAAGCTAAACAGATTGGATATGGTATGATAACTATTGGTGTGGCAACTATCTGTTATTCCTGGGGCTCAAGCAAATTTTTTTTGTGCGTGTGGGAGGAGAGAGAAAAGTAAAAATAAAAGGTTATTGGGAGTGCTGCACAAAGCCTTAGAGTGTTTCTCTTCTGTGTGTGCCTCTTCCTAGACCAGCAACCGTACCCGCTGCCAGTCTGTTGCGCTCTGTAGCTAGCCCCTGTGTGAGCAATGGAACAGACTGCACCAGAGTGTGCCCGGTGCAGTAAATCAGACATCCCAAGCATCCTTGGCACCTCCCTTCCCTTCCCTTTGGCTTGTTCCCTGTTAACATTTCTTTCTATTGAGAAAAGGAACAACAATATTTTATGAACTGTTATCAGACATGTACCCTTGCTTTAAAGGCACGGCTCATTTTTACTGAGCCTGTATTTATCATCCAAGAGCATTTAGTTACTTTATCAGAATATATTTTAAACGCAAGATGTCATTGTAACAAAACCTGGCTTAGAAATGCTCTCCGCTAACACATTCTCTCAAAGGCCAAATTTTAATCACCTGAGAGTCATCATTTAAAGTGGTCATAAAATAATGTCTGGCACCTGGATTCAGGTTCTGATCATCCAAGGGGGATGCCCATAAGATGAGTAGTAGATGCTGTAGGTGACAATGCTTGCAGGATATATGGTACTCATGAATAAAAAAAAAAACATAAAAAGCAACAAAAACCCAATGCTTCCAAAGAGCTACAAGGAGCTTAAGTCAGGAAGGAGTATTTGTAAGTTTGAGCTGTGTATGCAGCCTATTTGTGGAGGAACTCTTTACAGTGAAGATGATCCATCATTCAAAAGTAAAAATTCCATTTGCCCAGAAATCTGGGTTTTGACCTTGTCTTACTGCAAAATAAGAGTTTATTATTTTGCCACAGCTTTTCTTGAGTTACAAACTGAATGTTCTGAGAACTCATAAGTGCATCTAGTTATTACTCTGACCCAAAATGAACTATAGTGGATGTTTTTAAAGATGTTCTCTTGTCTCATTATGTGCTATAATTAAAAATGAAATTTTAAGGTTTTTTTTTCACTGCATTTAAAAAATTATGTATACAAGCATCTATATATTACTCCTAAGAGCATATAGGATGTGCCACCTTAGGAGTGTTTTAATGCTTACATTACCCTTATAGCATGTGAGACTAAATGCGGAGTAGCAGCTACCTGGATGCAGCAGTTCTTGTGGCAATAACTGTGTCTTTTTATTGATAGATTTGTTGTTCTTCTGATAATTGCTTCTGTCTAGGAGCAATTATAGAACTATTATAGAACTAATCTATACTGGTTGAACCTCAGCAACCTTGCAGTTCTCTAGAGATGCAGAGCTCCTCTTGATGTAATACTGAACTTAGCACATGTATGACTTGAAGGGCTGTGTGAGTCTAGGGCTTGATCTTCAAAATGAGCAAATCCAGTGTATTTCTGGTGATTGATGATGCAACATTAATCTCTTCTGAGCTTCTTGTGTGATGTTTTCATGTATTTTTTTTCTTCTAAGAACAGAAGATGAGAATGGGCTCGAGGTTTATGTAACTCAGTAACACAGGGGTAAACTGTTAAAGGGATGTGGTAATTATCAGGAAATTAAAAGTTTCCTTTAAAAAAAAATTAATTAAATAAATAAATAAAAGGAAAAAAAATCCTTTAAGAGGAGGAGGGTGGTGGGTGCTTGTAAAGGAAAATCAACAGGAAGGAAAGGAAAGATTTTTAACCAGCAAGCCCAGTCTAGCTCCAAGGGGTTGTCTGGCATCTCTTTTTTGAGACTAATGTGAGGACTGTTTCAAATAATAGGAAAGAAAGGTGCTTAAGAGAGACTCACTTGCATTTTTCCTGTCCTTTTAATATCTTCTTAATCTGTGACGGGTAATAAGAAAGGATGTGCCTGTGTGTTTCTGTGCAAAACCCCAAGTACCTATTTCGAAGCTTCTGTTCTGCAGAAGTTGCACGTGTGAACTGCTCCTAGCACAGGTGTCTGGGCTGAAATGGAGGAAAAAATGTTCAATAGAGTAGACCGATACCCAAGTACTACTGGTAACAGTTAATTTGCAATGACTATCACTGCGTGTTATTCTGACCCTCTGGCTGCCTTTCCCTGTTTACCTCTTCTATCGTAAGCTGGAAAATCTCCAGGTAGCAGTTGCCCTGAGGTTACCTTGTTACCTAATGCTTGCAGCAGCGGGCTCCTTAAATAGCACCCTGATCGTAGGGGAAATTATAGTAAGAAGAACCAGCTACAGAATCCTGTTAATACATTCATATTCTCAACACGTGTTCTGTAAAGGTCAACGACTAAGGATGCTTGAAGAAATATTTATTCAGGCTAGATACTCATCAGATGTTAAGAGCTGTAGTGTGTGGGCAGCCACGCTCGCTTTGGCACGGAGAGATTGCCTGCTTAGGCACTGGCTTCAGGACAGCATTTGGAGAGAGCGAAAATAAAACCAAGCGGATGAGCCCGAATGCTGCAGGGTCTCGAGGTGAGGGTGCGCGCCCAAAGGCAGCTCTCACGTTCGGTCCCGTCCCACAAAACGGGGTGCGTGCGCGTGCTGCGGGCTGTTGCATAACTGTCACAGGCAGTTAGAGTCACACAAACAGCGCGCTGCCTACTGCTGTGCCATTTGGTTTTATTTGACTGATTTTTTATTATTATTTTTTGTTTTATTTTGGCACTCTGCAGCTGCAAGCAGGGCAGAGAGGCCACAGCTCAGCAGCGGTGTGAGGAAGGGTAGCACGAGCCCAACAACTGCTACGAGGCTGATGAGCCTCCGCACCAGTGACGGGATCCACTCGCGGCGGCGAAGACACTAAACTGAGCTAATTCCTGCCTAAATCCGTGGGTGTGGATGAATTGGGCTGGATATCTGGAGACAGCTTGGCCATTCTCTTGATTTCAAAACCAATGCAGATGCCTGGACTCGGAGCTACTTCCAGCTGTGGCCAAAGGGTTGTATGGGGGAAGAGACCAACCTTTGTGGAGCCTCTCACTTTCAACATTGGCGTTAAAAGTGGGACATCTTGTGTGCACACAAGCATAAGAGAGTCTCTGATCTGTCAGCAGATTGCAGTGCTGAGAAATGCAAAGTCCTCCTTTACTTGAAGCTTAGTTTACTGTGCTATTTGCCCGTATGGGTGAATCTAGGACTAAAATGTCAAGATTAACTCCATCCATCATCCTGCTAGTGACATGGTGAGTATGGGACAGTGCAGAAAAGCAGGATGTGCCAAGCAAAGCACTGGTACCATGGAAATGACACTGGGAAACTTGGTTTAGGCTGCTGAGCACATCTGTTGGTAATGACCACATTAAAATTGAGTTCAAGCTAGAACAGATCTACAGAAGGTCCAGTGGGGATATTAAAAGATCGGGAAGCCTATCTTATGGGAAGGGACTGCAAGAGATTGGGCTGTTTAGTTTAGCAAAATACGTTTGAGGGAGGGTTTGACAGCACTCTATAAATACGTCCAGGGCCAAATGCCAGAGGGGAAAAAGCTATTTAAACCCAAGAACAATATTTTTATAAGAACAAGTGGGCATAAGCTTGGCTCTGTATAAACTTAAATTGGATATTGGGAGATTTCTACCCCTCAGTGTAGTGAGGTCCTGCAACCACCCTCCAGGGCCACAGGGACAAAAAAGTACCTTTGGGAGACTGGGATGGATTACATTGTGTGGGGCTTGTGACTGCAGGGACCTGGGCTCTGTGAGCCTCCAGCTTCTCTCTGAGCTCACAAAAGGGGTGGAAGAGGTGTCCCACCACTTCTGCCTGGAAAAGCACCTTCTGTTGAAAGCAGAACTGGTGGTGGTGCATTCAGATATGTTCAAGATGTGCTATAATGGCTTGGGGAAGTTTCCAGGGACTCCGTGTTGATGCCAAGCTGCCTACTGACATCGCAAGGGTTTACCTACGGCCTCTAGGGAAGATGTGCAGCTTGGCCTCTTCATCAGCCAACTGCAGGCCGGTGAAAAAAACAGCTCTCCAACTGGGAAAGGCAGCAGCATCTCAAAAATGTACTGAGCCTGAGGAGTTTGACTTGAAATGTTTCTTTTTCCTGTTGCTAAAAATTCATATGGCCTTTGTTTGAAGTTCATGATTAAGTGGTTCTTTCTAAGCTGCAGTTGAGTAGAGTCATGATGCATGTTTGACAGGTAGAGGCACCAAAGCACAGAAAACTTGGAGGTTTGGAGGCGTTGGCATAATGATGGCAGGATGCCAGGATTAGGATTTCCAACCCAACAGCTGGATTATTGCAGTCATCTTCCTCTTGAATGGCAGTACCCACTACAGTTAGCTGTGTTTCTTTTGAAACTCATTATTTTCTCTTGTTTATATTTCTGAATTTTGGGCCTTTTGAGATGAAGTTTTCCAGACTTGCTTCTTTATTTCCCAGTGATATTTTAGGAACTCTTTTCTTCCCCCAAAACTAAAAAAAGTAAATACATGTAAATTGGGTTTTGGACCTCTGTCTTGCAGAAACAGCTGAGGAAGAGCTGAAGTAAGCACAGAAATAGTTCCCAGGGCTGCAGGATGCTCTAGCACTTTGGTAGCTTTGACGTGAGCCAGTTGCAACTCCCTGAGACTGCAACTCCTGAGTTGCCAAAGGTGCAGTCTGCACTGAGTTTCTGTTAAGCTGGTTACATGCATAGCTAAAAAGCACCTTAATAAAGATTATACAGGTACCCAGATCTGAGCCAAAAAAAGAAATGTTACTGGTACTGACCATCATCATTAACCAACCTTTTCATCTCTTGCTCCACCTCATGTTTTAAAGGGGAGAGACTGAAATACTTTTTCTCTTAGTAGCATTTTCTGTATGAACAGTGGGAAATGCAAAATAATTTCAACATTTTTGAAAAATAGTTTTGGATCCTTTAAAACAAGACTACTGTTTAAAAAGAAACCTGCCATACACCTTTAAAATAATAATAATAATAAAAAGACAAAATGAAATCCTCTCTCTTTGGAGTTAGGGAGGTGTCCAGCTATTTTCAGAGTTATCAACTTTTTTTTTTTTTTTTCGCTATGGGTATAAAAGTCTATTTGCCTGGCATTATATGCTGGCAACTGCAGTTTCTCTCATTCAGAGGCATTCATTTTCCTTCTTGGGATGTTAGATAATTTAAAAATATATCCATCCATGCATTTATATTACAGCTGTCACTGTGATATCTTGGCAGCAACATATTAAAATATATTTTGGTTATACTATTATATTTTGGTTATACTATTTGGGAGCCAGGAGTTTGTTTGTTTTTGTTGTTAGTAGAAAACTATTTTAGCTTATACTTTCTTCCAGAAAGCAAGGCCATAGAATCTTTAACTTTTTTTCTCATATTTAAAGACTCAGAGAGCTATTTCTTGGGACAAAAAAAATGTATCTAAAGCCCCTTTTCAAAATAATATTAGATGCCTAGATCTGTCTTAACTTACAATTATTTGTTTCCAAGTGTTCTTTTCTATATAACAGAAAAAAAAAGAAATGAGATAATTTGCAGATTAGCAGATGGCAAATACTTAGCAGCCTATGTGAAATTCTTTTTTTTTGGTATTAGTCCAGTTCCAGGCGGATGGTTGTCCTCATCCCAAAACCTGCCATAACAATTTGCTAAGGAAGCAGAGAATTGAATCATTTAGCACTGACTTCTGGAAGCTGTTTCTGAAGGTGGGAGTCAGGTAAATGCGGAGGGGCGGCCTGGGAATGCCCACACTTCCACTACCCCCAGCCCCTTTTTTCTTTTTCGCTCCTCCTGTCATAAATAAACAGAAGCCTGCAGTCTCCAGGGCTGTCAATGTAGCACCCTTGCAAGCCTTGAAATTCATCTCAAATAAAAATAAAAAGCTACTACGTAGGCACAACAAAATTTACTATAAACGGGTCTTAAGTACATAATTACATGATAGACCCAAATGGCTCCAAAAGAGTTGCTCTGGGCTATTGTGTAAGCAATACTCCTTTGAGAAATGTATAAATACATGTAATTCAGTACATAATACACATGTTAAAAAACTACCTAATTACATATTTTCCCAGGAGAATGAAAAGGCTCCAAAAGAGCTACTCCAGTCTCTCCAGTACACAATGTGTGTTTTATAACCTTCCATGAATCTCTTCCATTCTTTTTCCTTTAGGAGGAAAAAAAACAGTAAGGAAATTAAATACAAAACACCTACTGTACATTTAATTTAGAGGACAAAATGCAATGTTGAAATAACATTAAGGGTGTGACGCAACCCAAGGAAAGCCAGGAAATTGAGTGTAAAGGCTGTTGCTCCATCCTTAACTCACGTCACGTGTATAATGTTTCAGGCCACTGTTCTGTAATGGCAGATTTTAAATCTCATCAGTTAAAAACAAGGTTGTGGCCTATCTACACATACGAGCACTTATATGGCCTATGCTGTTGAAATACCCGAGTACTTTCCATGTATTTATGCATGTGCTTATGTATGTGTATTTAAAACCATGTCCTCTCTTTCCCAGTATTTAAATTATTGTGGCTTTTTTTTATGGATGAGAGTAAGTGCACACATATAAAAGCGCTGTCGGAAAATGAAGCCGAAGGTGCAAGTTTTGGCATCCAGGTCTGGCAGTAGGGAGGTCTGGGGCGGCTCCTGGGCCTTTCCAGGTTAGTCTTGGATCTGGCTCTGGAGAAAATCCTGCATCCCTCATTTACAAGCCCCCTTCACTGGCCCCCATATCGCTGTTTCAGGGGGTGGGAGGTCACAGTCCTGGGGGACAAGATGATTCTCCAGTAGCCCATGGCAAGCCCTATAGCGGCATGTGTATTTCCACCGTATGGATGCAGATGCTGAACCGCAGGATTCCCCCGGGAAGAGACAGCTCGGAGAAGGGAGTAGCTGTCCAATGTGTTCATAGCAACCTGTGTAACTAAGCACATCATTATAAATAGTATTTTTCCTTTTCATTTTTCATTAAGTTAAAATGTAATTTGTGACCTTTCTTTCCGTCCAGTCCATGAAAACAAACAGGATATTATTTTTTAACGTTACATAAACATGCTATATGCAAGTATCTTCCCTTGTATTATACATTAATTTTGCAACAGAGTCTGATAAAAGATGCTGTAAAAAACATTTACTTTGAATATGGTGGTTTGTAATGCTGTAGGATAGCCATGTTTATCCCAAATGCTAGCCCAGGTAGAAGAACAGGATTGCAGAAGACAGTTCCCTTTTCCGTTCTTTTAAAATATTCAGTAATTTTACTAAGTAGCTCTCTTCCTTGGAATGATGCCGAAGCCTTTCAGAACAACTTTTTTTTTCATGGAAAACAAGACAATCCCACTCTAGAAGTACCAAAGATTAGGGTATTTGTTCACCTGGGATGCAGGAGACCCAATGAACCCTTGATTAACAAAGCAGAAGGGTTCCCACAGGAGGAATTAAGAGGATCTCATTTGAGAATAACCAGGTGGTCAGAATAACTACCTGGCATATGAAAGCTTGTCATTAAGTTTGTGGTCTGAATGAGGCAAATGAGACTTAAACCTGGTCTCTAGTATCCTAACTAGGTGCTCTAGCTAGGGAGCTGTTTGGGGACTTTAATGTTGTTTTCCTGGCTTGCTTTTTTTTGTTTTGTTTTTTTGACCAGAAGTTTTTTGCTGAATCTAAAGTTGCCACTTGTCCATATGTTGCTTGGGAAGGAGGGGAGGGTCTGACTGAACAAGTCAGTACTGTTTAATAAAACCATTTAGCTAAATACTGTCAGCTCTACACGTTCCTTACATTTTGCACTGCTAATTATTTCTTTTACTGTGTTATTGTCATATATAACAAAGCTACAGGAAATAATGCCCTGCAATCTCCACTGGAAGTGCAGCTGAAGAGCAGCTTCCAGGTGAGCAGAATGTTGGTCATTAGCAGGATTTAGGCCTGGAGGTGCCTCTCCTATCTAAACACAGCCCCAGCATTAGCTGGCTTGGTATGTGCCTAATGGCAGGACCGCTGCTGGAGAGGGAATGACAGATAATGTGGCTCTCCCATGCACTTTCTCTAATGGATATCTGGGAATTTCCTTTTGGGAAGGTTTCCTTTATTTGGTGCACTCAAGGCTTTCGGGTTAGAGGGCTGCTGGTTTGCTGATAGAGCTGGCAGTGCTGATCTTGCACAAGGGCACCTCAAAATGTTTGCATGTGGATTGGGAAGCCGGGGCATGGCGATGAGGTCTCCTTAATGCAGTCGCACCCCCAAAAGCAGCTTTAACAGGGATGTTTCACGAAGCAGCAGAAGAGAAAGAGCAAAAGTCCCATGTAAAACTCCCCTAATGCAGCGTGGACAGCAAAGAAGTTGGCACAGGGCAACCCAGTGGGGAACTACCAGGTGTTGGCTACCCTATAGTAATTGCACACACAGCTACTCTTAACTCATGATAACCATTGGCATAGATTTAAATCTGAATCTAAGCATTAGAAGAATGCAGACCCTGCATATATTTTGCCTGAACATGGTCCGTATTAAAATAATAATAAAAACAGCCTGCAGCTGCTTGGTACCAAACATACCAGGTGATTTTTAAACTTTGGGCTACTCCTGGCTCTAATTCTAATAATAGATCCATGCGCAAGTGGAAACTAGGTATTATGTTGACAGCAGACAATTTATAATTATAGATGGATGTAGGATTTTACCTTAATTTCCATAGCAACAGCTTGGGGTGCAGCAAACAAAATTATGAATTAGATTCTCATTGCAGTTCTGCCTATGTAGGCTCAGAATATCTCCATTTCATTGACATCAGCATAGTTATTCAATCGATGAGAGTGGCTAGCTGACACTTGGCCTTCCTGATTTCTTTCAAGAGCAAATACAGGAAAAGCAGCAGTATCAGACAAACCACCCTTAATTTAGACCTGAAATTATACTAAAGAGAATTGATAGTTAATTGTTTAGAGGTGTAATCACATGAGTAAACTCCTGTTGTGTGAGTTTGAGTATACCGTTATAACACTGGCTAACCTTTGATATTGCCTGTGTGCCTACTCTTTTCTGCATGGTAAATCTGCAGTATTTTACTCTTCAGGAAGAGAACTGCAGACTATCTTGCATTTACTGCAGGCTTCTGTACGACACGTAAAACTTTTAAATAAGCAAAGTTGATAATATTCCTCCTTGCCTTTTATAAATGTTCTTCCTTTCACGGTTGAACTAAACTCCGAAGTCAGATGGCAGGGCTGTGTATCCAAACAGGAGCCTGTTTGGTGAGTGCCAGGAACATGCAAAAGGACTGCATTTCCCTGGGTTCTTGTTAAGTCTTGTGATGACAAACAGCCTTCCAGCGCATAAAAACAATGTTATTATAAGGATGTAAATGAGACGGATTACTTTGCATATTATTACATACCATAATATTGCACTGGTAGCTTCTGCCCCACCTTTTGATCAAATGGCTTCTTTTGCTTAAGAGGAAAAGGCCTGATTTGTCCTTCATGGGGTTTGATAGACTTAAGCGTAGCAACACTGAAGGTGAATTTAGCCAAGTCACTTTTATATAAATAAGCATAGCAGCAAAATTATCTTTTGCTGTTACTGAACCAAGGAGTGAGAACCACCATGTTTCTTTGATGGCTGCATATGTTACAGGCACAGGGGAACACGCTTGCTATAAAAATAAGGTGCTCTCCTTATTTTTAGGTTCCATTTTGTTTTACTGTCAAACTAATTTTTTCTTTGCAATTCTTCAACAGTTCTCTTGCTGGCCCATCTTCATCTCTGTCTTGTTAACAGATAGGGCTGGAGGCTAGAGAATTTGATGCTAAAGTTCCTAAAAAATATCTGAAATTGTCCCATCTGACAGAGGTGTGGGTGGGTTGGATGGGATAGGGGTCTGGGTGGTGAGTCATCTCTAAAATATTTGATGTCTTTTGTGTCAACACTTATGTTCTCTCTTTGTCCCCTCAAATACCCTCTTCATCTTCCTTCCTGGATTATCACCACCCTTTAATTTGGGTTATGAAAACTAGGAGATAAAGGAGAGCAGATTTTTTCTCCAGGCACTTTGTGTTTGCCCTGAAAAGCTAACATGCCCTGCTGCTACTCATCCGCCAATTGTCAGAGACTTGACCCAGCATACGAGCAGCAAACCTCATGTAGAATAAAACCGAATTACCGTGTTCATGTCACTACATTGTGCAGCCACATCACTTCAGCTAAGAATTTAGCCAGCTCCAGCATAGCAAAACTCATGTGTGTCCTTGAACTCAACTGCTTTAGTGCTGCATTCTTTTCAGTGTGCCTTTTTTTTTTGAGTGAGAACAATATTCTTTGCTTTGGTAAGAGGAAGTGCAAAATCATCTTACTCTGCACATACTCAAGTGAATGTGATATTGCATAGAAGTTTATACCAAAAAGTTAAAAGGGTTTGTGACAAGTGTTTATTGTGATTTAGTTTCCCATTAGTTCTAGTCATGCAATGGCTATTTTTTGTCCCTCTTAAAAAACATTCTTCCTCCTGCCTGCATTCTGAGGTAGGTGCGAGATAACTCACTAAATCAACCATTTAATTTGTAATTTTGTCAGCCACTCGGTGACTCACAACTTTATTACTGCAGGAATGCAACCCACAAACAGAATTTTTTCCTTAAAGCTTCAGTGTGATCCCGAGTTGCCCAATGGACTCCTATGGACAACGGTTCCACCCAGGGCTTCAGCTTGTGAAGCAAAAGGGGGGAAAGATCAGGCACAGTTTCCCTTCCGTGTAACTTCCCGGTGTGCTTTGGCGGGTGCTGGTGCTTGTGGTCCAACCTTGCAGGAGCACCTGGGAGCTGAAGCATCTCAACCCTACCCAGGGGCTTTTGCCTTCTATCTCTGTTTATGCAGTAGCTAACAGAGACAAATGGCATGAGAACCACCAGCAAGAACACATGAGAACTCGCTACCTCCTCCTCCTCTTTCTTCAGTCAAAAACAACAGTATTTGTAACCAGAGACAGCCTTATGCAACACACAAGCATCTCAAGTATGGTAAATGATTTCCAATTGTTCCATGTGTCTAAGTAATTCCTGGTCCCCCACTTCTGATATCTTTTGCAATTTTTGTTGAAACAATTGTTTATTTCTATTCTAGTGGGGTTTTTTTGTGAACAGTGCCTAGTGCACTGTGGATGTTGTCTCTATCCTATGAAAACTTTTCATCCTAATTAGCTATTTAAATATAAGAATCAAAGCTAAAATTAGGGATATCTGGAAACCTAAGTATCCCAAAGAAGAAAGAAGCTTATCTCATCCATGCCTTTTTGATCAGCAAAAGTGGGTGGGATGTTGTACAGCACAAAGTATACTAAGACTTAAATAGTTTTCTGATATCTGTTCCTCTTCAGACCTGTGGTGAGCAAAACTGAATCACATCACTGGAGTGTCGATTTTAAGAAGCCAACTGAAGATTATCTTTGCAGGGCTACTGCACATTAGGGTGCAGAGCCACATTTTTCAAGAACTATCATCAGAATTGTGAGGTCCTCAGTGTTTTGGCTCTTCCTTTGAAACATCTGCAAGTGGCATATATTTTGGGAGAGATCTTCTCATCTCCTTTGTTTCAGATTTAAAACTAGGAAAAAGAAAAAGGAAGCACACCCACTATTCATTTCTAAAAGTCTTAATATATAGTTACTTCAAATTTTAATTACAATTTGATGTTTATTAATATGATTTCTTCATCATTTTTCATGGTATCTCCTTATTGCTTTGAGTTGATCCATTAGTCTTGAAATGGCCTGCAGGAAAAGTGTGGATTGGTTCTTTTTACTTAAAAATGAGATGCTTTCTTGGAGATTTATTGAGCAAATCAGGTTGCTAGGATGCCTTTTATGAAAACTTGGGCTGATTTTGTCTTAATATGTAACATTTTTTACCACAGATGTGATGGCAGTGTCACTGTAAGGTGGTTCAAAGTCATGTGCTAAACGGTCAAGTCATCAAAACTTTGTGTCGTAGCCCAAAGTGCTGCTGAGGTTCAGGCTGCAGAACTGTTGCTTAGGATATTTGTATGTAAATGCTGGTGGGCCACTGTGCAGATGGGCAGGAACCCTGAAAGCCCTATCCAGTGCATGGGTATTTTCCAGCTAGTGCATGTAGGATAGCTGCCCTAAGGATATATTTCCACTTTCGTTTTTGGAATGTGGGGCCTCTGGAATTATATAATACCATTTGGTCTCTCTATAAGAAAAAAATCAGTCTATACTTGCAAAGTGGACAAAATAGATTGTACTCAGATAGATAAAGAAGATCGACCACTGAAGAATCTCATTTTGTCAACTGTTGACCATTGTGCAAGAAGGCACCAATTCCTGTCATTATTCTGCTGGAAAAAAAAAAACCCTTCAAGTGAAAGTTATCATGAGAATGTGCGAATCCGAGGAAGGTAAATCTTTAGGACTAGGGTTATCTTTTAAGACCCAAAAAGGTGTCACTGATGAAATCGCTAGGCTGCCACATTGATAAGATAATAAAAAGTGAGGAGATTTTATGCAGTTACATCGGCATGATGAGTGAAAACATGTCACCAAGCCTACTGAAATGAGAAAATGCTGAAAGAAACACAGCTTTTACTTCCCCAGGAGAGAGCACAACTACGTTGAACAGTGAAGTAATGCCTTCTAAAAGAAGTCACAAATAACTGATTGGGAAAATATGTTAATTTTCCAAGTGCCTGATGACCCTTGATACTATACTATTTTGGGGATGTAGTCTCACACACATCCAAGGATTTGAATTTTTCAGGTGTTTAGCATTTTCTCCCCCATGCTCCTTCCAGATTGATACTGAATGTAGAAGAAAGAGGGCTATGGGGATTTCCTCTGAAGCTAATACACAAACAGCAGTCTGAGGGCTCCACCTCTTTAAAAGTACAGAGAATCCTAAATAGATGGGCTTGGATAACTGGGAGGGAGAGACATCTGTTGAGTTGTTGAAAAGACATATGCTCCTAGCACTTCCTTTGTCATGCATTTTGGAAATCTTTTCTCTCTGAGTTTATTGCTAATATTTAATTTAAACCCAGATTTGGATTGTTGACAAAATTATAGCTTGCAAATGGACACACACGCGTGCACAAACGTATATATGCCTTTACAGATATACAGTGTGCTTTTGCATACATACATATTTTCCTCCCAGCCTAATTTGGGCAGCACTCCTTCTTCCATTTCCTCCTCCTGCTGTTTCCAACATGCGCACCACAGGTCTCTTACCCATGGAGAAATGGAGACCTTGCTCTTGAGTTGGCCTTATGTGAAAGGGCAGTTCTGACAGGAGATCAGGGAAGTGGCAGTGCGAACGTTGGTAACATTTCATTCATTCTGTCACCCTCAAGACCAGTAATCACGTTTATATTGGATGGAAAACGTGACTTTATTTGTATGTGTGCGTATTTGTGCATGAGCATTTAATGACATTTCAAGGCATCCGACAAAAGCCTAATTCCTTGGATTGGTTTCGTCAAATAATAAAATGACTTGACATAAGTGTAATTGAAAGCAGATGTGGAAATATGGAATTTTAGCAGTCATTCTATCCCCCCTTTTTCTCTTTGCTGTCAGTTCATGCCAGAAATATTTTCATTTTTGTTTCCTACTTCCTCTCCACAGAACAAAGCCTGTGAAGATGAGTTCTGGGGCAGAGAACCAAAGAGTATTCATTTCACATTTTCTTTTCTCCTTATAAAATTTCCACCTTTTCTGAGTTCATTTTCCATTATGAAGGAAAGTTTTGTGCACCTCCCCTCCCTTCCCCTGGTTTTGAACTCATCCTCTAGATGAACTTTGTTATATAATCATTTCTGTCTATGATGACTGTTTATAGCTATTGCTTGAGTCTGAAATTGTAGGTTGGATGCGAGGCTCTCCAGAGCAAGCAGCCTATTCTACATTCTCATCTTCTCCATTTGGCTGAATTGAATAAGCATTAGAAAGAAGAAATCATAAAGACGCAGGCTGAAACACGTATGTAAACACAACTGCAGGCACAAGGTTGAGTGCTTCTCTCCTGGACTTTTACAGTGTAAAATGCATAATCTTTACAGATACTACTTAGTCATAAAGTAATAGGATAAAAATGTCAGCAATAGCAAGTGTATTTTCAGCCACTTAAATAGTAGAGATGATTTTGTAGAATAGTCCTTCCTAACACGTCAAACAAGTGTGACCTGCAAAAATAATGTTTCAAGCCACTATAGCCCTAGATTTTGAGTTTTGTTTTTTCCAAAACAGTGCTAGCAATGTGATGCTAGTACAGCTGCAGATTCAAGAGAGAAGTTTTTTTTTTTTTAAACTATAATTTGCTATGATTTTATTATCTTTTGTAGAAGAGCAAGGTACTTGATTCCCATTTGAGTGAGATTCAAGTATTTCAGAAATTGAGGGTTGGAGGTCTCAAAGTTACTTAGACCCTTAAGATATGTGTGAAGAGGTGGTCAGTTCATGGAAGAAGAAAGATGTGCTATTGCCACTGCTAATAGAGAGGCTGCCGGGACACAAAAGGCTCCTGTCTGACTTTGCACTTTCTTAGGATCCAAAAATCAATCATGCATGAGTCACAAATCTGCTATAAACGAGCATCCACTCTCTAAACTGCTCATGAAAATTGTGATTCCCTCCTCCAGTGTGTAGGGCCTGTGAATTTGAGATGTCTGGGTTATGCGTGAAAAAGATAAGTTTGATTTTATTTACTTAGAGTTAATTCTGCACATTAATTCCATGGTCTCTTTACCTGAGGAAACCTTGAATCTCATTTGTTCAAGAGGGCTGAGCCTGCTGAGCTCCAGCTGCAGGCAGCAAGAACTTCAGATGTCTTCAACTTCTTCAAATTCAGCCCCCATTCCTGAGCCACTTCAATGCTCAGCGTAAAATCAGAGATACGTTTGTAGCTTCTTTTCATTATCAGCAAGGTCCTCATTTAAATTGTACCAGGTGAAATGCATAAGTTGAAGTGGAAGAATGGGAAAAATAAGATGAAGGTATTTAGAACTTTTTTTTTTTTTTTAAGTGGGATGGGCTGCAATGGAAGGGGTCAACGAAGGCTGCCAAACTAGGAACTGCCAGGAATGTGTCAGGGGAATGACCTAGCACAGGGGATCAGTGGAAGGGTTAGTCCTGTACAGAAGTGACCAAGAGGAGACTGTGACAGCCTTCTGCCTTATTGTACATGTGCATGCCTAGCACTGCCGTAAGCACGCTCCCATGTTCATGCAGGCCTGCGGCATGGCAAGGAAGTGTAGGATTAGATCAAACACATTGAAATATTGTTCTCGCCCACTTTTCCTGTTCCGGTGAACATTAGGACTGTTCCAGCTGACCTGAGTGCTGAGCAAGCAGTGGCCTTTCTCCACGTGGGATGGTCACTGTGCTAAGCTTATGAGCTTGCCCAGACCAGCACACTTCTCCCTGCAATGCACAGCATGGCTGATGGGATCCTTCCGTGTGCTCTGCGGGGCAGCATCTGCTCTGCAGTGATCTGAAAGCACGAGGCTGCTTGCTAAGTGCAATCTGCTGCTCAGCTCAGTTTAATCAGTTCAAGACAGGAGATCTTTCAATGAACATTCTGCATATCTTAAAATGACAGTGTAATGATGTGTTATATAATGCTGTATTGTGTTGTATTAAAAGATCTGTTTTTTCTCTCTTTTTTTTTCTTTAGTAATAGGAACTTAGAAATCAAAATTTCTGGCCTACTGATTTTATTTCTATCTATACAGTTAATTGTTCTGTCCTTTCCAGTGCCAGCAGTGCCAAAGAGGCAAATCTGATTCACATCTCTTCAGAATGCTGTAATAGGATACTTAAATATTTGTAATATTAACAATTGCTCTTACCTGTGCATAATAGATCTTGGGATTAAACTAAAGAGACAAAAATTGAAAGCCCTTCTCTTTGATTCATCTGCCAAAGATGTTGCTGCAACCATGCATTTGTTGTGGAACACCGACTGCATGATGAACCATGCTTGTATATCCAGTTTCATTGGTGCACACACTTATCAGATTTGTGTTGGCAAAACAGATGCTTGCACAGTATTTATGGAAAGTTCATTTGTGTGCTTTTTTTGCCATGATCAAAATGTCAAGATTGACAATGAGCTTTTCACATGTACACACTCTTCTAGGGTTTGAAAACATACCCAATCAGGGATATAATCACAGGTCCAACATGTTTTCTTTTCCGTGTAATCCAGCCCTTCCTAGGTTATGTGCTTTTTTCTTCAATACATCTGGTAAATACTTAAGTTCTGCATGTGTCCATGTGTTCTATACAGGGCTAAGTTCAGACTCTCAAACTAACCCTGTTATGTTATATATGTTGCCTCCTGCTGTGAGGCAAAATACTTTTGGCAACAAATATCCCTAGTTTGGCTTTGCTGAAGGTCGTGGGTTTATAGCCAAAACAAAGTTTATCCCAATGTCAAAAGAAGGCTGCAAAGTCAGAACCCTGCATAGTATAATGCTAAACCTCTTTTATCTTGAAGGACTTAAATAGAAAAACTGAAGTGAGCTTAAGCACTAATGAGCCCCACATACAATGCCTTTCTATGTAGTGTGAAAGTATAATTGTGTTCAGAGAATATTAACCCTAGCCTTTGGCTCCAGTACTTGAGTATGGTGTCTGCTTAGATGTGGAGTTTGAAGGAAGTTTGCACTTACACTTTTTAGTGGGTCCCTTGCACGGAGTGAGTGGTGCTCCTTTGTGTGCTTGCCACACAGCTGCAGTTAGCAGCACGACTGTGACGTGAGTTGTAAGACCACGGAAGCACATACCAGTAGCCAACCTCACTACGTACATCAGTCAGTGGCTTCTTCCATCTCTTCAGCCCTGCTCCTCCCAAGCTCCCCTTATGGCTGGTTTTATTTTCAGCAACAATTTCCCAAAACTCCCTTTCACTGTATCTACCATTATTCCCTTCTTCCTCCCAGCTTTTCCTTTCTTTTATCTGAGCCTGTGCCAGTCTATTTTCCAAACCTGCATCTTTGGTTCCTGTATCTCTGTTTCCAGAGTCCCCAGATCATGTTTTCCCAGTAACACAACCTAATGCATGGAACCTCCTTTAGATGCCCCCTTCTTTTGACTCCCCCTTCTCCAGCCTTCTCCATCACCTAAGATCACTATTCATGCTTCCAGAAAATAAGTATGCATTGGCACTTATTCTGCCGCTTGTGTCCTACAATCTTCATTTTTTTTTTTTCTGCTTGTGAAAGCCTGTGTTTTTGTCCCTTGCACTGCAGTTCTTCTTGACTCTCACTTCAGAAAATAAGATATTTGTTGGGAGAACAGCATTAATAAGATCTATTGGAAAGGTGTAGAGGTGAGGGAGTGATCCTGTTATTTCAGAAAGCGTTATTGAATGTTGCCAGCCACCTAAGAGGTCAAAAGTGGAGGCACTAGGCAGATGACGAAGGCTCTTTGTGCTCTCCATTACTGTTTTGCTCGTTTTCCTTGGCCGAGAGTATTTGGAATGGTCTCTAACATTTTTAATTGAGCGAATGCAGCATTCCCAGGCTGTTCTGTGACAGACAGACAAACCTTCAAAGAAATGCCATAAAGTTGAGTGTATGGGTTCACAAGCTCAGTCAGTTATTCACAACTAGGAAAAAAAAGGTTACATAAATGGTCAAGATTTTTCAAGGGTGACTAATTGTTTTGGATGTCTTATTCTTCGATGATCTTTAAAAATACCTTAAAAGGGATTGTGTTTCAGCCTATGGGCTGCCAGAACCTTCTGTAAGTTGAGAGTCCTTATAAATGTTTCGCCCTGGGCATGAAAGAAAAGGGGTGCCCAAAATCACTTCTCACTTGACAATGATATCCATAAAGTTATGCTTTGAGGCATTGTTTTCGGGTTTGTATCTGTTTGAGTGTTCCTTGCATGTTTGTGTACAGACACTGCAAATAAATGTTAACAGTTCGTTTTATTAGTTATGCTGTAGGTGGAGGCACTTTTCTAGAAGCAGAAACAGTTGTAATGGTCTACAAAAGTCTGGGACTTTGTTAATGGGAGGCTTAGAGAGAGGTTCATCAATTAGGTCTTGTATCTGGAGCTGTTTACTAACCACACACAAAGGTACTTTAAGAGGCAGCAGGGCACAGCAGCATCAGTGGTGTCTGGAGCGGGGAAAAAGAACATATAAGAGTTCTGGAAAAGCTGAGTTGTGGAGGGCTCTCATAAGCCTTTTAAGGGTCACTCAAGGATTGGGGTGCCTGGGGCTAGGCAGCATTGTGGCGGGCATAGGCACAAAACGGTCACTGCAGAACCGTGGGATGAGGCTAGAGAAAAGCACTGAAAGGTCACAAATCCATCTAGCTAAACAGTCCTGGTGGGTGGCAGTCTGAAATAATTCCTGAGCTATTAATTAGGAAGATGCTTCTTCCAGGTTCCGGCCAGAGTCATGAGACATGCCAAGGCAGGGAGCCAAAAGATCAAAAGGACACTAAATATTTTTTTAAGCCATTCTGTAGAGAGAGGGAGGAGAGTTGTCCAAGGCTAGTTCACACAGAATATACTGACGGGCCTTGACTTTGTTGTAGGATGTAAAGGAGCTGCATTTGCCTGCCTTTAGTAGTATTGTTTTAAAGAAGACTCTGTGTGTGTGGAACTTAGCCCCTTCTAGTAAACTTCTGCTTCTGATGTTAAACTTTGCTAAGGTTATGCAGTATCTTGGTTTGAAAAAGCTATATAATTATCTCTTAACCCTTCAGTGCAAGACTTCAGAAAGGAGTATGACAAGTACTGATTCCAATGCAGTTTGTTATGACTTAGTATACTTCGTTATTCCCAAGTTGAGACTTGCTTTAAGGTTATAAGAAATATTGAGTCCACCTGAGAAGAGACGAAGCAGTGCTGCCCATTGCTGAAGAAAGTGGAGAAGACCTGCACTGTTTTAGAGACTAGAAGGAGGCAAAATCTGTTTTCATACAGTAAGTAGTTGGTGAATTGCAGAATCCCTAGAGTTCTGTTTCCCGTAGACTTTTCTCTAAAATACTCTTCCTCATGCCTCCCTCCATTCTGCCCATCTCGTGTTTGTATTGTGGGTTATGTGTATTATGGGTAGCGGCTGCAACTTTTCCCACATGGACCCCACATGACGATTTACACAAAACTTGTACCTACCGTTCTGTCAAACTTGGCTGAAAATGAACAGGAAAAATCAGAAGTGATTGGGAAGAGGCTGACTGGATGACAATGCGGACCTTTCACTCCTCATTTCTAAGAAGATCTGACTAAGCAGAGAAAGTCTGGGGAACTCAGAGCAGCAGCATTGTGTCTCATCATTTTTTTTTTATTTTCCATTGCAAAATGCAACCTTGAGCATGGAAGTAAAAGTTGGTCACTTCTTACAGTGGAAAAGAAAGCCACTTCTGTTGTGGTTGCAAGAGGGAAACCCCCTTTTTAGTGGAATTCTTTCCTCTGGCTCAGACTGAGCTTCTAATGGGGACTCTGTTGCAATCTTAACCTTGGAGCAGCTGCCATCCCTCCTTCATGACGTCAGTGATGGGTCTTTGATAAAAAACTAACAAGTTCTGGCATCTGCAGTGAAAGTCACAAAGGCATTTAATTGAAGAATACTTTTTAATGTCATTTTATATGAAGGGAGGGGTAGAACAATAAATTCGCACTATTAAAAACAGCTGTTTTTTCTGTGCCTACTTGCATTCTTATATAAATTGGTATACAGATGTAAGAAAAGAATCTTGGTTTGTATTGAGAGGACTGTTATATCTTTCTCTTCTCAGTTTAAGAAGGAAAGGTGGAAAAGGGAGCCCTGCTAAATATTTTCTGAAATTTCTGCTCATGAGAATGCACTCACCTAACATCTGAACCACCTGAAGGCCTTTGAAGTGCATATCTTAACTGTACATCTCTTCGAGATCAGAGATTAAACTTTTAAATAATTTGAAGATTTGGAGCATTTGACCAGCTCATTTGTATGGCAGTTAGTTAATAATAGATTCATATAATGAACCAAATCAGCTAGAAGGTGGTAAAGCTTACAGTAACTGTAAACTTTGTTTAGATTTTAAAGGATGAAAAGTCTTCAGTCTACAATAACCAAATGTATGTGCCTAGCTTATTCATACTGAGCTTACTAGAATTATTCATAAAAGTAAAGACAATTAGGTATGTAATACAGGATCTGTAAGTGGAACTGCAGATTTGAAAAGTCACAATATCAGTCCCTAGAATCATAGAATCATAGAATCATAGAATGCCTAAGCTTGGAAGGGACCTCTAGAGGTCATCTAGTCCAAACCCCCTGCACACGCAGGGCCATCTAGACCACGTAGCACAGGGCTGCATCCAAACAGGTTTTGAAGATCTCCAGAGAAGGAGACTCCACAGCCTCTCTGGGCAGCCTGTTCCAGGGCTCTGTCATCCTCACTGTTAAAAAAAATTTTCCTTAAGTTCCTGTGGAACTTCTGGTGCTTCAGTTTGTTTGTGGCCATTTCCTCTGGGTCTGTCAGTGGCCACTACTGAAAAGAGGCCAGCCCCATCCTCCTCACTGCCACCCTTGAGGTACTTGTACACACTGATTAGATCTCCTCTCAGCCTCCTCTTCTCCAGGCTGAACAGGCCCAGCTCCCTCAACCTCTCCTCATAGGGCAGATGTTCCAGGTCCCTGATCATCCTTGTGGCCCTGCGCTGGACTCTCTCCAGCAGCTCCACATCCCTCTTGTACTGGGGGGCCCAGAACTGGGCACAGTACTCCAGATGTGGCCTCACCAGGGCTGAGTAGAGGGGTAAGATCACCTCCCTCGACCTGCTGGAGACGCTCCTCTTAATGCATCCCAGGATTCCATTGGCCTTCTTGGCCACGAGGGCACCCTGCTCCCTCATGGTCAACCTGTCGTCCACCATGACGCTCAGGTCCTTCTCAGCAGAGCTGCTCTCCAGCAGGTCGGTCCCCAGCCTGTACTGGTGTCTGGGGTTGTTTCTCCCCAGGTGCAGGACCGTGCACTTGGTCTTGTTGAATTTCATGAGGGTTTTGACCGCCCAGTTGTCCAGTCTGTCCAGGTCCCTCTGGATGGGCAGCGCAGCCCTCTAGGGTGTCAGCCACTCCTCCCAGCTTCGTATCATCAGCAAACTTGCTGAGGGAGCACTCCGTGCCTTCATCCAGGTCATTGATGAATAAATTGAACAGGACTGGACCGAGGACTGACCCCTCGGGGACACCGCTCACCACAGGCCTCCAGCTAGACTCTGCACGCTGACTACATTCATTAATTTACAGATGTGGAACTCATCCTCTTCTTGTAAAATCACAATTTAATAGTTGATTTAACCCCTGCTTCCATCAAATATATCCTAAAATGATTAAATGATTAAATGATTAAATGTCACCATCAATTTAATATTATCTGTCGTTGAAAACATCTTTGGTGTTTGATATAGCCCTTAGTTTGCACTTTACGGCTCTAAGTAACAATCTAAGTCCCGTTCCAATAATTTCTTTCTGGCAAAGATGTGTAGCTTATATTTCATTTAAGAATTACTCATTTTCTCCCATTTGGAAAAATTGATAAAAGTTTGCTGAAATTAAAGACAGGTGTCTCCCTTCATTGGCTTGGGAGATAATATTATTCATTTTCCATTCTCCATATAAGCACTTCCATATAAGATGCTTGAGTGTGAGAAAGTTATAGCATCATCTACAAAATGATAAAATTTGGCATGATACCGGGATTCTGTAGTTCTTGAGATAGCTGAGAGGAGCAGCCCTTCCTTTTCCACTAGCCAAACTCCTGAAGGCTGCGCATTTCTGAAGTCTAAAAAAAACAGTTCCCTCCCACAGCAATAACAAATTGCTGAGTGTCTACCAAAGTTTAAAGGACAGTACTCAAAAAAATGTCCCGGAAAAGAAAACATATTCTGAGTCATTCTGTTTCACAGGTGTGGACTTAAGCACATGTTGCCTGTAGTTTCCAGGCATGCCTACGGTAGCTTGTTATAAGGCTTAAACTTGATCCTCATTGACAGGTATAATACTGAAAAATACGTTGAGGCAAGATGTAAATCTGTACAAATATGGAAGAAATAGCATTGGAAAAAAAACCAGCAGCAGTATGGTAGAAATGTGCAATTTGAACTAAAAGGTTAACCTTGAGGATAAACTCGTTACTCCACGATATTTTAAGTCATGAAGTATTGTCACAAATGGGTGCCACCGTGTGATTACCTAGTGATACTCTATCAGCAGCGTATAGTCTTATGGAGATTACACATATAGGGCACAGAATAAGCAAAAGTCTGCCAAAGTTGAGGATGGGCTGGATACTATTGACAACCAAGACCTCAATTTTATGATCTTATGGAAAGTTAACATTCTTTCTATGTGCTTTTTAGGAAGGACAGGCTGGGAAGGTCAGGTGGTGGAGTTGCTCTTTATGTGAGAGAGCAACTGGAATGCATAGAGCTCAACCTGGAGGTGGATGATGAGTAGGTTGAGAGCTTGTGGGTAAGCATTACAGGGCAGGCTAACGTGGGAGACACTGTGGTAGGTGTTGGCTACAGGCCACCTGATCAGGATGAGGAGGTTGATGAGGTCTTCTACAGACTGGAAGTAGCCTCATGGCCTCAGATCCCAGTTCTCATGGGAGGCTACAACCACTCTGACATCAACTGGAAAGACAACACAGCCAGGCATAAACAGTCCTGTAGGTTTATGCAGTGCATTGATGATAACTTTCTGACACAGATTATGGAGGAGCCAAGGAAGAGAGGTGGGCCACCAGACCTCGTACTAACAAACAGAGAGGGACTTGTTGGAGATGTGAAGGTAGGGGCTGCAGTGACTGTGAGCTGGTTGAGTTTAGGATCCAACGAGGAAGAAGCAGGACTGTAGGAAGCCTTGCAGCCATGGACTTCAGGAGGGCCAACTTTGGCCTCTTCAGAGATCTCCTTGGAAGAACCCCATGGGCTAGAGCTCTAGAAGGAAGGAGGCCCCATGAGAGCTTGTCAGGGTTCAAGCAGCACTTCCTTCACGCTCAGGAGCGGTGCGTCCCTTTGAGTAAGAAGTCAGGCAGCGCGGGCAGGAGGCCCGCGTGGGTGGGCAAGGAGCTGCTGGCAAAACTCAAACAGAAAAAGGCAGCATACAGAAAGTGGAAAAAAGGACAGGCCCCTTGGGAAGAATATAGGAATGTTGTCAGGGAATGCAGGGATGCAACAAGGAATGGTAAGGCACAATTGGAATTAAATCTGGCAAGTGATGTTAAAAATAACAAGAAGAGCTTTTTCAAATATATCAATGGAAAAAGGAACATTAGGTAAATGAAGTAGAAAAAGGAACATCAGGCAAAACGTGGGTCCGCTGTTGAACAGGGTGGGTGCTCTGGTTACGAAAGACATGGAAAAAGCAGAGTTGCTGAATGCCTTCTTTGCTTCAGTGTTTACCAAGGGCAGCCCTCTGGAATCCCAGACCCTAGAAACCAGAGAAGGTGCCCGGAGAGAGGAAGACTTGCCGTAGGTAGAGGAAGATTTGGTCAGAGAGCTATTAGGGAAACCTGACACCCACAAATCCAGGGGCCCTCATGGGATGCACCCCAGAGTGTACAGGAGCTGGTGGATATTATTGCTAAGCTGCTCTCCATAATCTTCAGAAGGTCCTGGAGAACAGGGGAGGTGCCAGAAGACCAGAAGAAAGCCAATGTCACATCAGTCTTCAAAAATGGCAAGAAGGAGGATCCGGTCAACTACAGGCCAGTCGGCCTCACCTCCATCCCTGGAAAAGTGATGGAACAGCTCATCCTGGCTGTTGTCTCCAAACATGTGGAGGACAAGCAGCTGCTCAGGAGTAGTCAGCATGGATTCACCAAGGGGAAATCATGCTTGACTAACCTGATAGCCTTCTATGATGGGATGACCAGCTGGATAGATGAGGGGAGAGCAGTGGATGTCATCTATATTTACTTCACCAAGGCTTTTGACATGGTCCCTCTAAACATCCTCCTGGACAAGCTCCGGAGGTGTGGCATGGATGAGTGGACAGTGAGGTGGATTGGGAATTGGCTGGATGGCAGAACCCAGAGAGTGGTGATCAGTGGTGCGGAGTCCAGTTGGAGGCCTGTAGCTAGTGGTGTCCCCCAGGGGTCAGTCCTTGGTCCAGTCCTGTTCAATTTATTCATCAATGACCTGGATGAAGGCACAGAGTGCTCCCTCAGCAAGTTTGCTGATGATACGAAGCTGGGAGGAGTAGCGGATACTCCAGAGAACTTAAGGAAAAATTTCTTGACAGTGAGGGGTGACAGAGCACTAGCACAGGCTGCCCAGAGAGGTTGTGGAGTCTCCTTCTCTGGAGATCTTCAAAACCTGCTAAGATGGAATCCTGTTCCACGTGCTCTAGGTGACCCTGCGTGTGCAGGGGGCTTGGACTAGATGATCCGTAGGGGTCCTTTCTAGCTCTGAAGATGCTATGATTTAAGCGAGATACAACGTGGAGGTTCCGGGTCAAATCTTTGTGACAAAAACTCATGCCATGTTTGGGTTGTAATGCCATAAATTGCCACCTTGGTTTTAGGTTTAGACACAGAAGTCTTTGTTTTAGCAGTCAGAACCTGTTTCCTTTCCGCATTAGCTTTGGAAAAACAAACTCACTCCACAGTCCACATTTCCACTGTTAGAAATGACTGTTTCATTGCTCATTTGGTTTGTCTTTGTCTCATGCTGAGAGGCAGTGTTCTCGGAGGTAGGCAAGATTGTCATATTACTACATAATTTTTAGGACACAGCATCTAATGAGGGTGTTTCTGAGATCACACTTTGGTGCTAAAGAGCAATGCTGACACTTCATTGGTGGTTGCAACTGAGCTCTTGGTGTGGGCTGGACTGCCTTCTTCCACCCCCTTGAAAATACACTTAACAGAAGAAAAACATGAGACTCATAGGGCCACCTCTATCACTTACATGTAGCTAAGTTTTGTGTTTCACTCTCCCAGGTATAGATATATTTATGAAGAAAAAACTCTTTTCTTGGCAATACTTCTATCTCTTTTTCTCTGGACTGTCGTTTCTCACATGCCTTTATATTCCACATCAATCTGCTGGGTCTGACTGGGAATACCCACTGGGTGCCTCATTATGGATGGCTTGTAATCTCTCTGTACATAAATTAATCTTATTACAACTCTGGTATTGTCATGTTGGTGGCCATTCAGACCTCATTGTTTTCTGCTGACAAAAGAGCCAGGGCTTTACGTTAGAAATAATCATGTCCGGAAGCCAGAGGCAAGGGCTGAGTGTGCGTATCACTGATTTCAATATCTTGTGGGAGAGAGGAGCAGAAAAGCAGGTGAACCAGTGTCATCTATCTCAGCGTGTGGTAGAGATGAGTAGAGGATATTTTGAAAAGAAGATAAGAGCAATTCCCGTTATATCCTTCTAGCTCCTGGCAAATTTTACGAATGAGCTGAATAATGTTCCTGAACCATTGTGTTTAAAAGCTAATGACTTTGGTTAGAGAAATCTGATCCTCCCTTAGGTCAGTAATATGCACTGAATAATGTCTTCAGATCTCTGCCAGCCATGTTTTCCATGAATCTCTGAAGGTCTGTGGAAATTCATTGGGCTCATTTTTCAGTCTCTTGTTATTCAAGATGAACAGAGCCGCTCCAGCTCAGGCCATCTAAGGATCTGACCTTTGGATTCATGTCTGTGTTAGCGTGTGCTTTCTGCCACTGCTAATGCTAGTATTTTTGCCATTGTCTTCACTGAAAATAGTTGAGCAGCATAACGATGTGTGTAACTGGTGAAGCGTCTGGCTGTCTGGCAATATTTAGGTAGGAAAGAATATTTCTACTGCTTGGCCTTTGGAACAGAAAAAGCTTTTTCCATAAACTATGGTAGGTATGTGCCTGAGTGTATAGATGTATACATGTATAGCATATACATGTATGTATATGCTTGAAAACTTGAGAAATAGTTTTCTAAAATTTTACAATTCTCATAAACGTGCTGGATTTTAGATTTTTAAATGTGTAGCCATGATACATAATAGGAGGAAAGAGCCTTTTTTCTGAAAGAGTTTTCTCAGCCATAAACCATGCATTTAGCTACTGAACTTGCCCACACTTTGTTACTGTTTTCACTCCAAGTATACAATACAGTGTCAAATTAGACATTCTACAGTGTATTACAAGCCTTTCTTTTAGTTTCACATAAACAAAACTGATAAATACTGTCAATCACAGTTACTATTTTTTTTAACTGCATATGGTGAAGCTGTGGTCATGAACTATGTAAGCCCAGGCAGCTTTTGTAGCTCCCTTTGCTGACACTAAAGGTTTTGTAATTTTCTTTTTAATTTCTTTGAACTATAAATAGAAGAAATGTACTGCAGTGCTTTATTCCTGATGACAGAATATACAACAGTCCATATGCCTGAGTTTTTGGCTCGGCATCGGCCAGATAGATGTTTGTAGTTTTTTCATGTGCTATTGATGATTCAAGGGTTAGATAAATTTACTGTAGTGGGAGGTATTGGCAGCAGTAATACTTGTATAAACATGATCCTTTTAGTTATAAAATAAAAACTACCACTAAATTACTTTACTCCCAGTTGCACACATCCAGAAGTTCTTTATCATCCTCAGGACTAGTTTCACTAAGTCCCCTCTGGTCATGAATTGCTTTCAGAGGACATTTTAAATTGTAGATAATTCTGTTGAATTCTGGTAGGAAATGGATTGGCAAACTAAGTTAAAAATAGTATTTATGCCGTGATTCTCAGTGTCAAGAAGTATAAAGGAAATGGTACATTTCAAGGACATTGGATTGCTTTTATGCATTAAAATAGGTAAATAGGTTACTAATTTCAAAGTAGCTTATGTCCTATGTGTGCATCAATGCAGTGGTTATAAAGATGTAAGTAATAAATATTCTGGTTTTAATACAGATTGATTTCTAGATGCAGTTTCCCGTCTTGGAACTTCTCTGCAGAGCAATGTAGCAATCTTTATTATTTTTTTTAATCCAATCTCTTACTGTTTTAGAGAACTTCATTACAAATATGTCTAATTGCATTATGTGGTGGATTATGTATAGTATCATATGCTTATTATCAGGGACAGAATTATTATGTTTTATGTGATCTACCTCCTTCAGTTCTTTCTTAACAGCCCCTGAATTCGGATCCATTTTGAAAATGAAATAAGATACTTATGATCTATGGTAGTGATAAATAACACTGTATGCTGGTTGCCGGATTTTTCTGACACACAGCAAGCGCTTGATCTGAGTCCTCCTTTGTATGAAAGAATGGAGGTCTTGCAGGCCCACATGGTAAGGATTGCTCATAAAAGAAAAAAATTGGCCATTTACATGAGTTCTAAGTTTGTCCTGACTTAACAGAAGTAATGGAATTAGGAGTCTGGAATATTGATTCTCATACTCTCATGATGGGCTGAGAGTACGTAAATGCCTGATACTCTTTTCCCCATTTTAGACACAGAAATCAATGTGTCTTAAAGATTTCAGGCCTGTGTTTTTAAATTTTGCTATTGAAAATTTACAGAAAGCAGAATATTTAGAACTCTAAAGAAACTCAAAGCTTGCCTTCTCTTTAAACTGTAAGCTTGCTACCTCTTTAAACTGTCGGAATTTACTCAAGTTTCTAAACATAGAATTAAAAGCAAAATTTAAGACATATTTAAGATATGTGCACTTATATGCTATTTGTATTGTTCTAGGCATGTATAAAAATGAGCAGTTATTGTAGGGTGCTTGCATATATACTTACATACAAATATACATATGCACACACTCATGTACATAGACTGAAATGTAGCATGAAGATACATATAAAATACAAGAAAGTAGCAATGCTTTGGTTGAAATCAGGCTAATTTTTTATGTTTTCCTGGGCAGAAAGACAATGCCATTAATGGAGAGTTAGGTACATACATGTCACTTTCTTCCAGGAATTTTTATCGAGTAAGAAATAATTCAACGTAACTGTAAATCCAACAGGCAGGTTACAGCTAAGAACATGTCGTGTTTCCATCGCAGGTCTTCAGGGTACAAGAGGCCTTCATCCATTGCTGAAGAAGTGATCCAAAAGAATACAGAAGAATTACTTGGCGTTTCACATAATTGGGTGTTCTTTTCCCATCATCTAGGTTATTATATTTATGGAAATGTTTGAGTCAAAAGGAATTATTTTATTGGGTTGATTTCAAGAAGCGTTTTAAGATTATGCACACAAACTTTTTCAGTGTGACTCAAGAGTGTGGTTAACTATGAAATATGGTGTCATCTACAGCCCAGATTTCTTATTTGACAGTTCTGGTAATCTTTTAGGGACAACACCAGATTATAATTTTGACTTTGTTCATTTTTTTTTTTAAGTCATATTCATATATACCTGTATAGGCATATACAGTCCAACTGCTTGATTTCAGTGTCGTGACTTATGTAAGATGACTTAAGGAAGAAACTGTAAGCAAGGATTATTTGGAGAAGCAGTGGATGGCACTGTTGGATTATACTTATAAGGCAATAAATGATGAAAAACATAACTTACAATATTTCAAAAAAGTACACAAGCGACACTTCTCAAAAGACAAGCTGAGGTTAAACCTCAGTGGAATATTACATTAAGATAAGTGTTGCTGGGCTATGGTATATGATACACATTTTTGAAAGGAGTGCATGCCAGTTCCGATACCAGTGTTTTGTGGCTTTTCCCTTATCCCAAAACTGTTACTTATAAAGGACGTTTTCACATTGAGTGATCCAGGTCCGAAGAGGGAAACTCAACAGCAAGAAGGGGCAGTGTATGGAGCCATCTGAGGCTTTTTTTCATCAGTTTTCTGCTGATCAACTGTAGGGAAGTGAATTTCACCTTGCCTTAAAGTTCTTCCTGTGAAATACTTTCCTTTTTAAGGATTGTGATGGGGTTTTTGCTACATGTATTTGCCTGTGTTATAAACATTTATTTCCTTTTTGACCTCCCTGCTTCCATGAGCAGATTTTTAGAGCTGGAGATTACATGAAGCAAACATTTTTTCAAGTGCAACAATCAAAATAATCTCCCATTACTTGTGACCACAACTGAATTAGAAAAAAGAAAAAAAAAAGAGGAAAAAGTGCTAAAGGGCACCTAGCAAAAAAAAAATAGACAACATTTCTAAAGACAATAAAATAAGCTGAGGTGTGTAGTGGACGCTGTTGAACATGCAGGATGTAAGGTTCAAAGGGCCACGGTCATTGCTTTTGGGAAATGGGGAAGCTAGCCATACAAGACAGCAAATATATATATAGATATATATTTAAATATTTTTTTTAAAGAGAAGAAAAAAAATACCATGGAGCAGGCTGTGGTAACCTGGAGGAAAATACCTGATGAGCTAGCCTTGATGGGAAGCAGCTGCTTTCAGCTAAATGCTCAAGGAGGGGAAGAAAGGCAGAGGTCCTGCAGGGATGCAGGAAGGTGGGAAGGAGAGAGCAAAGGGAAGGAGCGGGAGAGGATGGGCTGCAGGGCTGGGGAGCTCTGACTCGCCTTCCACGCAGCCCCGTCCTTATCGCGGCCGTGTCCTATCGCGCTGGCATCGAGGGAATGGAGAGGAGGAAGGGGAGAAAATAAAACCAGATGTCAGGTAGGGGGGGAGGAGGTTTGTTAGAAATACAGAATACTGTTTGTTTTTTAAAATAAAAAACAGTAGGAAGTGTGATGAAGGAAGCTGCGTGTAGGCGAGGAGGAGTGCAGAAGGAAGAGGAAAGGAAAGGGGGAGGAGATCTAAGGAGAGGTGAAGGGGACATCGGGAGAGTGCTCTCTCCTTTAACTCTGTATACCGTTTGAAATGGCTATATATAGTTAAGAAATGCTAACATATGGCACTCATGTAGCATATGGCACTCAAAATAGTTAAGAAATACATTTGTCTTGCAGCCAAATGCTGCCTTCGGTTGCATGGGTGTAAGTGAGGATAGGATTTATTTAATAGAGGAATCTTTCTCAGATTGTTCTGGCTGCTGAAAGCGAAGGGAGGGAGCTCCCCGCTGGTTTTATCTTGAACCCTCTTTCCTCTGTGTGCAGAACCCAGCCCCTGGGGCACAGCAGGATATGTATGTGCACCTGAAATATGTTTTTTCCCCTTTTCCTCTCACTTATTTCTGTCTGGCTTTGAGTTCAGAAAGCCTCTTACTGAGGGTTCAGGAAAGTCAATGGAGAGACTACCAGTCATTTCAACAGCCTTTTAGTATGCTCAAAACAGCCCCAAAGTTGGGATGATTTTATAGCTTTACTGTTCTATTTAATAGATCTTCACTGACACACCACTTTTCCATTTGGAGCTTAAAGAATACTCACGAAGACCCACTGCCAAAGGGTAAAGGAGTTACTCCTTTCTTTGCAAAGTGTCTGTATTTCTGCGTTAAGGTAAAGAGTGGAAAGCAGAAAAATCCTGATTTCTACTTCTTGCTCTGTCCCTGGCCAGCCTTAATAATCACTTGCATCTGTACAGCAATTTTTAAACTTCCTGTTCCTTGGTTGTATTTAAGGTTTGAGGTGCTGTTTGAAATGGGAGACAAAGTATGAAGGATGTTACATATACACGGGGGGAGGAATAGTCCCTATTCTTTAAGTTTATAATCTAAATGGACAAGACAGGCAGTGGGTGGGGGAATGGAAATAGTATCATCCCAGGGGTGAAAATCTAATTTGACTGCATGTAGGAAATACTTCAGGACTTTCCTACTTAAAAAGTGTTTCCACTGGAACCACAATAATATTTTCATATATATATATATATATATATATACACAAACCCCTCTACATCAACTAATGAAAAAAAAAGGCAGGAAAACAGCCCCTTGAAGAGAATACATATTATTAATTTTTATCTAGTGATGGGACCCTGAGGATCCTCAGAAACTGCCCTGGAATTTGACAATATGGTCAGAGTACATCTCACAGCTCCACCAAGTAGGTCTCCTCATTCCAGGGCCTGAGCCTTTTGCTTTTAGACCACAGTGCCTTTCGGTCAAGTGGATTAACTTTTCTCTTCTTGCTTGCACTTGGGTTTAGACATCCCTAACCAGTTTCTCAGTCAACTGTCACTGTCCTACAGATATTAGCTGAGATTATCTGTCAGAAGATGATTGTTACTTCCTTCCCCCAGTAAAAAGAATAGTCTGTGAAGGATTAAAGGTGAGGCAGAAATGGAAATTGCGTTAGAGACATTATACTCAACTGTGCCAATTCTATGCTTGGCACAGATGAGAAATTCATTTATTAATAATTGCCATACTTAGAGGGACAGTGATGATATAAAATAGATTACAGAATAAACTCCAGGAGGGATTCCAATTTGCTCAGCCAGAAATTCATTAGGACTCCCCAAGAGCCCTCACGGTTACAGCAATACCTTCACAACCTCTGCAAGAATCAGAGTTCATTTCCTCCCCCTTCAACTACTCAGTGGAGTTCTTAAGGTGCTCCGGAATTTTACACAACATAGTTTGCAAACTCAGATGTAGGCAGTATTGTGCATAGTGGTGGAGCCCCAAAGCTAAGTATTACCTTTTGAAAGAGCCGAATATATAAAATGTAATTCCAATCACAATGGAGATGTCAGAAAAATAATACCTCCCCCCCAATGCAGCCTACTGTGCAAAAATATAGCTCCGGGGGAAAAAAAAAGAAAAATAAGTATTTTTTTACTTGATTCACAGTCATGGCTTTATACATTTGCAATTATGCTCCTCATCCCCCTGTAATATCAGGTTAAAAAACATCAGAAATAGGATATGTCTGACCAATAAATACCTTGTTTTTGTCAGATAAATGAAGTTGTGGTGCCTCCATACCTAAGGTCCGTTTGCTTAGTGCAAGCCATGCCTTCAAATTGATAAAATAAGCACAACAGCCTGAAAGATGAGCAAACCATGTGTTATCTTCCCCAACGCTGCTGTGCCTTGTCAGAGTTTTACTGAAGTTTGCTCTTCTTTTGGAGCTTACAAGCTTCTTGACTCCTAGCACAGCAATTTCTCATGCAACCCAATTAAAGTTATATCACTATCCCTCCCTCACATGCTAGTCCTAAACTTTTATTGCTTCCTCTGCCTGTGCATCCTTGGTTACCTTTGTAGTTGTGCACAGAGATTTTCAGTGTGTGAGCCTACACACCACGAAATGACCCGAAAAGCCATGCCACACAGAGTGCTTAGTGATGTGCACGTTAGTCATTAGACTCATTAAAAGTTGCACTAGTTTTTTGCAGATACCCTAGGATGCTTCTCTGCTTACTATAATTTCTCCTTCAGAACTCTTAGTCACTTCTTAGTCAGACCACCCCCAAAGGAAAAATGCTGCCTCCATATTTTTCATCCTTTTTTTTCTTTTATTTAATGCAACCTCCAGTGTAAGCAGGATTTGTGGATGCACCTTGCAGTTTTGCATGAGTCAGAATGCTCTGATAAACCATAGCTTTTCCTCCTCTCTCTCTAGACTTGGAGCAAGTGGAGAGGTTTTCATTATTTGTTTCCAGTGTTGGTTTCCAGACAGCAAAAATGAACATTATGGAATTCTCCTGTAATGGAGTGAGAAACCCGTTTTTTTCCCCCTCTTTAGTCCTTAGAAAGCAGTTGAAAATGAATCAGATATTAGCAATTGATTGCTCCTTTTTCACACTGAAAATCTACTTTTAAAGTAACTAGTTCAATATTATAAATGTTCCTTCACTTCAAGCCCTGGAGTGCATCACATTCTAGACAACTTTGCCTCCAGTCCAGTCTTTTAGCTGCAAGTCACTCTTGTCTCATTCTGCCCTCCAGAATTCAAACTTTGAACTTCTTGATCTCTCCTTTCACAGTTACAATTGTCAAGGCCTTTTCTCTCCCCAGTGGTACGAGTGTTTTCAGTCCTTTGCCAGGCTGACTCTTGCCCTGATCCTTCACAGACAGAAGAGCCAAAAAGCCTCATGCCGGCACACTCCCACTCCTCGGGCTGTAGGAAGAGCCGTGTGCTGATGGATCTGCCATCCTGATGAATCTGCCATCCTGAGGCCATCCCTGCTGTCTCCTTCTGCTCTTCCGTGTGACACAGCCACTGTCTATGTCCCATTGCAGTTCCCATTCTCTGACTGGGTTTGCAGAGCTGTTATATCAATTGTACTGAAGAACAAGGAATAAAAGTTCCTCCTCGCCAAGCCTTACATTTAATGATCGTAGGATGATTTTTTTTTTTTTTTCCAATTCAAGTGGATAGAATCTGAATAGCCCCTTCCACTAATATCCCACCATCTTTATGTAACATTTTGTAAAATTGAATTCATCCCCGTTATGGCTTTTCTTTCTGATGTCTTCCTGATCGTACAATGTGATTCCTCCAGTGGAGACAACTGGTTTATATTCCCTTGTAAGCAAAGTGGAAACTTGTTAATGAAATTGTCATCACAGCAAATGCTTTTAATTCTCTCCTAACCACAGGCAGCAGTATGTATAACATCCACTCACGAGCTTCCTGTGTGCTCGTCCATCACAGCTACTGCTTGCTCTGCATCCGCTCTGGAGTCCTTCTCTTTAGCGATACTACCATGTGTTTTGGCTTTTCAGTTAATTGGCTAAATTTTGGCCTGAAATAAACTTTATACCAAAAGGTGCCCAGTCAAAGTTCTGGAAGCTTCTGGGAGTTCCTACCTGCATTACTCCAGGAATTAATGAAAATAAAACGTATATCCATTTTGGTGATTTTTATGGAAGTTATCTGCTGGCATAAGCCTAACGTCCAGAGGATGACGCTTCAATGGGCCTGAGTGCACAAAGATGGTTTAAAGGTTTTAGAAGGGTGCTTACCAAAAAAAATTAAAATTAAAAATCAAGCTCAAATTGCAAAAGATATACCAACATTTTTTGTCCTCAGTATGTTGTTGGAAGTGAAGCTACCAGATTTGCACCTCATCATTTCAAGTATTCCGCTGCTTAAAGCTTTTTCCCCTGGTATGTATGCTAAATTTACCACTGGATTAACCCCCAGCCTCCTGGTATGATATGCTGGCTGTTTTCTGGCAAACACACTTAGAATTGCCTTTTTCAATAGCTCACACCTCATTTTATACCCTCAGATAAATTGGTACCTTTTCACTCCAGCTACTATTTTTAGTAGAAAATGTTTTCCCTTATGGAGCCAAGGAAATGTGAAGCAACAGTATTTACTGAAAAATCCATCTGTCCTTTTTTCCCTCCTGAATTTTAGGATTTTTTTTTTCATGTGCCTTAATATGAGCTTCCTGCCTGCATATCCATCCATCTCACTGTTCTATTGATAACTCATATATTCAAAATCTTATGAGACTTACTGTATGGAACAGCACCAGGTCTGCACAGACAAACAAATAAGACTTTCAGCATAATTAGAGAACTCAGGGAACCAGACCCAGTGGGTTGACCAAAGGAAATGATGTACTTTGTGTTGCATGGGAAAGATCTGCCAACTACGTTTACCCAAGGCTACAGTTACACTATGTTTTAGTTTTCAGGTGACCGTTCAGGAACAGCACCTCTGGGCCACAACTCTGGACTATCTCTATTATTTAACAAGGGCTTGATCCTGAAATGGGTTGTTTCAAGGCAGAACTGGCATATTCTTAGTTTTAAGGATAGGCATGTGCATCAGTTAATAAACCCCTACTAAAAGTGCTGTAAATGCTTTTAGGCATTTAGTATTTAGTGGCTGAACAAGTTTCAGCTCTTTTGGTATTGCTTTTACCATTCAACCACCAGCTTTAGCTGTTTTGGAGGGAGTTATGATAACAGAGTTCTATGTTGCTATTAATACTAATAGGATTGGAGACATAAAAACCTATATTTACACATTCTTACACATTTCTGAGTACTAGCAAACATAGATTAAGATCCAAGACAAATTTGTACAGTGAGGGTAAGTGGCAGATAGGAAAAGAAAACGCCATATGCAGCATACACTATCTGTGAGTTCAGTTCTGGCGTACGATTATCAAATGCCGTCTGAGCACAACAATAATAAAATTAATCAGATTAAATATACAGAAAAAACATATAAGAAGATAAATTGTTTTGAATACTTTCTTTGTCTACAGCTTCCCAGGGTTAAGCCAAGCTGCTTGTTTGCAGATCAAGAGAGATAAACTCTGTAGTTCAACAAGATGTACCAACATTTCCCCTACTTCTCTTCTAGAGTATCTGAGCATCTTCCAGACAATAATGGATTTATCTCCACAATTACTAGGAATGTTTTGTAACCCCCTTCTCTTCTCCCCCATCTTGCCCCTTTTACAACTTATCTTCAGGGTTGTTTAAATTCTCATAGCTGCCATAGATTTCACTGTATTTTTGAATGCTAAAAGCTAAAAGTACCAAGGGTTACCTAATTTTTAGGCATCTTGATACTGTTGCATTGACATGGAGTTAGATGTGAGGCTCTATGTGCTGTGAGTGGTAAGAATTAAGATCTTCAAAATGGAATTCACAAAGACTATTTTCAATGGCATAACCATAAATATTTTTTGTGTGTGTGGAAGTGGGCCGATACTAACACACTCGAATGAGGAAAGTGGACAAGCTCTGTTCATGTGCATTAATTCCCAATTGGAAGATAATTGACAGGAAATAACATAGATAAGTTTGTCTCCATCTTCAGACTTACAGGCTATAATTCTGGTCTGCAACAGGTACCGTAATCCATTTGGGTTTGAGGACAGCTGAAAATATTTGGGATATTTGAGTGCTGGTGAGGATCAGACTAAAGGCTCTTCTAAGCTGGTAGAGTCTCATTCCTCCTGACAAGATGAAAAGGAAATTAACTTTGCTAATGGCTTGCTATTTTTTTGGTTCACAGGGAGGATATTAGCAGAAATGATATTTTAAATAAAGCAGTAGTCCGTTACTCTTTACTACTACTTTCATCCTTTATTCTTTACTACTCTTTTAGTGAAGTCTTTTACTTTACTAAAGGAGTAGTCCAAGGATTCAGGAGATTTAGGATTTAGGCCTATGAATGAAGTACCTGTGCCGTTTCAAGTCATGGGATTTAAGCAACTGCTCATTTTTAATGTTTTCCACTTTAGCTGGATCTTTAGCTGGACACACCTTTGAAACTGATGAACGCTCCCAAAATGACCAGAGGATTTTCAAACTCAGAAGAGCACAGTTTTCTTTGAATAAAAAGAGAGATTTTTTTTTTTTAATTAGAAAGAGCTCAGAGTAGTGATATCAGTCAGAATAGAAATAAAAATGTTTGTACAATACCCCCACTTCACCATTTCTTTCCAAGTCAGTTGTTTCTTCTAGCCAACTCCTCGGTTTTCTGGGTAGCAGCACGTGTTACCTGGTCACGAGACACTGCTTCCTCTCACCTTGAGCCATGCCCGTTTCTCGCTATGAGCTCCGCTACCACCTGAGACTTTCTTGCCTCCTACCCCACGTTGCAAGCTATCAAGCAAGCTGTTGGAGCATTTCTTGAGGCCTTTCTTTGTAAAGGGACATGTAATAAGTAGGTACAGTCTGTCACAGCTAATTTAAGTGGAGAAGGAGAGGACAGTAAGAGGAACCTATTTTTCTGAGGTGTGGCAATATAGAGAGGTTACCTATCACAATTCTGGTAGTATTTGTGCCTTTGATTTTGAGGGGAGTAGATTCTTGAGTTAGAATAATTCCTCCTTGCTATAGTTGGTAGGAAAAAAAAAAAAAACTTTAAGGTTCTTCTTTTGGAAAACTTAGCTGTAACCAGAATATTTGATAGGTTTTTTGGACTATGTGACACGTTAGGCCTTTTCCATGAGAAGAAACAGATTTTCTGTCTAATTTGAAAATGTCCACTGCCTTCCCTTGCCTTGCCTTCCCTTCCCTTCCCTTCCCTTCCCTCCCCTTCCCTTCCCTCCCCTTCCCTTCCCTCCCCTTCCCTTCCCTCCCCTTCCCTTCCCTCCCCTTCCCTTCCCTCCCCTTCCCTTCCCTCCCCTCCCCCTTTGTTTTTTTTTTTTGGTCTCCTTTTTTCTGTGGACAGAATTAAAACAGTAATACCAACGCGGAAGTAGGAGGAGAGGAAGGATTCCTGCTTCAAAGGGAAAGTAAATGTTTTTGGGGTGTGAAATACAAAAGAGGATAAAAACTTACTAATAACTTTTTTTTTGTATTGATTTTAACAGTCTGTATTGTTCTGTGGAAATGTTTTGGCTTAAGTAAATAAGTTTTCCTTAAACAACAACAACAAAACTTCAAAGAACTATAGGGGGTAAGTGAGTGTTGTGGGCAGTAGTGCACATAGTATCTCCTGAGTTATAAGTCTGTACTTTTAATATTTATATTCTGGGAATTTTCAAGGCCCTAACTCTGGTTTTGAGCAGATGTTGCTCCTGTTAAGAGCGTATTGGAATTTGCACCTTGGTCCTGAACAGCTTTGTAGACTTCACCTGTGATTTCATTGCAGACTATGGGACTAATTCCCTCTGCAAGGTTAAATATGCAAGCAGGTGTGTGTTCCTTCAGAGTGTCAATGGTCAGCAGGGACAAAATGTAAGCCTCTGGCTTTCCTGCCTTGGTTCTATTCATCTATGTATTTTAATCATTTACCCATGGTGAAAAGCGGACAGTAAGAACGTGGGTATGCAGTTGGCATCCTAAGGATGGATTTTAATGAGAAAGAGCACCCACTCTTCCTCTGCCTCCTCCTGTTTCCCCTATTTTTATAATGAAATTGAACTTTTATTAGCGGCCAGCTGGGAAGAGCAGCTTTTTCATTTATCCAAGTCTTTGCTGCTGCTGTGGTATTTTGTTATCACACGCTCACTCATACCCAGGGTCAATTTGCTGCTGCGCAGAACTGCTCCTCCAGCCACGGGACGAGTCCCACAAGTCCCTCAATACCTTTTTAGCTATCAGACGAGCTCTATCTCTTCTTTCTCCTTCAGATTACAACACTCTTTTTTTACTTCAAATTGCATTCCTTCTCCACCTCCCCTGCTCTCCCCAAGGAAACACGGTCCATACCTTAGAAAAATCTGTATGAATTGGCCCCTCAGGATCTTGTATCTCCTGTTTCAAGTGAGCGTGCTAGAGGAACTCTGGCCCCGCCAAGCATTCCCTCGTGGCAGTAAATGGTACTTTACACTGTGGCTCAGGAAGCTTGCTTTTCTCCCTGTAGCCGAGAGTGTTATTGATAAGATTCAGTACTCTGTTGTCTGAGGACCATCTGTTACTGGAAGAGGCAAATACTTTGCATTTTTGGCGATAATTTGTTCTATGAGAAAAGGCGACTGCTGAAATGAATTGATGGCTTGGTCCTGGAAATTGACTTTAATGATAAACTCTGTCACCACGTTTGGTATTAAATGGTATTAAATGGCATTACAGTGAGAGTCACAGTGACAAGGTCCAGGACTGAATAAGCAGGGGTCACTTTTTTAATTGGCAAGTTTTCCCCAGTACCAAAAGGATATTTCAGAACATGCATTTAACGGATTAGAAAAGCCTCTTAGACATCAGCCTTGTGTCTCATAACATTCTTGAGGTGTACATCAAAATGATGCTGTTTGACATACTGCTGTAGTTTATTTCTTTACTTTTTTCCATCCCACAGTGGGGAATATGCAGGTCAGTGCCAAAACATGTTTGTGAGGTCCCATTAGAAAGTCTGTACTACCTGTTCTTGAACTGAGCTGGTTTTGGTCTCAGCTAGGCGCTTTCCATACAAGTGCTGCCTTTACTGTGAGCTGTAAAACGAGGAAGGGAAAACAGATGCAAAGTTCAGTAAATGATAACTCCAAAGGCAGCGCTTCTTTTTTCTACAGATAGTACCTAGGCTTCCCATGAATTCCAGTCATTAATGGAAAACGGTCTTCCCCCAGCCCTGGCTGGAGGGAGGTTTATCTAGGGAGGAACTGGCAGGTGAAGCAGGGATAGCAAGGAAAGATGACTTGTCCAAATGAATTAGTCTTTGAAGCAAGAGTGGAACTGAGGCTCTCCATCTCGTTAAGCATTGGATTTGCTAAACTAAGTGTTGGATTTGCTAAACCAGCAATTCCCAAGAGTGGCCGCCAGGGACTTTGTGTGCAACCACCGTGTAAAAACTCACTTTTTATTACTCAGTTGTGTGTCTGGCAACTATGACCACTGTGAGTTTGCTGTGGCTACATGTGCAACCACAGCAGAAATTAATCTGACAACTCTTGAGTCAAGGACTGTTTTTTTACCACCCTCCTTTGGAACGGCTGCGGTCTATTTTGCACTTAAGTGATCATAGATATTTTAAAACACTCTGCTGCTGAACGGTAATCTTGGAAAGTTCAAAAACATATCCAGTCAGTTCTAATCAGACCATATTCTAGATTAATTTATTGCTATGTTTAAGATGATTGTATTTTGAAACTGCCGGCAGCAGCAGGTGGTTAGACCTGATGAGGTACAGAGTCACTTCTAGCAGTCTTTCCTAAAGCTTTCTGGTCAAGTAGTTGGCAGTAAAGGTTTTCTGTTAGTAAATTGAGCATTTATACATGCTTTTTGGGTTATAGGCTTGAATTTCCAAGGCTAGTCCAAAGGCAAAAAGCAACAGCTGAGCTGCAAGTCCTAGAAATATGACATTTACAATAGGCATATTGATGCAGTCTTAGCTGCGGTAAGTGGGGTGGGAGCTGTGATAGTGCAATCTACAGAAATATGAGCTAATGAGAAGGAATTAAGCTTTCCTGATTACTAATCTTTTAATAAATAGATTTCTGAACGTTCTGTCCTTTGACTTATCTTTAACACTTTCGCAGAGTTTCTTTGTGGTAGTGATAGAAAATGAAACACGGAAGCTCATTCAATGTAAAAGCTTCTTTTATTGCAATGTCTTTCCTTTAAAAAGTTAGGCTTTGAGATAGGTTGAGTATTCTGGATAAGGTAAGATAGATGGTACTCACATAATTGTGTGAAGCTTCTAAAAGCAAGAATATTTAAAACATCTGTTACTGGGAGTTTTTTTGCCTATTCTGTTGGCTCTGCCCATTTTGGATTTTAACATTTTTAGAAACACTGCAGTTACCATACAACATCAACGCACGTAGCTCCGTGTCCTATATCTCCATCAGGATCCATGTCCTTTAGGGGAAAGCAGAAGAAAGCACGTGGATAATGGCCAAAGACAGCCAAGAAAACAAGGTAGCTTTTTTTCTTTACCCCACACGCAGTCACTGAGGGCCTAGCTGCATGCAAACAATATTTCTTGTGAATTTAATTTTCTTGAATCAAAGATAATATTTTACATATTGTAATTGTGCTCTTAATTTGCATGGGATGGCAACCTACCATGTTGTCCAATGCGTAACTGTCCCTGTGTATGTGGTTGTGGGGCGATTCAAGGCTGTTCATTCCTAGGAGTAGGAAGAAAAGGCTAACTCGCATCTATAATATACTGATAGCGTTATGGGAGTGGTTACTGCTTTCAGTTAACTTGCTCTTGCATCCATAATCCCAATCATGATAGCTGGGAAAAGCTTGTATAGTGCCTGTCTCCGCAGGATTTCACAGCGAGCATATGCTATATTGTCTTTTTCCTAAAGAAATCCTGAGAATTAGTGTAACTATATTAGATTCAGTGCCTTTTGGATTTTGGTAACTAGAGAAAGAATATTAATGCAGCCTGTGCTGGCCTCATTTTGCCTGATATACACCATGAATGTACACAATGACATAGGCTTTAAGCGTATGATCACATGCCATTTGTTTCCTCCTACATCTCAGCCTCGTTCACTGCAGGCAATTGTTTTTAATTTCATATGATTTGCCAAACTAATTGCCTTAGTAGGAAGTGTGAAGCATATAAAACTATATAAGAGGGCACCATTTGGTATCCTTGTATCGTGCCAGTGTAGAACTTCGTAACTGCAATGTGAAAAATGGAAGAGGGACCATTTCTGCCAAAATGTTGAGGCTGAAGTGGAGGAAAGAGAGGTGCAGGGTTTGAAAATCACCATCTCTGGTCATTTACAGCAAGGCCAAATGTGGTAATTTGGACCTGGTGGTGTTTTATGTTTGATTTGTATGCGTGCAAAAGATTCATAGGAAATCTGGCTGCAGTGCTTCTGGCTGAGCTGCTTTCCGTAGGCTCATGATAAGTCAAGTTTAGCTGCTCTCCATGCATGCTCTGCATGTTCGCAGTTCAGGTCTATGAAAGGAGGACTAACAGCACCAGAATACCACTCAGCTTTGAGACCCTACTAGCTTTTCTTGGGTAAGAGTTTGGCCTTTCCAAATGCTGGTAAAAAACTTTGATCACAAACACAACTACTTTTTATTACAACTCCTTCTAATTTGTACTTTTGGCAAATCACAGAACTCTCCTCCATAATTTGGACAGGGAGCCGATTGCTGATCTAGTCAGGAAAGAGGTGAATCTCGGTATGGACAGGGGATGTAACAAACTAGACTCAAAAGAACTGAAAAAGCTTTGAGTAGGAGCTGGCACAGCATCTGCTTCCACAATAGTCTTTAGTCAGCGATATCAGATTTTTGGCTTCTCCTCTCCCATGAGAACAGGATTTATAAACAACACTTAAAAAAAAAAGTGGGATTGGAAGATTTGGCAACATTGACCCTGGGTCTAACCGGTATTATGAATCTATAAATTCAATATGGATCAAACTTACTTAATCTTCTCTCTCCTCAGAAAACAATACAGAAAAACGATATTGAAAACTTTCAGTCTATGTTTTAAGTTGGCTTTGAGATAAGTTAGCAGCAGTAGAAAATCCTCCTCATCCCAAGTGTTTTCAAAAGTTTTTTTTTTTTATCAAGGATGATCATTTCTGGGGGGAAAAAAAGAAAAACATATGTCACATGCAATATGCTCTCAAGATCCCTGTTCAAAAATACTGTCATTAAATTATGTAGTCTACTTAAGGTACACGTTTTACAATACAGCTACTGTAAAACTCAATGGTATGAAATTGAGAAGGTTTTGAGAGTAACCCAGAATATATCATTTTAAATAAAGGCTGTAAATGATTTGATATATTTAATTGCATGCAGTTGACTCCAGTAATAGTACTAGGATTTGGCTGAACAATTCCTGGTGAATGATTTATTCAACATATTTTACTACTACTCCTGCCACAAAATGTCCCTGACCAAAAGTGAACAAAGCACCTTCTTGGCACTTACGCAGTGTTTTCCATGCTTACAGCAGTGGAAAACTATTAATTAATTTTCATGACAGTGTTGTAGCTTATTTCTATTACATTAGTACTAACTGAGATTGGAAATTTCATTGTTTCTGGCAAAGGGTAGGTACAAGCTACATCTTGCTTGATATAGCAAGTGTCAGTTCAGTTTCTCCGAAGAACTTACAAATGGACGAAACTGGTAAAGGTCATTAGAAGCTTCATCATTGCTAGCTTGGAGAACAGCTACTCTGCTTTACTTCACAGAAGGAGTCAAACTTGGGTGGGTAATTAAATGACCTGCCAAAGACCGCACAGTATGTTAGTGTTAGGCTTATGCTTTGACACTACCTGTGAACTGAAGTATAGAAATGTTGATGAGACACAAAATTAAATTTCTGAAATAATGCATGTTATCTGGAAGACAATCCAAACTCAGACTGGTCCAATATTTATATACATACATACATACATATATATATATATATATATAGAGAGAGAGAGAGAGAGAGAGAGTCCTGATTTATAAAGGCTGTTTTTTGGGCCATATGCTTCCCAGAAGAATGAGAAGATGATGGCCATTTGGCACGCAGCTAGATGCACAGTGTGTGAGCAGGAGCATTGGGTGCAAGCTACCAGAAGGGCATTGAGCAGTAATTTTAGGCAACCAAAACGGGAACACAAATAGAGGAGAACCTGAATATAGGCAGAAGCAGAGATTACCATGGAAGCATGAGAAAATTCCCCTGCATATAGAAAAGCCTACAGAAGGACTGGAAGAGAAGAATGTGATTAGATGGGTCGGGGAGGAGGGTGTTTTTTTTAGCAGCATAATTGGTACTATGGAGTGAGAGGGACAGAAGGCAATAGTAGTTAATCAATTCTAGAGTTGGCAGAATATAATATAAGAAATGGCATTAGTTTTGAAGGATAATATTTAGAAGAAGAGAGATTTTTTAGACCTAAGTGGTCATCAAAGGAAGAACCTCAAATTTGCAGAGGCTTCTCTATTTGTAAAACCAGAGATTTCTTCTAAAGCCTACTTTACAGAAAAGGAAGTTGAAGAGAAGGATCAGACTTTTAAAAGTATTGGCCAGTTTGTGAGGAATCAGCAGGATCTTTGTATTCTCAGATTACTGTTGTCATTTGTCCAGGGATCAGAATGGGAATTTCAAATGAATAGTTTAGCTGTCTCTGTTATATCAGGATATAATGTATCCTTGCTATTGTTTCTGAAAGAGCTCAGCATGATTTGCGGCTGAAGAATTAAGTCCTTGTAAGTAAGTGAAGTTGTGTTGCTGTCAGACGTTAAATGACGGTATACGAACAAGAGTCAGCATACGTAATGCTAGCGTGTCTGCTCGGGAGTTACAAAGCTACCAATGTAGCTGGTGAGTCTACAACCCATCGACTCGCCTTCGTTTTTAAGGGAGATGGGAGCAAGGGAAACGCGGCATTAAAAAATGCGTAGGTTTCTGGCAAATCACGCTGAGAATATCTGTGCTGCGGGTAGGCCACCGCACTGCTCCACCTGTGCTGGGCAGGCGGATGCTGCAGCGTCCAAGTGTAACACGCTGGAACCTTACCCCAACGCACATGCAACACGCACGGCCACGCACCGTGGTGTGGCGCCGCCTGTAAAGGGACCCCTCGGCCGTCATCACCTGCCAAGCGCTGCAGTTCGAGATTAGCAGGGTCACCAGGGCGGGGTGGGCTTGAAGAGAACAGCAGCCTCGACGCACATTTGTATAGTTAAAACAGCACCTTGGTGACAATGCACATAAATTTGAATCAGCTCACTTCATCTGGGCAGCGGACAAAGATAATATGTTGGAAGGGGAGAGGGAAAGAGACAGAGAGGGCAAGGGAGTAAGAACTCTGTTTGCTGGAATAGATATTAAATTTCAAGTCTCAAGAGGGAAGCGTGAAAACAAAGAAAATACATTATAAGGAGTCATGGAGGGTATGCCCTCGGGGTAAATCACCCCACAAGGATGGGTAGGCCGGGGAGGTGCTCTTCAATCACGCTCCCTAGCAGCCTGGCATCCCCGCTAATGCGTGGAGGACGAGGGCGGTGGGCCGGGGACTGCCCCAGCCCGGCCGCGGAGCTGCCTCATCGCAGCAGCACAGCTGCGTTTCCTCAAGACCTGCGTCGTTCTTGAGAACCGGAAAAAGTCCTTCTGAGCCCTGGGCCGATGCACTGTACCATCTTTTGTGCAGCTGTAATTTTGACAGGGGGAGCCAATTTGAACTTCTGTAATCCTCAGCCCCAGACACCTCCAACGCCTGAGACTGCGTGTGTGTTTTTTTTTCCAAAGGTTTTTCAGCTGTGCTCTTGAGAAAGTCGCTCCATCCAAAGGGAGGGGGGAGGGGGAGAAGAAAAAAACATCTGTCTGACTTTGTCCAGGAGATTGTTTCTATAGCTGTAACATTTTGAAAAGGAAAAAAAAAAAAAAAAGTTATTTTTCCAAGGCAGTCTACCCATATTTTTTATTTTTTTATATCCTCTCCTGCGATGGACATCATTTCCTGCCCCTCCTTTCTTCTAACCACTGTTGACAAAAAAAAAAAAAAAAAAAAAAAGAGGGAAAAAAAAAAAAAAAAAAAAAAGAGGGAAAAAAAAAAAAAAAAAAAAAAGGAGGGGGGGGAAATTATCCTAAGAAATCGACTGAAACACAACTTAGAATTGCACAATGATCTTAAATTTTCCCAAGACTTATATTTTGGGAGGGAGCTGTTTTATGAATGGATATAAGGCTGACACATGAAACGCGTGGGATCCGTCTGAGTGCCTTGTCTGGGTCAGCTGTGACATCTGGCTCTCATGAATCTGGCGCACGGTGACTCACCCGTACACAAATAGCGGAGCCCCGCTAGGATCCACTTGCGACGGCCGCGCTCCCGCGAGCAACGCCGAGGGCCGCCCCAAACCCTCCGGCTGGGGCTCGCGGCGCTGCCCGCGCGGCGAGGCCGGCACCTCCCGCGNGCGTCGCGGCCGTTGGGCGCGCGGGCGCCTCGTGCCGCGCGGCGGCCCCGGTCATCGTCGCTGCGGGGGAGAGCGCCGCGAGGGACGTGGCGCTGCCCCCGTGCCCGTGTGGAGCAGAGGGCCCTGCAGCCTGGCGCGAGGAAGAATAAAACCCCACGAACCGACAGGACAGTGCGAGGGGTCTCCCCTTGGGGTGACAGAGCTGCCCAGAGAGGTTATGGAGTCTCCTCCTTTGGAGATATTCAAACCTACCAGGAGGCAACCCTGTGCCACATGTTCCAGGTGCCCCTGCTCGAGCAGGGAGCAGGGGGTTGGACGGGATGATCTATAGCTGTCCCTTCCAGCCCCAACGGTTCATTGATTCTGTCATAGTTCTGCCTGCTGTGGTGCTATTCAGAAAGGCGCGTATGTAGAATAGGGCAAAATGCTAGGAAAAAAAAAAAAAAAGGGAGGGATATCCCACCCCACAGCGACTTTCTTTCAGATGTCTTGCTGATGCTTAGGGGCTGGTGAATTTGATCCAAAAGGGAGACCGTGGCCTAAGTAACCTGAAACACAAGTCGGCCTTGTGTTTGGGTGCCTTTTCTAGGCAGAGGGGGCTCTTCAGGACAGGCCAGGTGCTAGCCCCGTTTTACCAGCCCCATTTTGGGCTGTTTCTGTTTGGCTGGCCAAAGCTTGGTAATGGAACTGCTGAAGCACCACACAATTCATTAATTATTTGACTGTTTTTTAAAACTGTCTGACTCGGAAGGGGCTGGAGGTGGGCTAGCTAGACAGTGTAGTGACTGGGCCAAGGGAAAGAGCCAAAGTGCTCAGCACACTTCTTGGCCTGAGCTCAGTCAGGATGCCAGCGATACAATGTACAACCTCAGAATTGAGCAAGGAGAAGGTGATTTCATTCACTTAGCTTTGTGGAGGACTGGGGATTAGCATTACCTTTTATAGGTTTCAGTATCACCTGGGGCCAGGTCCTCTCTTTCTCTATTGATGAGGGAATGATACATGCTCTGTAAAGGTGGATGACCTAATTCTTAAGGCGTTCAAATGTTTTTGCCCGTGTTCTGTGTCTGTGTTCTGAACATCCACCTGAGCTGGTGAAAGAAGAGGAATTTCTCCTGGAAATTCCTCCAAGACTATAGCACCCCCTTTTTGTGGCCATAAACATAGCCTTGCGTCTACCAGGGCTCCTCTGTAGTCTGCATTTTCCTTCTCTGGGTGGTGGTGGCCTGAGCCTGGGTAAGAGCTGAAGTCTGTGATGGGCTGTGTGCCCCATACAGCTGTCCAGAGTCCCTATGCCTCCCCTTTCCTTGATCCTGGAGCATAGCGGGAGGTAAAAGAGTCAGTTGCATTGCAACAGTGAACATTTCTTCTGTCATTTTTGTTGTGGGAAGTGAGGATCATTTGAGGATCCTCAGTATACAGAAAAAAAAATGGAAAAAACTCTGCTTGAAGTCTTTTTTTTTTGATGCGAGAGAGACAGGCAATTTTTTATTTTTGCCTGTGGCCATAGCTCACACATTGTCTTTGCACAGCTTTCGTCTGAATGGAAAGCAGTGATGTATTGCTGTTTTTGTAGTAGCGCAGTACCTAAGACTCCTAGTAATTGGGTAAAGGCTCCTGGAGATCTGTTTATTAATTGTGCTAAGCAGCTTGCAAACACATAACAAAAAGCAGTGCTGAAAAGCCTACATTTCAATTGTGAGAAAAGAGTCATATGCTTCAAGGGGATGAGTGATAAATTTTGAAACAGAAGAAGAAATGTATTTCAGAAGCTTTTCTGTTGTTGTTTTGTTTCCTTAAATTTCCCCACACATGGACAAAACCAGCGCAGAAGAGCCAAGAAACCTGTAATGGATGAAATGTTTTACACATATGTGATGGAAAACTCTGCTCTGCTAAGTCAAAAAGCAGCTTCTGAAGAACTTAATGTGGCTAGAAAGTCACAGGTGCCTGACCCCTCTGGCCCTGTTACCTCACTGCTGCATATGCTTGGACTTCTTTCACCACTTTTTCAAATCTGCCATATGGGGAGATCATATTCTGCTAAACCGAATCTTCCAGAACGCCTTGCGAGCCCTCGTGCCAGAGAAGATTCCCCACATCTCACCCTTTTATCCTCACACAGGAGCATTAGAGAACTAAACATCTCTCATTTCAACTTCCTCCCAGCCCCACTTTTTTGGCTGATGGATTATATCTTTTTGTAGCAGCTGTTTTTCAGCTGACATTTAAACTAAGCTCACATCCTTAAGGTTGATTTCTAATGTTTCCTTGGAAAAAAAATAACACATACACACATGCACACACCCTTACAGTATGAATTCCATATCAAATCTAAATAGCGCTCAGTACGTGGGTATTACCTACTTTTTGAGACCGCTGGCATCCCAAGTTCATGTTTAAAGTGGGTAACAGTTCACCTGAGAAATCATTAGCTCAAGGGGCTCATAATGGGCTGTATAAAAAGCTTTTGCACCTCTAAGATGCTGGTTCAAATCCAGCTCAGGTCTGTAGTGACTGTAAAAGTTTATTACCATCTGATAGCTGTGTGGTGGTCGTAGGCCAGTGAGCAGGTGTCCTGCTCATAAAAAGGGAGCAGAGGAAGAGCACTGTGGTTAATGCATGGGCTGGAGCGCAGAGTTTCTTGGTCCCCTTCCCGGGTCTGCCACAGACTCTAGAGCTATAGGCACGTCCTCGGTAAATGGTAATGATATTCTTGGGTCTCACGGGAGCGTTGTGAGGATATGTTCATTAATATCTCCAAGATGCCTGAATGCGATGGAAGTGAGGATCTTGATGGAACTAGAAAAGCAGCTATCTTATCCTGGCAACACCAGAGAGGGGCCGTGAAATGAGCAGACATAACAAATGGTCTGTAAATGAGCTGTATGCTCATAAATGACCTGTGCGTGCTCAGGGCCTGGATGCAACATCTCTAAATGAGAGATGAGTTGCTACCCCTGTGTGGCCTCTTCTATGGAGAGACAAATAGGAAACCAATAGTGGTTATAACATGTATCTTTTAAAGGGACGTATCATTGATACAAATATTCTGTGTTCCCAGCCTGGCTATAAGCAGAACGTATCAGCTTCCAGCCCTATGATTTCTGCAGATGATAAAATAGACTGCTGTTGGGACCTGTGTAAGGAGAAAACATCAATGCTACAGACAGGAGTGCCCCTCCCGAGGGTCCTGCTCTGTGTTTAGAAGACTAAACCTTTGCTGTAACCTCAGTTCTGTGTTAGGAGATGCGGGATGGGGTTCACCTGGGTCTCATTTCTTTTTCTGCTTATCCCAAGGTAGAGAGAGAGGAGTTCCCTAAAAGTAGAAATATGTTTATAGAACTTGGCATGAGGGTAGGAGAGTTGTTCTTCAATCTCTTACAGTGGTTTTGAAGGTTTTCCTCTCCGTTTAAACATTTTGCTTATGATACATGAATAGATAGGAGTTTTTTTGTTGTTTGTTTTTTTTTGTGTGTTTTTTTTTTTTTAATGGTAGCAGAAGCAGAAAAACAAATGTGGTTTGACATTTGAGAGAAAAGGAGTTAATTATTGTTACCCAGATTAACTTCAGTCAGCAGTAAACTGAAGATGCAGAGCTGTGCTTAGAAGCATTTACGTTAGTGAACAGTTACCAAAGTTGTTCCACTGATTCACTGGGGCTCCTTCTGTGAATACCAACCCACCTGTGTGAGCAAGAGCTACGCAATCTGACCCTTCAAAGTGAAATTCCTCCTGCTGCACATGTGTTCCAAAAGATATGCTGAATTACTTCTATATTCCTCTCAACTTGACAATGTCCTCACTTTGAAATATTTGCAATACTTTTAATGGACACAACTAAACCTCTATGATAATGTATTTTCCAGGGCACTAGCAGTCTTGACACCTTGATTTTCAGATTTTTTTTTAATTAAAAAGGTTGAAGAAAAGCTACAAAATGGAATCTCAGTGAATCCGAGATCTCTGGCATCATTACAAAAATTACCTCTATATTCAAAAAGTGATTTTCAGTAAGAAATTTGAAAACCAGCTAGGTAGATTCTCTAACTATCAGTAAATACCGAAACAAACTTTCAGCCACTTAGAACTTAAAAAATGTTTTTAAATGTAAAATGCTTTTTAAATGTTGATGAAATGCATTTTATTTAGTGAAGTGTTTTAAAACTGCCAAATTGTTCTTTGAAAAATACTTTGTTTAAACAGTATTGCCTTGCCCTAACTACAAATGCAGTCCTCGTCTTTTGGCAGCACTTAGCTGCTGCTATAGGATAGGGAGTGCATTTTGCATTGCAAATTCAGGCCATTGGTTCACACTTGTGGATTAATAGAAAAAAATAAAAGGAAATTGCTGATATGTTACCAGCAGAAGCAGCCAGAGATTAAATTAGGCTGAGATTCAGGGACTCCTACTTACTCTCTGGGCAACTTGTTCAACCCGAATGCTCCACGTTCCTCAGGGTATGAGCTCGCAATTCTGATCAGAATATTGTGCCTGCTTCATGCTTGATGTCACTAGCATGAATAAGTAGAGGTACTATATGTCATCTTGGATTTCCTTAAAGGGATAAAAATTAATTATGGCTTTAAGTGTTTTCAGGACTTGGACTTTGAAACAGCAGTTTCAAATCTACCCACATCTCCACACGTTTTTCCACGAGTTCTTAGCAAGTTATACCTGACAATTTTCCTTTTGTCTGGTAAAATTTGCAGCATATGATTTTTCAGTTCTCTCCACAAGAGCTATGATCAATGGAAATAATATTAAAAGTCCAAGTCCTGTCAGTGCTGTGGAGCCTTGGATTGGCCAACACAGAAGTCTCTTAAATTGCAGTAGTCCTGTGTTGAATTTCAGGGACAGAGAATTACCCACCTGCCATTCATAGCCAAATGTATCCTTTACCCAAAAATTATTTTAGTTCCCTTCTGAATTTTCAGTGTTAGAAGATTTGGATTGGGCCAACAGATTCAGGAGCTATGGCCATAGTTGCTGTAAAGTTTAAAGTGTCTTGGATTTTCGTTCAGTCTGTTTTCTAAATATAAATTTAAGGTACCTAAGGGATTAAGAATTCTCCTACCCTTCCCCAACAAGATGATAAAATGTTGTTAGAGGGTGGAAGTGATGGAGTAGAGGAAGAAAAAAAAAGTGTATCTATTCCTGATAGTTATGGCCTTCATGCAGAATTATACTTCTGGGGTTTGATTGATATTGTGTTCTTGTTCCTAATCTGTGTTCTTCCTTGGAATAACTATGTTTATTACTCAATCACTTCTTACATAATAAAGTGCAAGAAATCCCTCAACAGTATCCTATATTCAAGGCAATTACAGCTTTGCCTAGTCCCTTCCTTTCCTCTCGTTCTCAGCTCAGATCAAGAAAGCTCATCCATTGCCCCAGCAGTGACCTGGACCCAGTGCCAGCTGGGGGATGCTTAACACCACCAGCCCACCATAGCATTATTTATTTTGCTCTGTAAATTTAATATCTTTCCTGGTCCTTTTCTCATTCAAAATATTGAATATGATCTATGCCAAATATATAGGAAATAAATGAGAGCCAGAGAGCCATCCAAAAGCCATTACTAGACATAACAAAAATCATATTGACTCTCAAACCAGCTGGGGTTATGCAGAAAATATATCTGTTTAGCATTTTTTTTGGTCCAAATGTTGGGGGGAGTAGGAGGTATGCAGTTCTTCTGTGTTATCTTGTCCACTGGCTACTTACTTAGAAACTGTTGACAGCTGTTTATTCTTAAAAATAGACTGAATCTTCTCCCAACTTCCCCCACAGTAAATACACTGGTGGAAACTGTCAGCATCGGTAATGGTCCTATCATATGATTGTTGTGGGGCTGGCTTAATACTTTGGTGTTGCAACAGGAAAGTTGATGGTTCTACCATTTTTTCAGAGTGAATTTTTGGAGTCATGGAAGGAAGGAAAGGAAAGGAAAGGAAAGGAAAGGAAAGGAAAGGAAAGGAAAGGAAAGGAAAGGAAAGGAAAGGAAAGGAAAGGAAAGGAAAGGAAAGGAAAGGAAAGGAAAGGAAAGGAAAGGAAAGGAAAGGAAAGGAAAGGAAAGGAAAGGAAAGGAAAGGAAAGGAAAGGAAAGGAAAGGAAAGGAAAGGAAAGGAAAGGAAAGGAAAGGAAAGGAAAGGAAAGGAAAGGAAAGGAAAGGAAAGGAAAGGAAAGGAAAGGAAAGGAAAGGAAAGGAAAGGAAAGGAAAGGAAAGGAAAGGAAAGGAAAGGAAAGGAAAGGAAAGGAAAGGAAAGGAAAGGAAAGGAAAGGAAAGGAAAGGAAAGGAAAGGAAAGGAAAGGAAAGGAAAGGAAAGGAAAGGAAAGGAAAGGAAAGGAAAGGAAAGGAAAGGAAAGGAAAGGAAAGGAAAGGAAAGGAAAGGAAAGGAAAGGAAAGGAAAGGAAAGGAAAGGAAAGGAAAGGAAAGGAAAGGAAAGGAAAGGAAAGGAAAGGAAAGGAAAGGAAAGGAAAGGAAAGGAAAGGAAAGGAAAGGAAAGGAAAGGAAAGGAAAGGAAAGGAAAGGAAAGGAAAGGAAAGGAAAGGAAAGGAAAGGAAAGGAAAGGAAAGGAAAGGAAAGGAAAGGAAAGGAAAGGAAAGGAAAGGAAAGGAAAGGAAAGGAAAGGAAAGGAAAGGAAAGGAAAGGAAAGGAAAGGAAAGGAAAGGAGCGAGCTTTATTTGGAAAAGGGGACAAAAGTTTGAAATCCTAAATCCTGTGTATGTATTTGAACAGTTTCATGATTTTGAATGCCTGAGGCTGACTGCCACTTTCCTCATTCTCAGTTTTGATGGATTAAAATATAAGACTGCAATAGTATTTAATACAATAGTATTTAATATGAATTGTGCACACTGCAAACATTAATTCATTAAGGCTTTGATTGACTGATATTTCATTCTATGAAATACATAGGGAAAAGAATTTTAAAAAATCAAATACATTGTGTGAGATATTGTGTAGAATGGGAAGAAACGGAATGTAGGAGCTACTAGTTACTAATTGCTTTCTTTTTCTGGTTGGCAGGGTTTCGGTGACATAATACAGACCACAAAAATGCCTTTCTGATTTGCCAAAGATCCAAAGGAAGTCTCCTGACTTGAGCAAGAACACTGGGATCAACAGACAGATTTCTGAAAATAGTTTTAAGGTCAGCTATGTAGGAAATTACCATTATAATTAGCCAGTCTGATTTCCCATATAGCAGACCTTAAAACTGCACTTCTGTCCTGAAACTGTACAAGCTTATAAGAAATCAGCAAACCAATACATTCTCAAAGGAAAAGAATAAGAAAATATAAGTAAGGGCATATTGGTGATGGATGGTATTTAGAGACGCCCAAAATATTTTCATAAAAATGAGTTTCAGACAAAACAAAATGTCAGTATACTTCTTGTGCAAAAAAATGTAAATTATTAAAATGGTCCCAAGGATGTGGGACTGTTCTAAGACTGAAGAATCATCATAATTCTGAAGCTCCAAAATGAGATTTATATTTCTCTCCTGTTAATGAGTTCTTTGAGGCTTTGCTAAGGAGCTGGTGGTATAGGTGAGCACTGGAGTATGAAGCAGATGCCCAGACTTGGTGCTCCTGCCCGGCTCCTAGGAACACAGTAGCCATCATACATTCCCATTGCCTTTGCCTTTTCTTTATTAATTTCAGATGGAAACTATTCCAGACTGCCTTCCTGTGCCTAATCTCAGCAGGCTCTAATCTCAGCTGAGCCTTGTAGGTGCTAGTACTTCAGCAATTCTGAATCTTTTAAGGGCAGACGGGGTTATAAGATAGTCTAATCTGACAGTATATTCACACTGGCTGTAGGATTTTGGAATGCCTTCAGGAAATAAACTCTTGGATGAAGAGCAGCTGGCTCAAGTTGAATGCAGGCAAGACCAAAGTAATGCTAGTCAGAAAGGGAGAATGCTTTGAAGAGTGGGCCAAGGCACTGTCTCCACCTTCCATTCATTGAAGACATATGGCCTTCATTTATCAAAGTTGTGCAAAGCCTCTGGGTCCTGCCTTGCTCTGATGGGCAGGTAGCATCATTTTCTAGGGACTGCGCAATAAGCAGACTAACTAGGATATGTCCCTTCTTCCCAGGTGTTTACTTGAGAACAGGAATACACACCTTTGCTCTTCTTTTCTCACACTCTTATCCGAGTGTGAGAAAAGATGATCACAATTGGGAGCAGGTTAATGCTGCTGCCAGCAGCACGGAGAATGCCTGCAGACAGAATGTGGCTGCCTTCTTTTTCAACAGTTTAGGCTATCCCAGACAGGTTACTTCATGTCGTCTCCTGATGCCTAGGGAGCTTCTGATGTCGCTTCAAGTATGGAAAGTGGTTAGTGAATCAACAGAACCTAATCAAATCCAAATTTTGATGTATGAACCATCATGACAATACTACTCCTACTGACTGAAACAGAACACACAACCCAGAAGAAAGTATGTGAGAACCGGATACGAGACTTTCTTAATCAGGGAGTGCGGAATCATCTCGCAGAGACAGACCCTGAATCTGACTGATCATCGGGAAAGTGACTGTCTTTTTTTTTTCCCTTTTGACATACTCATGGTTCAAACAGCTTTTTATTCCTTAACATTTAACAGTGCTTCTTTTGATTTCATCTCAACTTGCTAACTTTGGTGCAATTTTACATTTTTTTCCTAAACAAAACTTAATTTGAACTTAAAGTCCACGAGCGTTCAAGCTAGAAGCTTCTACTACTATAAAACTTTAAATTCTCAAAAAATAAAAAAAGAAATTTACAACTGACCATTTGATATTAAAATGGTGATTTCATATGTTTGTATTTTTTCAGTGTAGCAAGGGGAGAAATGCCAAATAGTTTGCAAATTTCAATGGAAATTTTAAATGTCTTTATGAGAGGTGCTGAGTATATAACAAGAATATATAAGGCTTGGACTTCTGCCTCTCCTAAATTACAGTGGAGTCTGTTTTCCTCAGTTTTAGGAATATGAAGTGCATTTAAATGAATTGCATCTTATATTGAGAAGACTATGTGATATGTCAACATTATAATCAACATTTGGAGTAGTTTGATTAGAGGTTTTTTTTTTGTATATTCTTTTTTTTGTGGACTATAATCTTCTCTTACCTATTTTGTTTGTTACTAAGCTACAGCATGTTAAAATGGTTATATCATTTCTTAGAAGGTATGTTATGAGAAATTTGCACTTTGTTCAGGGCAAGAAAAGAAGATTTAGGATTCCTTTTGTGTTTAGGTAGTTGGTGTGTCAGATAAGAAGCTGAAAGTGTTAAGCCCTTGAGATTTTAGAACCATATTTTATGCACTAAAGCTAAATTACTCCAAAATAATTACAAAATAGAGGGAAGCACTCCTCCAATTTCCTCCCTAAACACCAAGGTATCAAGACCTTGCTGTATACTTCTTTTGAATAATGGTTACTTAATGAGAGAAGGCTGTGAGGATGTCCAAGAGGAGAACATGGCTGTATCAAACCTGAGCAATAAAAATTCTTTGCCTCAGCACTGTCATACAGGGGCAAAATTATATCTATTTTGTGCCCTCAGTTGAATAAAATCCTGATTTCTTTCCCAAAGAGAAAGAAGTAGTAGTTTTCCCTCTATCTTTACACCCGTTAGATGTATCCCACAAATTACGTAGACTAGTTTTTCAGCTGTGACAACACCAGGAGAAATTCAAAACAGCAGAGTATTAAAGCCATCTTTCCTCTTGTGCAACATGAGGCAATTTCTCTAAAGACGCACAGAGGAGTAAGGAAAGCCCAGGAAGGAGAGATATCTTTTTCCACCCTAGGCGGCTCTTGAGCTGTGAGAAGCAACTCTTCTATGGGGCAGGGGGGAAGCCCCATCTATATGTTTGGTTTTTAATTGGATTTAAGGATGTTGCAGGTTACCTGAGTCCTGGGTGCAAGGTCAGCAGGGGGTGCCCTTCTCCTTCAGGACATCAGTGAGGATTTCCTGCCCTAGAGAGGCGGAAAGGGTTTGGTACGCATGGGGAGGCACCACCCTCAGTGACGTGCAGGAGAGTATTAATCACCGTAGGCCATGCCTTTACCTCTTTACTGAGGATTGTTCAGTCCTCCTCTGTCTAAGCAAGGCCCGAGTAAGAGAGTGAGTCAAGGCTGGGTGCTTTGTTACTCTTAGGTGAGTAACACCACTTTGATCACTCCACTGAAGAGGAGTGGTGTTTGGAAAGATGTATCAGTGAAATGAAATCGTGGATAGCAGCAGATTCCTAGTTTTGCCTCCATGATCAAGGACAGGTTCTTGACAGCAGGAGTGAGATTTGTGTGATACAAAGAAGAGAGTCTGAATTTGGGCATACAGACTGTGTCTACGTGGGACAGAGCTCTGTGCCACTGTCCGTGGAGCAGTGTACAGGGAGGTGTGGAGGACGTTCTGTGATGTGTTGCACTTTCACTGAGGAAATCTTCGCTTCTGATTGTTGGGAGGGCACAAAGAGATAAGTAACAAATAAAAAATACTCATTACTCAGGTTAAAAGGAATTGACGAACAAACTGTGATATACCCAAAACACTTGATAGGCACTTTGTAAATCATTGATCTCCATTTGCAGATTAACAGAAGTAGAGAGATGGGACTGTACTCTCCTTCTGTGTGACCCCTCACAAGATGAAGTTTCCTGTGCTTGGTAGGGATGATACAGTTATGGTACAGTGCTACAGTTATGATGCCTTCTCCCAGGACACTATATCCTTTGGAAACTCTGAGAGAGAGGCTGTCTAGTTCTGGATACCCCTGTATCACCTGTGAATCCTGGTGTACCAGGTAGCAGAACAGCTCAGACGATGAGGAAGAAATTTACCTGACGATTCTAGGTTCTTTCAGGCTAATTTGCGTTTCTGAAGTGGTGCAGTGGCATCAAGAACAAGAAAAGTCTCTAGCCCTGTAATCCAATACCAAGGATCCCATGTGATAATTCTTCCTACTATATTGTTTTTGGATTTAGATGTCCAGGGCAGCACCTGCAAGTTGCAGGTTCCAGCATCGTTTTGGTGTGAGGTAATTCTGCAGGAAGATTGGATATAGGAGCAAGAAAGTGAAGGAAGTTACTGTTGCCGTGCAGATCTTGAAGGCGCTTGGAGTATGGAATTTGGCTAGTGATGACTAAGCCCTTATATCAAGGGAATAAGATGTTTCTGTTCTTCCTGAAATAGTTACAAATATGAGTGGATATTTTACAAAATAAACTGTTACTTACTCTCTAAAGAAACACTTGTGGACAAATTCTGCCATAATGGAAAATATGTATTTTGGAATGTAAGATGTTTCTTCATTACTTCTTGTTGTTGTTATGCATTACTACACTGTCTCTGTCAAGAAGTTCTTCGTCTATCCAAAAGCCTAAAAAGGGTATGGAAAAAACTATAAAAAATATTGGCCCTTTAAAAAAAAAAAAGTTCCCTATGGTGCAGCTGAGGTCAGGAAGTAGTTGGTCATAGCAGGAATCTGGACCAATGCCCTACGATGTCTGAAACAAGTCTGGTTAGAAGAAGAGGATGTTACCTCTAGACTGGAGCAATTGACACCTGAACCATTTAGGAGGGTTTTTGTGCTGCCGTGGAGAAGAATAATAAGAAAACAAGATCTTTGTAGCAAAAGAACTTGGTTAATTCCTATGCCATACAGACTAGTAAAATTTCATGCTGAAAATGGAGCGTCAGTTTTGCCGAACTGTGAATCTTTGTTCCCTGTAATAATGCCATTTGGCATGTTCTTCCACTTAATGTATAAAGTATATTAAGCAAAGGAGGAAAATAGCTCAGTAAACTTAACAAATTTCCATTTTTAAGAGACTGAGCAGCCTATGACCTGGCACCGTGCCACTGTATGACACAGGGCTTTGTGGAAATCAAGTTCCAATGGTGAGCAACTTGAAACAGTGCTGAGTTGTCAGTAAGTCACAGTTGGTGAACGTTAACTTCGATTTGTTATGTTTTGAAGATAGATAAATAACATGCCCACGTACCAGACAGGGCAGGGTTAGACTGCGGGGGTGAAGAAGGGAGGAAGGCAGACCAGAGGAAGGAAGATATCCTCTGTAAGTAAATAGAAACGTCAGTCTCTGCAGTTTGCCTAGGCTGCCTTGCTCATGACCCTGTTGTACCAGCAGGGCGAGTCAGTGGAAGACCATTTATTTCCTCACATTTGTTGTGGGATGCAGTTGTATTAAACAAGACCTGAATTTTTATAAATTTATTATTGAAGATTTGAGTCACAGTCAACCCCAGGTGAAACCCCACCAAAAGACTCCGGCCCTATCCCATTACATGCTCTTTGCAGATATTGTGTATATTTTTAGCTCTGTAAACTACAACAATTGCCTGTTACTATTTTATTGTAGTTGGTGTTTACATTACAGTGGTGCACAATGTTTTCACTCAGAAAACCCTCCTTTGCGATTAGTATGTATAATAACAGACAGGAACTTGTGGAATTATAATATAGGGTTCCATTTATATTTAGGCGCACCAGAAATGCTGTGGTGATTAACATGATATAAATAAAATGAGTGTTTTCAGACTTGAAATGTTTCATTTAGTAGAGCTTGTCAGAATAAATTTGTCTAAATTTTCAATGGAAAATAAAAATGATTGCGATTGAGAATGATGTCCCTCAATCTCTAAGCACATAAACCACATGAGATTTTAGAGGTTTGAAGAGAAGACTAACTAGAAATAATTGAAAACATATTTGTAGTTAAAAGGGAGCTTTACTAGAAAAACGTTTGCGTTTTCCTACTTTTGCTTTGGGACTGGTTGTGCTAATGAAAATGGAGGATAAAAAGAACAAGACAGCCCCTCTATTTATTTTATTTTAGGAGTTTTTACCTCACAACAGAGCTTGTATTGCAAATAGATGCATAATTAGAATGGCATAGAAGTATTTTACAGATGCACTGTTACAGAAGCAATGTTGAAAGCAAAGGTTATTTCTAGACATTGGCTGGAGTAGTCTGTTCCAAGCAGTAGTGTACTGCAGTCTCTGATGCTGTTCCAGAAGGTCCTAATACACCATGTCAGGAACAACGGATACAATTGAGCCAACCATGTTGTAGCTCCTTTCTTGTGCTTCTGGCAAGTAACAGGATTTCCTAGGACTTGAATCTGCTTATGAGCCATTTCTCTTTCAGAAAACTTTCTAAGAGGTTTCTGGTAAGGTGAAGACATCTGGCTTTGGTTTTTGTCAGGCTATGGAGCAGTCACCCACAGCTTTGTGTCAGGCAGCGGTGACTTTCCACAGTAACGTCAGGGTGATCCTCTTGGACTTTCCTCAAGCTAGGTAGCCCCAAACTTTCTGAAAGTATTCCATGATGTATTTCAAGCTGTTGAGGAAAACAGTGGTGACTTGTTAACAGGCAGAGAGCTTGATGTCCTCCCCACATAAATACAAATCGTCTGCCTTACTGCTCTTACAAGAAGCCACGTAAGTACTTTCACTCCAGGACTTTGCATTTTTCTACACAGTAATGGTGTATGAAAGTTAACTGATGAACTGAATGTTAGAGCAAGGTCCTAGTCATTCATGGACTGTTTGACACAGGCTCAGTTAACCAAAGGGAAGGGTGCCATTTTCCTTAAGCAGAATCAAGTTCTCCATTGTCAACATTATCATATTCTTATTTGCTGCCATCATGATTGGGCTGTACAGAGAAAAGCTCTTTTACAGCTTTTACTGTGCCCAAGTGCACATGGAAGCATTTGAGCTGTCGAGATAAGAACGTGACCTTTCCTTCCCAGTTTGGCTGGAGTGGCACCTTCCTTCTCTTCTTTAGGACAGCCAGAAGGACCTCTCTGCTCCTTTCACTTTTAACCACCCAGCTAGTCAAGATGGTAGCAACAAGGCCTCCTTTTTTCCTTTCCTGATCCCTCCCGTGAGGGGATACACCCCTACTGGATGTGTATCATCACAGTGGTGCTGATAAGGTCCCATGGAGTGGTTGTTCGAGGAGTTAATTCTCTGCTGATACGCACAAGGCAGTTCGTATCTTTCAGCACTGCTCTTTCAGCCTGTCGGCAGATTTAGTCAAGCTTGTTACGTTGGTTACATCTGGTCATGTTTTCAAAGCTTTCTCTTTAATCAGCAAAGGCTTGAAGCCCAGGTGCTTTAGTGTGTTTTTGTTTGCCCACTTGTTTTTGTAATAAAAGCTGAATGCCTGATGTCATCGCATGGCTTTGAGCGTGGTCGAGGTAGGAAAAGGTTTGGGATTTTTCAGTCTCGCCCTTTGCCTATGCGTGATTTGATATAGTAATTGCCTGCAGTCCATGGTTTCGTTATGTAACAGAGTTAGCAATACACAGCAAAGATTCTCAGGGACAGCCTGACATTAGCGTGAGTGTATTTAAGAGGATGTTGAGATGGCAACGGTACTTTCTGGATGTACCAGATTTCCATTCTCCACCATATTTTCTGCCAGCCTCATGCCAGCTTAGAGATCATGCTGCTAATGAATGAACTGCTAGGACATGGTCTGTAGCCACTTGAACAATTATTTTAACCTCAGCTTGGCTGGAAATAGCTATAGCTTTCTGTAAAGTTAGTTCTGGTTCAAGCAGTAATTGCTCACATAGCCATGATACGGCTGTACCCTCCATAAGCTGCACAGACGTGTCCCTGTGCTAGTGCAATTTAATTTCCTGCAAATTTGCAACATTGCGTTCCTTCATTTTTTGAAATTGGTGGAATAGATTAAAGAATTTTGCATACTCAGTTGCAACTTTCCGAAAGCAGTGTAAAAAGTCAGAAGAATGTTCATTATTCAAAAGCCAGACTGCAGTGGGCATTAATAAAGACACTAGCTTCTTTCATAGTTAATACTGGCGTTTAATCTCTTTAACAGCAAAAGTGTGTTTCTGATGTGCATAAACATTACTTTGTGGAATTACTATTATTTTTGTAGCAGCTGTGTTTAAAGTTGTGAGGAGGATCAGAATCCTGTTGTGATAGGGACAGTAGAAACAGACAAGAGACCCTCTTGTCAAATTGTGAGGCATCAACAATGGCAAAACAGAGTAGCAAAGTTAAGTGATTTAACAGGTTATTGAAGGTAGAAGATGATGTAACAAAAATTATACAAGGTCTTAGCATACAGTAGCCACGTGCATAGTTTATGGCAGTCAAATGAGGTTGTTTCTGTAGATCAACAACTCCCTGCTCACTCCGTCAGAGGAAGAACCCTGAAACCAGCGTTAAGGGGTATAGGCAGCATCTCTGCAACCAGAATAAATGTTTGATGCTGTAGCTGGAAAAGAGTAGCAATACGATACAGCTGGAAAGGCTGCTTTACTTTAGAAAAAATGAGGATTTTATTCCAGAAAGTCACGTAAGCGAGTCTTACCGTCAGCCAACACCTCTGTAACCTAACGTGGTGGGAGGGAGCTGTGGACCTTCCGCAAAGAGCGAGGCAAGGAACAAGGACTTTGGAAAAAGTGTTGTAGCTGATACATTTTGAAAAGGCATCTAAAAATCTGGGTGGTTATCTGAGCTAAACTGAACCTTTTAAGGTTAACCCATCATTAATAAGTTCATTCCCAGGATTAATGGCCATGCAGTACAGTATGTGCGTGTTTAGTGAAGCCACAAATAAATTATGAAGGTTAATAAGTGTTTCTCTGAATAAGGAGAATTATTCCTCGGGGAACCACAAAATATGTTATTAAGACCTTAACAAAATAGGCGGCCTCTACCATTTTGAGATTGTGGCTTGTTTTGTTAAATAAGGCAGTAATTGTTTTTGTTTTAATAGTGTGACTGGCCGGGTATTCCTGCTTGAGCACTTTCTCTGTTTCTCAGGGTGAGAAGGTCAGGTCCAACCCTTTAAAATTTGATTTGGAAAATAGGACCAAGTGGGGAAAAAGTCAAACAGAATGTAGTTATGTATGGAGTTTGAGTGACTGCACATTATATTGCTTCAGGAGGACTTTCTAATCAAATCCTGCCTGTGCAAGTAGTTGATAGTCTTCAGACTTCTCTGCTCTACAAAAATAGGTGAAAGTACAAGTGAGTTGATGCTTTGGGTTTTCCTTCAAATGGATAGGAATGCTCTTTGCACACTCGCTAGCTAGGATGCTGCTGCAGGAGATCTCATTTGAAACACCTAGTATGATATTGCAAAATGATAGGCTTTTAGCACAGTTGCCACATTTCTATTAATTGACTGATGGGATCACAGGAAGACAATACTGTATTTGATTTGCATTGCAGCAGAGGGAAGAAAATGGAGCAGAGAGAAACAACTGCAAGCACAACAAAATTAAGTAGCTGTTTGGAGTGACAAGGGGAAAAAAACAATGAGGAACTTCAATATCGACTGTTATTTTGGCGCTTCTGGGAGACTTTTGAGATTTTTGGCTGAGCTGATCCAAAAATGGACCTCGTGTAAAAGACAACACTTTTGGGGGTGATGACACTTCATTATGATAATATTTCCTGATGGTTATAATAGGAAATGTGTTCCAATCACAGGTACCACTATGTGATAATCACTGGCATATGTTTATGGACATGTGTCATTCCTGATGCGAGCTAATTTGGTCTTGAAGCTAGGTGAAAGGAGTTGGCTTTAGATGAATTTTGCTTCAAGTTTCTTGTTCTAAAACTAATAATAAACCTCAAGGCATAGAAATGAAGGCATGGAATGACCTCAGTCTATTTCAAATGCTGTATATGAATGTTCTTTGGGCAGGATTTGTAATTCTTTTCTTGATTTAGATCCAAATACTGTGGCTAGAATCTACTCTAATCAAACCAAAGAAGAAGCTTGCATAAACACCTTCAAACAGAAACTGCTGATTTTTGCAGAGATCTGCTGACAACCAGTAATTTTTCCCATGTTAATATCGTTAAAGTATTTGAACAAGAAAATAAACAAAAAGACCTTGAGTTTGAGTAGAAGAGTGAGGATGGCTGAAGTCAGTAGGAGTTTTGCCATAGATTTTACTGGGGAGCAGGACTTCATGCATTATGTTTCTCCTTCTAAATGTTTGCAGAAAACTGAAATGCTGAATATTGAAGCCAGCCTCAAAGTGCCAGTTACTATCAAGAAAATCAGTGTGTTTGTGTTTGCACTTTGTGCTCTTGCACATGCTTCTTAGTAGGATGTTTTTTAATGCTTTAACTTTTACTTAGAAACATTTTTTGATATAGATATATCACTACAGCACTGAACTTGTTTCCGTTTGCAGTCATTCTAACTGGGAAACTCCTTGCATTCTGTCCCTGTTTTTCTCCCAGAGGGCCGATCAAGTCAAATCTCCAGGTTTTATTTTATCACGCTTGCACATAGAGGTCACCTTCACAATTTTCTTTCAGAAGGAATATATAATGAATTATTTTACCTAGTGCTGTAAGATGTAGGTACGTATTTACTCCACCCCACAAAAGAAAATGAAATTTTTAAGAGAGCTGGACTTCAGCTCTATCAGCTTTGGCTTTCCTACTGGGAAAAAAAGCCCTGCTAAATAAAAAGTTAAGTTTTGGAAGAAGATAAAAATCAATAAAAATCAGTTGTTCTTCCTGCAAAATACTTTGAGATGAAGAGAAGGAGGGCAATAACTAGGAAAAAGGACAATTCCTGAAAAGGAGTTTGTAACGGATCAGTGGAACCAAACACTGGTCCTAAAAAGAAGCTCTGTGGCATTTCTTACTGGAAACCAGCCAGCCAGATTAATGTAATATGAAAAAAATCCTGAGGAAGAGTGAGACTCAGTATTTTAAGCCTGTGAACAGAGCATGCTTCCTAGCTAGCAAGGATATAATTAATAATTAATGCTGGGAAGTAATGAAAGTTGAGTATGGGTTGTAGTGTAACATGGTGACTGTCTAGGAACTTCTTCTATAAGGGCAGGATCGTGCATACATATCCTGAAGCCAGAGAGAAGGGCGAAAGACTCAATGGATTTTTGCTGATGCTTGGAATCTTAACTGGAGGTCAAGGTGATCTTTAGTGATGATTTGGAAAAGTTGGATCAACATTAGCAATCTTTCTGTGAAGTCTTTTCTTGGCGGGTGGCAGCTCCTTAGCTCACCATCCATCTTCTTAATTTTCCTCCCCTGTTCAAAAGCAATTGTATGCCTGGCTTGGAGATCTTTAAATTGTGGGTGTTTCAATGAGTTCCTGTGTATTGCTTCATGCTAACTCACTGTTTTGTTTGCCTTCAGCAAATATCAGCATTTCTGAAGCACCGCTTAGAAGGAAGAATGCAGTACTGAACCTATAAACAAACAATATGCATGGAAATAATAGATAATTGCTATGTCAAAGTAAACTATGATCTGATTAGAATGGAAAATCCACTTCTGGCCACTGCCGTAGCGAATGATGATGTTAAGGAGAGATGACGCTAAGGCAGTTTCCATAATGGAAACTAGAATGGCAAGCACTTGGTTAAACATAACAACGAACAAGCTAAATCATTTGTTGAGACGTAATTCCCTGTTAATTGCATACTGTAGATCAGCAGGTGTCTAAGCGTATAATAGTTTGTGTAATCTGTATTTCTGGGTTTCTCAGAGATTCCCAAGAACAAATACTCAGTAGTGGAAATTAAATCTTAAGAGAGAATTTGGAAAAGGCAATTAGCTGCTAAGGTCTGCCTGGGTTGCTCTATCCACAAAGGTCCAGGCCCACAAAGAAATGCAGAAATACAGACCATTTCAGTAAAGCAGGAGAGCTTCAGCTTTTATGTGAAGCAGCATTTTTAAAATAAATTTTAAATATTCACATATATTTCTGCTGTGTCCTGACCAGAAGGTTTTCAAAGGTACAAGTGGGTATCAGATATTCATGTCTTCAGAAGAAACTATATGTGATATTATCCAATGTACGTTTCTGAGAGGATTTGTTTCGTTCTAAGAGGTACTTGCTGAATCTTCTACTTGATCTAGCCTAGCAGAGACTAGATGATAACTGAATGAAATGTGATGGCAAATGAAATAGGTATGAAGGTAGATTGATAACATGCTAATTCTCTGAGTTGCTTTTTGCCTCTTCTTTTAGAGAATCCTTGACTACTGATTTCTAGTTTTCCCATATTTACTTATTTCTCTGTGATATTTCAGGGTCAGTGTGATTAGTGGGGTTAGACTTACGCAACCATGTAAATACCTAAAATGACAAAACTTCTGCAATATGCAGAGAAAATGGTGAATATATTTAGCCTATGATATTTCTACTGAAAACTAATTTGCTTACTGGAGGGAAATGTGAAGTACATTTACACTTACTGAAAAAGATTTTTAAAAAGGCCATATCAATTCAAGGACTGATCACAAAGATCTGCTTTTTTGTGTTGGGTTCAGAATGCCACCAAGATTTTATTTTTATAGTAATTTATTTAAGGATAAGGCATAAGAAGTTATGACAAAATGGAAAATCAATTTTGGGTTATATTTCTGTATATTTCAGCTGTATTTTTTTCGGATTATTTTTCCTTTCAAGAACAACTTAATAGAGCAATTTGTAAATAACTTCACTTCTGTGAAGATAAAATAATTGCAATAGACAGTGTGATCAAAATACATCAATTTCAATTTAGTTGTGCACAGAGCAGCAGCAGAGAAATGAAAGTGCTGCCTTATAAATGTAGGAGATAAACCTCTGTCTTCACTTTTCCAAAGGAAGAACCACATCCTGTGAGGTGCTCAGCATCTGCTGCCCTAATCAATATAGCTGAGAGTTGGCTTTTCTTGATAGGTTTGTTCTTTAAGCCAGCGACTGTCCAGCTATATGAAAGCATCATTGTCTAGCGTGAGGAGGGAAAAAAGAATTATATCTTTTATGGGAAATCTAAATCATCTTGTCATCATATAACTCAAAGATGGCCAAGTATGTTTTCCCTCAAATTTGTTTAAACAAACAAATGTAATTCTTAGGTTTAGGCCCTGAAAGCCAAGTTTCCGTCCAACATGAATTTAGGACATAAAGATTTGTTTGTGATGGAAACAATGCCAGACACTTCTGCATAGCAGCGTAATGGAGCGCCACTAGAATGTAGCTTATAAAACCGGATTCGGGAAAACAGAGCGACTCTGTCTAATTTGGCCTGCACCGTGTGATTACAATAGCATAATTGTGCAGCTTGGAAGCCTTTCCGTCTTCACTGAAACGATGCCGTATTCAAACACGTGTGAAAGAGTTTCTTCGACAAAGAGCCTGCGTATTCCCCACGGGCTCCTCTGAGCTGCCGGGCTGCAGGGCCGCGATGTGGGGACCTCGTGGGGCTCGTGGGGCTGCTCCGCTCCCCTCGTGCATCTGCTCTGCTTGGCCAGGGCACCAGGGTCTCTAGCAGTGTGTGCAAGAAAATACCCTCAAATGCAAGTGTTTCCTATTCCCTTTTATCAGTCACTGGCAGAATGCTACCATGATTTTCTTTCAGTAGGAATCTATCTATGGATAAGGGATAATAAATTGTGGGAAAATGGTAAATCAAATTTTGCAAATCGATTTCTGTTGTATTTTTCTGACTATTTTTCCTTTCAAGGATGGCCTATTACGGTAGCAAAGATAATTTTTGCATGCAGGCTGTATTGATACTCGGAGGAGCTTACAGAGTGAGAGGAGTTCACAATTTAGATTTTGCTGGAGCCTAGTCCAAAGTTTATTGGAAAGGGTTCCTATGATCTGACAGGAGCTGAGCTCCATTTCCTAGCCAAGGTATAAACACAGGGTAATTTTGTTGCTTTAAGGGAGATTGTTCCAGCAATAAAACTATAAAAGGTAATAAGGTAAAAATCCTTTGGTATTTAAATATTTACCAGTTTGTACTCATTGTTTCTGAATGTTTTATATGGTTCTATGATCAGTAGTGTGGGACTTTGTCCATGAATATCAAATGAAATGAAGACAGACTGCATTTTGGCAAAAAGAAGAGGAGCAGGAGGAAAATGTTATCGTATTTTGTTGTAAACGTGAAATTCCCTCTAACACTATATTTCAGATTTTCAACTTTGAGCAAAGTAAAAATATTAATTGGAACCAAAAACATTCCTTTGCTTGATCTCCAACAAAAGTTTCAATTCTTCTATGTTGGAGGAAATTTTATTTATTTATTGTTTTTCTGAGAATATGAGAACTAGTATGGAAACTGAGAGAATAGGAGCCAAACACATTAAGCACATATATGTAGGTACAGTTATATAAAATGTGGAACATTCTGAGTGCCAGCCACCACTTCTGAAAATTAGAATATAGATATATGTACTTAAATATGGAAATGTTTGGATCATTTGGGGTTCTTGATTTCAGAACACTGACAGTTGACAAAATTGAGTCAAATGTTGTCCAGGCACTTGTATGGGAGACTGTTCTGAGCATGCTTTGCTCTGTAACCCCGAGTTAACATGATATGTTAAACAAGCAGCAGAATCTCATTGCCCGTTCCCTGTAAAAACTGTAAAATGAAAGTAAAGCTCAGATAGATTAATAGAGGGTCAGAGGCCTCACTGCCAAACCCTATATCTGGGCCTGAAGTCTCCACCTCCAGAGGAGCACCCATCACTCACAGAAATGAGAGCAGTTTGAGTAAGGTACATAGTTCATTTGCCACTCGTGGTAGTGGGAGTTGGGGTGAGACCTGAGGATTTGTTCTCTCTGCCTTAGTCATATCTTACTGAGCAAATTTAGCATCCACCTCAGCGGGAGTTACTTCTGACTCGGCGCTGAGTAAGAGACCTGCACAATATCCTGCTGATCGATAGGCTTTCTCAAGAAACTTTTAGAGTTTACATTTTAGAGTCTATTTCATAAATCTTTTTGAGCTGTATGGATTATCTTCATCCTCCACTCTGTTCCAGTTAGTAGCACTGTTTCCCAGGGAGACATATATTAAAATTTCCAATCTGTGTGTGTGCGTGTGGCTTTTTCTTTCCTGGCTGCCACTCACAACGGTGCTGCAGAGGACTACAGTCAGCAACAGCACTTCCTAGCCTGGTGTTACACGCATTATAAAGGCATTTTTTTCAAGAGTAAATCCTTTTCCTGATTTTAGAGCAAGAAAAAAAAATAAGATTTGAAACTGTACACCAGTCTTGGCATCTCATTTTGCCAGCGCCAAATGGAAATTGGACTGCAGGTCTTGAATTACACTGTTAAATCCTGCAATGAGGTCTGCGCAAATGAGCCATGCTGACTTCAGTAGAGTTGAGCAGGCATATGAGTCTCCATGTACTAAGATCTTTGCAATTTCACAACTGAAATTAAAAGCCACAGCTTTCATATGCTGCCCAAATATGGTAAAATAAGCATGGAAATACTTCCTTTTTTGTATATCAAGAGTTGCCATTTACAAAACCTTTAACAAATTCCAGGAAGTTTCTTACTACTTGCAGGAAGAGAGAAATCCAGCATGAAGCAGTCCTAGCTGTCTTATGTGACCAGTTGCTAGTCTGGAGATAAACAGGAAGAGGATCTGATACACTTAAAATAATCAACATGGTTTAAAGGGAGTGTGTGATTCTTGTTTCCTGTGTGTGAGGCAGAGTTAATCATGGCATGAAGCCCTCAGTGTGGCTTTCTGTGGAGAAACCCCTTTTGTGTCATTTCACAGAACGCACTTCAGTGGCTGCCTTGCTCTGATGACACCAGATGCTTTCATTTCTTCATCATCCTGGTACACTATGGGGTTTTCCTGCCTTCTGGGAAGATTTTTTTTCCATTCCTCTTAGGGAAAAAAAAAAAAAAAAAGAGAATAAATAATAAGGCCAATCCCAGAGCTATGCAGCAGTTCCTATAATGACACACCTCCCTGCCGGTGACTAACCTGATATAGGACTTTGTGCTTATATTTCTATAATGACAAAATGATAAAAAAGTTACTAGGGGAATACATATGATTAGTATGCTGAACGCTTTCAGGACTTCCAACTGTTTAGTGTTAGGAAATAGCCTATCAGTATTGGAGATCAGTTGCACTGCTGAGAAGGATCCAAGTTCAATATAAATTTTAAGGTTCTTGCAGTGAGTTATATGTGCGCCAGAGTGTTTGAATACTGATCTGGATCCAATTCAAATTCTCAGCAGGCTGAGAAATGCATGTTTTGACATACTGATTCCTATCTTTCTTGAAAAACGGTAAAAAGAGAATGGTTATCGTAAGGAGGTAAAGCTGCTAAGTCACAGAATCACAGAATCACAGAAAGGTTGAGGTTGGAAGGGACCTCTGGAGATCATCTAGTCCAACCCCCCTGCTCCAGCAGGGACACCCAGAGCACGTGGCACAGGGTGGCATCCAGGCGGGTTTGGAAGATCTCCAGAGAAGGAGACTCCACAGCCTCTCTGGGCAGCCTGTGCCGGGGCTCTGTCACCCTCACCGTCAAGAAGTTCTTCCTCACATGGAGGTGGAACTTCCTGTTTCAACTTGTACCCGGTCACCCTTGTCTGTCACTGGCCGCCACCAAGAAGAGTTTGGCCCCATCCTTCCTTCATTCATTCCTAAGATACTTGGACATGCTGATCAGATCTTCTCTCAATCTTTTTCTCTAGACTAAACAGGCCCAGCTAGCTCAGTCTTTCCTCACAAGACAGATGCTCCAGTCCCTTAATCATCTTTGTGGCCCTACACTGGACCCTCTCTAGAAGCGCCACATCCCTCTTGTGCTGGGGAGCCCAGAACTGCCCGCAACACTCCAAATGTGGTCTCACCAGAGCTGAGTAGAGGGTCAGGATCCCTTCCCTCGACCTGCTGGAGATGCTCCTCTTAATGCACCCCAGGATCCCATTGGCCTTCTTGGCCATGAAGGCACATTGCTGCCTCATGGTTAACCTGTTGTCAAACAGAACTCCTAAATCCTTCTCCATGGAGCTACATTCCAGCAGGTCAACCCCTAGTCTGTCCTGTTGCCTGGGATTATTGCTCCCCAGGTGCAGGACCCTGCACTTGTCCTTGTTGAACCTCATGAGGTTCCTCTGTGCCTAACTCTCCAACCTGTCCAGGTCCCTCTGAATGGTAGCACAGCCCTCAGGAGTGTCGGCCACCCCTCCCAGTTTGGTGTCATCTGCAAACTTGCTGAGGATGCACTCTGTGCCCTCGTCCAAGTCATTGATGAACAAGTTGAACAGCACCGGGCCCAGTACTGACCTGTGGGGGGCACCACTGGCCACAGGCCTCCAACCAGACTGAGCCCCATTTATCACCACCCTCTGGGCTCTGCCATGCAACCAGTCCTCAGTCCACTTCACTGTCTGCTCATCCAGTCCGCACTTCCCGAGCTTTCCTATGAGGGCATCCACAGCTCTCCTATCGTCCACTCAGCCGGTCACCTCATCATAGAAGGCCATCAATCAGGTTTGTCAAACACGACTTTCCCTTGGTGAATCCATGCTGACTACTCCCGTTCACCTTCTTTTCCTTGATCTACCTAGAAATGGTCTCTAGGACGAGTTGCTCCATCACTTTTCCAGGGACGGAGGTGAGGCTTACCGGTCTGTAGTTTCCCGGCTCCTCCCTCTTGCCCTTTTTGCAGACTGGAGTGATGCTGGTTTCTCCCAGTCCTCAGGCACCTCCCCCTCCCTCCATGACCTCTCCAAGATGATGGAGAGCGGTTGAGCAATAACCCCCGCCAGTTCCCTCAGGACTCGTGGGTGCACCCCATCCGGGCCCATAGATTTACAGGTGTCCAGTTTGCCTAAATAATCCCTAAACCAATCCTCCTCGACCAGCGGAAAATCCTCCTCTCTTCTGGTCATCTCTATTGTGTCCAGCCTCTGTACTTCATGGGGACTGGCCTAGCAGTAAAGACAGAAGCAAAGGGGGCATTTAGTAACTCTGCCTTCTCTGTATCCTCCGTCACCAAGGCACTCCATCCCCATTCAGCAGTGTACTAACATTTTTCTTAGTCTTCCTCTTTCTGCTGATTTATAGAAGCCCTTCCTGTTGTCCCTGACATCCCTTGTTAACTCTAATTCCAAACGAGCCTTGGCCTTCCTCATTGCATCCCTGCATTCTCTGACAATGGTTCTATATTCTTCTCATGTGGTCTGGCCCTTCTTCCACATTATATATGCTCTCTTTTTTTCACTAACTTTACCCAACAGCTCCTTGCCCATGGATGCAGGCCTCCTGCCTCCCTTGCTCAACCTCTTTCTTGTAGGAATGCACCGATCCTGAGCTTGGAGAAAGTGGTGTTTGAATATTAGCCAACTCTCCTGGACCCCCTTTCCTTGTAGGACCCTGGCCCAGGGGATTCCTCCTGAAGAAGTCAAAGTCAGCTCTTGTTGAAGGCCAGGGTTGCAATCCATGTTTCGTGGTCACTGCAGCCAACACTGCCCCCAACCCTCACATTTCCCACTAGACCATCTCCGTTAGTATCAGGTCTAGCAGCACCCTCCCCTTGTTGGCTCATCAACCACCTCATCAAGAAGTTATCATCTGCAGTGTTCTGCAGGAACCTCCTGGACTGTCTGTTCCCAGCTGTGTGGTTATCTCAGCAGACATCAGGGTGGTTGAAGTCCCTGATAAGGATGAGGGCCTGTGATTGTGAGGCTTCTTGCAGCTGCCCGTAGAAGGCCTCATCCAATTCCTCTTCCTGGTCAGGAGGCCTGTAGTAAAGTCCCACAGCTGTGTCACCCCTGTTGGACTGCCCTTTAATCCTCACCCACAGGATGTCGACCCCGTGTTTCGCCCTCGCCTACGTTGAGCTCCATACATTCCAGTTGCTCTATCATGTAAAGAGCAACTCCACCACCTCGTCATCCTGGCCTGTCCTTCCTGAAAAGCCTAAAGCCGTCCATGGCCACGTTCCAGTCGTGAGAGCTGTCCCACCATGTCTCAGTAATTGCAATGAGATCATGGCCCTGCAATTGCACATGCATCTCCGGTTCCCCTTTATTCCCCATGCTGCGTGCGTTTCCTTAGAGGCATTTGAATTGAGCTCCCAATGTGCCTCCCATTCTAGCTGGGACAGTTGCACCTTGACCATGTGGCCTTCAGAAATTCTCTTATTTTCCCAGTTAACCTCCTCAGGCTTAGGATGCCCTTCACAGACTATGGAGTTAGGCTGCTGTGAGTGGCACGACAGGCCATCACCTACCCCATAACCTGATTCCCCGATGATACCCGTCCCTTCCCCCTCAAATCTAGTTTAAAGCCGTCTCAATGAGCCCTGCTACCTCATGTCTCAGGGCTCTCTTCTCTCCCATTAGATGCCATCATGCCTGCTGCCGTGTAAGGCTTCCTGTTGTTGAAGAAACTAGCGTTGTGGCGATGTTATGCTATGGAGCCATGTGTTGATGGACCATATCCTCCTATTCCTTCCTATATTGCTGCCAGCACTGGGAAGATGGAAGAGAGTATGACCTGCACTTATTATAACCATGACAGGTATCATTAGCTGATGGGTGCGAAACAGGACAGTATAATTACTGGACATTTAAGGGATACATTTAATTACAAGTAAAATAGGAGGATAAAACTCTGAGATTTCATTCTGAACATCAAATACAGATGTGCTTCTAAATATGAATGTTATTTAGGAAATGTTCAGTTTCTAGCTGGTCTAAACTGATGTCAACTGTCAGAGTTTCTGGCACTGGTCAGTGCTTATTCACCTTTAGAAATCTTTTGATAGGCTTCACGAAATACTGATTCCTTTTACAAGGATGATTCCTGTACAGCATCTGCATACATGTTAGGAAACAGTAGATAAATATGCATGTAAAGGTGCTTGTTTTCTCTGTTTCCTAGAGACTAGCAGAATTATGTTGCTCTGGACTCAGTATTTATTGGATTTGACGCTCAGCTCTGAGATATTAAACATCTGTATGGATTTCCCACGTCTTTTCAAGATGAAATCATTTGTTTCCAAATCCCATAATGACCAGAGTTGCTATTAGATGACCAAAATTACAGGAACAGTGAGAATTCATTTCATATCACTTATATGTAGCAGTAAACAGCCATGATGCAGCAGATGGCATTGGCTGTGGTGCAAGGGGGAAAGTGAGGCCAACCAGCCCTGTCTTCAGGTTCTCTGTACCCTCCTACCCTCCTTTATATTTTTAGGACTATCTAAAATATAAAAATACTAATTGTAATTTTTAATCTTAAACTTCTGCATAGTAGGTGCCTGAAGCTCAATTCCCAGCCCCATTCTGACCATAAGGCTCAAGAAATTTGATAAAAAACATCCTGCCACTGACCTATCTGCCATCTGAATGCAAATCCCAGATTCTAGGGTCAGACTGAAAATAGTAACCAAATTATCTCTCCCAAAGTTGCAAAAATGGGATAAAGATGCTGTGTTATTCCTCCATCTCCAGTCCCATTCTTAGGCTGACTGCAGTTAAGTTGGGTGCAAAAAGTAGATTCATTAACAGAAAAATCAGTTTACTATAGGGAAGGCTCGTGTGTGAGATTTCTGATTGGATAAGGGGAGGTGACAAAAATACAGCATCCTGATATTCCCTATCTATTTTTTAGCAATTCCCAGAGGATTGAACAAACATCCAGATACTGAAGACTTTATCTGAGCCAAAATAAATAAAACTTATTAAGGGTCCTCTCATTAGTTATAAAGACACTTAAAACCTTCCAGAGACAGATGTGCTGCTGCAAAAAAATAGAAAAGCGAGGAACAACTGAAAAACATTGAGCTCTTCACAGGGGGTAGGATTCTTTGAGATACTAGTGTGGGTGGTTTTTCACAGGATTCAAAAGCAGAAGGAATAAGGTGGAAATTATAAAAACTAAGATAGAATAACAAGTGAATCACTAAAAGTCAATCCTAGCCCTAGACTGAAAATCTTACCTCATTTCTTGCACTGATCAGCTCCTGTGAGCAAAACTAGTAACCAGGTAATAACTAAGGAAGCAAGAAATAGTGTTCAATCATCCGTTGTAACCAAAGGGCATGTGTCAGTGTGGCTCACAATAATGTCACTGGTACTGGACAAAAACATGGGCATGGTACCTTTTCCTACTCACTGGCTATTAGTCACATCTTGGTTAAATTGATACATCATTTTGAATATTACAGAAATGTGGCACTTTGCTCAAAAAATAAGGCATCTGTTCTAGCAAAATGTTATGTTTTGAACATGAAAAAAAGGACTTTTCTGTTTTTAAAGAAAGCATGTGGACATGAAGATGAGTCAGTTCATCTGAGTAGTTACTGTATGTGAAGTTATTTTGAACCATGTAAAAATTAAAAATACTTTGAAAGAAATCACTTTCCTGAAATATTACTTTCATGCTTTTCTTTGCCTTTGTTTTATTTTTATCCTTCCATTTTACCAACCACCCAATGAGGGAGAAAATAGAAAACTTTTACAACTCAGAAAGATTAAGAGATTAAAAATGCAGTCATACAGTTGTGGGATTCTGAATGGAGAGTGCAGATGAAACACCAGCCGTAAAACTGAACTCCCTTTAGAGTGTTAAGACATGCCAGTTAAAAGTTTAGGTTTTCTGTAAACACTAGGATTATATCTATGACCTTGATAATTTGACAATTCTTAAAATAAGTGGAACTCAGGGGATATTCAAAACCTTATAAAACAGAGTATTCTGAGCACTGATATTCCCCAAAGCTGTCTAGAACAAAATCGGGGACAATGAAAGCTGAGGAGATATTTAAATCCAAGGAGCTTCTAAGACTTTTCTGCACTTTCCAGGGAGGTAGGACTGTATTTGTCAACTTGCCTAAACATCTTAAGTCCATATGTTTTCACATTTTGCTCCTAAGCTTTTAATGCATTTTACATTAGTCACTGCATAAAAAGAAAATTATCCTGGGATAATTTCAGGAAGCAGCTCTCCTCCTCCCAATGGTGTGTTCTGACCATTAGGCTACGGAGTCCATCTCTTGCCTGCTGTCTCCTTGGCCTGATGAGTCTTGCGTTTGTGCCCATACCGCAGACCTGCCTTCTGCAGCAAAGCACTCTCCTGTGGGAAGGGGCTTCCCTGGGGCACTGCACTGGGGATGGAAGATGAGGGTGTTGAAGAGCCCTGGATGGCTCTGATTGAGCCCTTTCAGGTGCAGAAAGGTAAAGTCTGGGTCTTGCCCTTTCTAGCCATGTGCTGGCATTTCTGCGATTCATGGAGAAGGCACCTGATTGCCTACCACGGTAGCAAGGTTTTGCTGGTGAAGTATAAGCTGGTCAACATAGCAGTGTAAGGGCATTTAGGAGCAGTCAGATGTTTATCATCAAGATTATGTTGATGTTATGTGTGTGCACCTGTGTTTTTTAAAATAGCTGGTGTGATGAATGCTAAGAGATGTATTGCCAGGAGAAGGGAATGGCTAGATGTTTTGGTCTGAATTCCTCAGCTGCAAGTGGAAGTTGGAGAAGTTTGTAAACAAGGGGAAAAGAAAATGTGCATGCTGTTGATCTCTGCTCTGACCTGTACTTGTGCACATGCTATGCTTCAGAATGTGTTCGAACAGCAATCCTGTTGCGAACTGAGAGAAAAGAAGTTAAAATGGAAAACAAATCACTACCCTGATTAGTCCATATGAATTCTAAAAAGTATATTTTTAATAAAAAAATCTTCTGGGAACTATTACAGGAGAAGATCACAGGCTAAGCCCTCTCTCAGGGGTACATTCTGACATTTGTGTGCTCCTTCCTTTCATGCCAGCGGCTTGCTTGCCACTAACCAAAACCCAGAACAAAGCAAAACACCTCCTGAGCTGCAACACCAATGGAAAGTGCCATACACCTCCATGAGAGAGAAGATCAGGGGCTACTGTGCAGAAGTCACATATTCTATAGCTGTATGTGAAGGCTGTGCTCACTGGAACTGGGAATACTTAGTTTTTTTCTAAGTACAGAGTTTTTTCTCTGACCTTTGAATGCACATAGAGCATAATCAAGAAGGCTTTATAATGACCTGCATAGTAGAGCACTACACAAAAAGTCAATGCCAAGGCGTAGGAAGACGCCTTGGAAGACCACAATAGGTAACACGGGGAATATTAGAAGGGAAGAGATAAGATCCTTTTGTTTGAAGGCCTGAACAGTTATGCAGCAACACCAGCTGCTTATTATTTTACCTGCTGGAGTTCAAACCTCCTTTGCTCCAGCAATCAAGCTGCCAGCTGTCTGCTCAAACTCTCCTTGCCTATAGTTCATCCAGTGGAGAAGGTTGTGAAAACCCCTCATAATATAATTTGACTGACAAAATATATATATATATATTTTCTAAGGAAAACTGGCCCCTTGCAAGGCTTTTAGGATCTTCAAAATCTGGCCTGGAAATGCCATGGTAAGTGTCTGAAAACTACTTACTAAACTCTGAGTACAGGAAAAGTGGTTGGGAAATTCCTGTATTTCAAACGTGTTGCTTCAAGCTGAGATTTACAGAGAGACTTCACACAAAAATAATATGAGGAAGAAATATGCAGTATTTTATGGGATTATGCTTTCATGGTCTTCATTTGTGGTTTTATTCTGTTTTAACTGCAGTTGCTAGAGCTAGGTAACCTTTACCTGAAAGTCAAAATGCAATGTTTCCCCCAGAGTTTGGTGTTGATGTTGATGTGGTCCCATTAAATTTTAAGATTTTGTTGAAAAAATTGAATTTTGGATGGGAAGAGCTAAGAAGAACACCTTAGCCCATTTTACGTGAAGTCTGTTTCTTCATGTTGTTTTGATGCCCTTGTCTTCCTAAACTGACATAAAACAGAAAACAGACTTACACAAACATGAAAAGCAATGCTCAGATTGTTGATTTTAGATAAGATGCCTTCTCCATGAATCTCAGAAGCGATGCTCAGAGTGTTGATTTGATCCTGGCACACCTATTTTATCCCATTTTCTCTTCTGTGGAAATTGGTGTACTTTCCTGATGTGTGGTTATGTCATCCTGCTGCCATCCTGTATTCTAGCTGCTTTTGTACATGATAGGACAGTCATATTTAGGAGGAGCATGTGAAATGTCTGAATCTTTTGAAAGGTACAAGTATGAGATGAATGTGCTTCGTTATCCCAAATGTAGGCTGCCTTCTGCATTCATAAAGCAATATTTTTTGCAGGAGATGAGTTATGGAAAAACATAATGATTCATGAAAAAATCCTACTTGCACACAGTTGGATGATCATCTTACTGCTGCTTGAGTTTTTTTTCTAAGCACGAGTCTGGGTGTGGGTGCACAGTGGCATGTGGATAGGGGAAGGGAGGACTGTGTGTGCATGTGGGTTTATATACGGAATTAATATATGGATTGGGATATTCTTCTTAAGTCAGTAACGTGTACGTGCTGCTTTTATTCATTAGCACCTACAAAGGACTAATTGCCATCAGGCATGTAGGTGGAATTTTTGGCAGGGAGCAAGAAACGCAATAGGTTTGATGACAACCAATGATCTGCCAAAGCCCTGTCAGAAGAAGTACTTAGTTTTGCTGTCACTCACCCATCCCCTTAAGTTCTAATGCAGATGCTTCCAGGGGGTGTATGGCACCTATCCAGATCAGCGTTGGAAACAGAGTGCTCCTAATCCTGTATATGCAGATAATGCCGTGACTGTCGCCGCCTAATGTTCAGAGTGAAGAGAAAGTGTGAAAACTGAACTAGAGCTAAGAGAACATGGGCTGCCATCATCTACAGCAGTGACATCATGGCAACAAAGCCTTCATCTGGTGTGCATGGTGACTGCCACATAGTGCCCAGCTTCGTATTGTGGAAGCGGATGACAAGAGCCAGCTTCACACGGGCTGTCATTCTGTCGCTACAAGGGCGACTTGCTATGCAGTGGTCTGTGATGCAGCTGCTCCTAACCAAGCAATTACTTGCTTGGTTAGGAGAAACAGAGACGCTGAAAACGGGTTGTACCAATGAGGGTCCCCTCTGACCTTCCGGTCTCATCTTGGAGGTTTACCTGCTGGTCCTGTTAATCCTGCGTTTGGATTTTGGCTGGAAATTAAAACTCTTGCAGAACTCCTAAGAGGAGTCCAGTGTAATAAAAGTAACATGACTGAAAATTTTCAGTATATTACATTCAGTATTGTTGTAACTGTGTGTCAGCTGTGACTGAAAACTTACCTATATGGTGTCTGTGGAATGACACACCTATCTAACATATCTATCATAAGACAATATAGCTATTCTCAGAAGTAACATTATAGAAGCAACAGCAATTTTCATCTGTTTGTCAGGATAAGTCAAATCATTTAAAGGAAAACTATGAACAGAAAGGATGACCTACTGGTCTCTTCGTTTTTGTAGTCTATGCATTCTATGAATTTCACTTTGGCTGTGAAAATATGAATATAATCCATACTGTTAATACATCTGAGTTTAGAATCACAGAGTGGTTGAGGCTGGAAGGGACCCCTCTGGAGACCATCTAGTCCAGCCACCCTGCTCAAGCAGGGTCACCTAGAGCAGGCTGCCCTGTCCAGATGGCTTTTCAATATCTCCAGGGATGGAGACTCTACAGCCTCGCTAGGCAATTCGTTCCAGTAAAGAAGCTTTTCCTCATGTTCTGATGGACCTTCCTGTGTTTCAGTTTGTTCTCATGGCCTCTCATCCTGTTGTTGAGCACCACTGAAAAGAGTCTGGTTTCATCCTCTTCACTCCCTTCCTTCAGGTACTTGCACGCATCAGGAAGATCTTTGCGCAGTCTTCGGTCTTCCAGGCTGAACAGGCCCAGGTCTTTCTCCTCGTATGGGAGATGCTCCAGTCCCTTGAGGCCATAAAGACTTTCAGTAGAGCTTTGATGGAGTTGTTGTCGGGGTGATTGTTGTGGGTGACTCCCTGCTGAAGGCCATGAAGGCACCAATCTGCTGCCCGGACCCCTTACCCAGAGAGGTCTATTGCCTACTGTGGGCTCGAATAAGGGATGTTGTACAGAGACTGCCAAAGCTTGTCCAAGAGTCTGACTATTATCCCTTGTTATTGTTTCATGTGGGCACTAATGATGCTATGGGGAAACTGAGAAACATCAAGCAAGATTTCAGAGCCCTAGGGATGGCAGTCAAAGGTCTGGGTGCCCATGTTGTANAACTGAGAAACATCAAGCAAGATTTCAGGTCTGGGTGCCCATGTTGTGTTCTCCTCTATCCTGCCAAATAGAGGAATAGATATGAGGAGGAAAAGGTGCATATTGGCCAGGAGGCCTTTAAACTAAGCAAGAAGGGGGAAGGGGAAAGTTACATGGACAGGGCAATCAGTGTCACGTAGCCAAAGTCAGAAGATGTTCAGCAGGAATAGGAGTTGATTATAGAGGGTCTTCTTTCACCCCTCCCAGGAAACCTGCAGGCTTGATTACTTTCCTTAAATGTCTGTACACCAGTGCACACAGCATGGGGAATAAACAGGAGGAATTGGAGATCTGTGTGCGGTCCCATTTGATCTCATTGGAATTACAGAGACATGGTGGGACAGCTCACACGACTGGAGCACTGCCATGAAAGGCGTTGTACTTTTTAGTAAGGACAGACTGGTGAGGTGGTGGAGTTGCTCCTTATGTGAGAGAGCAACTGGAATGCATGGAACTCAACCTGGGAGTGGATGATGAGCGAGTTGAGAGCTTGTGGGTAAGCATTACAGGGCAGGCTAATGTGGGAGACACTGTGGTAGGTGTTTGCTACAGGCCACCTGATCAGGATGACGAGTTTGATGAGGTCTTCTACAAACTGGAAGTAGCCTCATGGTCTCAGGCCCTGGTTCTCATGAGGGACTTTTTAACCACTCTGACATCAACTGGAAAGACAACACAGCCAGGCTGGCNCTGGAAAGACAACACAGCCAGGCACAAACAGTCCTATAGGTTTCTGCAGTGCATTGATGATAACTTTTTGACAGAGATTGTGGAGACCTCAGACCTCGTACTAATAAATGGAGAGGGACTTGTTGGAGATGTGAAGATAGGGGCTGCAGTGACCATGGNACATCAACTGGAAAGACAACACAGCCAGGCTGGCTGAGTTTAGGATCCAACGAGGAGGAAGCAGGACTGTAAGAAGCCTTGCAGCCATGGACTTCAGGAGGGCCAACTTTGGCCTCTTCAGAGACCTCCTCAGAAGAATGCTAGAAGGAAGAAGGGTCCATGAGAGCTTGTCAGTATTCAAGCAGTGCTTCCTCTGTGCTCAGGAGCGGTATGTCCCTTTGAGTAAGAAGTCAGGCAGGGCAGGCAGGAGGCAAGGAGCTGCTGGCAAAACTCAAACAGAAAAAGGCAGCATACAGAAAGTGGGAAAAAGAGGACAGGCCCCTTGGGAGGAATATAGGAATGTTATCAGGGAATGCAGTGATGAGGAAAGGTAAGGCACAATTGGAATTAAATCTGGCAAGTGATATTAAAAATAATAAGAAGAGCTTTTTCAAATATATCAATGGAAAAAGGAAGATGAGGCAAAACGTGGGTCCACTGGTGAATGGGTGGGTGCCCTGGTTACGAAAGACATGGAAAAAGCAGGGTTGCTGAATGCCTACTTTGCTCCAGTGTTTACCAAGGGCAGCCCTCTGGAATCCCAGAACCTAAAGAGAAGAGAAGAGGCCTGGAGAGAGGAAAACTTGCCCTGGATAGAGGAAGATTGGGTCAGAGAGCTATTAGGGAAACTTGACATCCACAAATCCATGGGGCCTCATGGGATGCACCCCAGAGTGCTACGGGAGCTGGCAGATGTTACTGCTAAGCCGCTCTCCATCATCTTCAGAAGGTCCTGGAGAACAGCATTGTTGCCAGGGGACTACAAGAAAGCCAGTGTCACGCCAGTCTTCAAAAATGGCAAGAAGGAGGATCCAGGTCAGGAACTACAGGCCAGTCGGCCTCACCTCCATCCCTGGAAAAATGATGGAACGGCTCATCCTGCCTGTTGTCTCCAAACATGTGGAGGACAAGAAGGTGCTCAGGAGTAGTCAGCATGGATTCACCAAGGGAAAATTGTGCTTGACTAACCTGATAGCTTTCTGTGATGGAATGACTGGCTGCATAGATGAGAGGAGAGCAGTGGATGTCGTATATCTGGACTTCAGCAAGGCTTTTGACACCGTCCCTCACAGCATCCTCCCGGGCAAGCTCCGGCAGTGTGGGTTAGATGAGTCGACAATGAGGTGGATTGAGAACTGGTGGGAT